>VZSZ01005520.1:18232-37694 GCA_013398815.1 Ibidorhyncha struthersii
CTGCCGCCGCGCCCCGCCGGCCCCGCCAAACCGCCGCCCGCCGGCAAGCCCAGCCGCATCCCCCGCGGGCCCTACGCCGAGGTGAAGCCCCTCAGCAAGGCCCCCGAGGCGGGCGGGGGCGGCGGGGGCGGCAAGTGCGACGACGAGCTGCTGGGCGGGAAGGGGCCGGCAGTGGCGGCGGGCGCTGAGGAGAAACCCTCCCTGAAGGTGGACCCCGAGCTGGTGGTGACGGTGCTGGGCGACCTGGAACAGCTCCTCTTCAGCCAGATGTTGGGTGAGTGCGGCCATCGCGCCCCGCCGGCCTCGCTGTCAGGGGACGGGGAGATGGCGGGGGTCCGGCTGCCTGAGGTGTCGGGGGCTCCTGCCACTCCCGGGAGGGACATGCTGGAGGCCGCCTCGGCGTTCCCAATGCTGAGGCGAAGGAGGAGGGATGCTGAGGGGAAAGTGCCGTCGGCCGGCCCGAGGGCCAGCACGCAGCCTCCTCTCGCCATGGCTCCAGCCTCCTCACAAGGAGGAGTGGCGGTTGAGCTCGTCCTCCCCCACGGGTCTTTTCCGTCACCCCTTGTCTCTACACCCTCCCAAAGATGATGGAGGTTGCCCAGCCAGGTGCCGCCGCTGCTGCTCGCTGTTGGGCTGGCTCGCCCCAGGGGTTGACCTTGGCCGCTCTGTCTGGGAAGCTGCCGCTGGAGGTGCCATGTGTAGGGTCCGCGCCACTGCCTGCACTTTGGACAGGAGGCTTCCAGTCCAGAGCTTCTCCACGGTCTTGGGCTCTGGCTGAGCAGGGTCCTCCCAATGATGCTGCCAAAGGGTTTGCATGAGATGGTTTCAGCCCATGGCCGCTTGCGTCTTCCTATCCTGGTGGGTTTGATCGCTGATCCTGCACAGTCAGGAGCTTGTTGTGTGCACGGTGGGTTTTCATCAAAGCAATGAGTGCTGGCCCTGGACACTGGCTGTACCTCTGATTTTGGGACCCGCTTCTGCCCTCATGGGCCACAGCGCTGGCTCTCGGTACAGGCGTGCCCAGCCCTTGCGTTTCCCTCGTGGCTGCGTGCTGATCTCTAGGAAACCGTGGCAGCCTTGGGAGCCCTCTGTTTCCTGCTGAAGCCTGCTCTCCCTTGCATCCCAACCGGCAGTGGCTGTAGGCTCAGCTGGGCAAGGACTGTGGGGGGCTTGGAGCTCAAAGGAGCTCTGTTTGGTCTGGTGAACTGGTGAGAGAAAGTGGCAAATGAGCTCTGCACAGCTGTCATGGTGCCCCCGGTGCCTGAGCTAGCAAGGTTTAAAGCCCTGGTGGTTGGGGGGGAGGGAGGAGCAGCGGTACAGGCAGGGCTGGGAGCTCTGGTGTGTCCTGTCCCTGCAAGTTCCCTGCTTGGGACCCCCTTTTGGCAGGCCAGGAGCTTCTCCGGCACTTGGAGAGCTGTCTTGAGATGCCTTCTCCAGGCTGCATTGTGAGCAGAGCTCTGCCGTGGGGAGAAAGGGGAGAGATTTGCCCCGGCGGGGGGCAGTGGGGGAGGTTTAGAGAAGGTGGAGTGAGCTGTAGTACGTGCCAAAGTCAGGCGCCTGTGAAGCCGTGCTTGCTGAGTCTGGTTCCCTGCTGCACATCTGCCACTCCAGGAGCCTTCGGAGTGTCACAGCCCCTGCTCCAGTGCAGAGCTCTGGCACAACGTGCACTGGTGTGTGCTGGCGCACAGACGTGGAGCCTCCTAGACCATCACCCTTGACACCCTGGCTGCGTACAGCCACGGGAGCAGCAGCTGTGGTGTGCACTCTGCCTGTTCCTCTCCCTGGCTGCCCCAGCTGCTGCAGCATCCAGGGGCTCGCTGGGGCTGCGCAAGCAGCTTGTGTAAAGCCACAGAGTGAGCTCAAGGCATGGGCAGGCAGACCGTGAGGATGAGCAGGCTGGGTATGTGAGATCGGCCTCGCTGTGGGGGCTCAGGCTGCCCTGGTGGTCATGGTCCCGCCGCTGGGCTCATGGACATCCATCCTTAGTCCTAATGCCAGGGTAACACCAGATGCCATGGGAGCAGGGCAGGATTGGGGGGAGGATTTGTCACTTAGGGAATAACAGATCTCCACCCACTGGTGTTGGCATGCCTGGGGGGATCTCAGTGTCCCCCTGTGATGCTCTGCTCTTAGATAGGGGTCTCCTCAGCACCCCCAAGAGAAATTCTTACACCTCCCCTGAGGGTGCAGGACTGGCCCATGTGGGAGTGACTCCTGGTTTGTGGCAGTTGCTGGAGTACCAGAGGTCCTGCCTGCAGGCTGGGGCTTGTGCACATGCTGAGGAAGACCATGAGTTATGGAAGTGCTTTGGTTTCTGGGGTGGTTGCAGAGCCCCTGCCTGCATCAATGCCTGCTTCAGGGCCACAGGGCTGACCTTGACCTTGGGTGGTGTTGAGCATCCCTTTGGACTGCATTAATCTTCTGAAGGCTTGGTCAGCTGGCCTGTGAGGGCCAGTCTTTGCTGAATCTGACCTCTGAACCCACCTGCTCTGTGTATTTGCTGAAATAGATTATTTTCCAAGATATATGGACTGCCGGGCTTCCTGTGGTGGGGACTGAGGACTGGTTGTCCAGTGTCAGGTGGGGACAATGCAAGGGTGGACAGGGCAGGACCTTAACCCTGTTGAAACATTGCTTTCCTTCCACACGGCTGTACTTCTCACATTCATGGGCTTTGTGCTGTTGAGTCACACCTACTTAACCAAGCCAACCATGACCTGGCACGTCCTTGACAGCTTGTGTGGTGGGGATGCCGACAGGAGCTTGGGGATGTGCAGAGGAGGGAGCAGTGTGACAGTGGTGGTGGCTACTCTGTCACTTCATGTGTGCCGGTGGCAGAACCATGGCTGGGGGTGCGCGAGCCTGGACACACACTGAGCTTCAGGTCCTGACCTCTTTGCTTGTCGTCTGGTGTGGTCTGGGCTGATGAAACCTTCTCCAGGGGTGACAGTACCTTCCACAACCTGGCTTCTCAAGGGTGAGGTTGTTCCTGTGGTGGGGACGGACCCAGAAGGGACAGGATCCCACTTGCTCAGGAGAGCGGGCTTCACACCCTTCTAGGGCTGGTGAGTAGGGCCAGGCGAGGGGGTTTCTCCTGGTTGCTGCAGGAGGTGTTTGGGAGGGAGGGAAGATTTCTCTGCTGTTTTCAGGGATGCCTTTGGCAAGAGAAACATCTGCCTGAGCTGTTTTGCCATGTCTCCTGGAGGACACTCTATCCAGAGTGGCATGAGAAGACCCGCAAGCTTGGTTTGTGCTGGGAAGAAAGAGATGGGAGTTGCAGGGACTTTCAGCCTCTGCAGATCTTGTTGTCCTTGAACTGTTGACCTGTGTGAGAAGCATGTGCTGCCTGTGCCTAACCCGAGCTCCCTGCTCGGCCAGACACGATGGCTTGCAGAGACCTTGTGTGTGTTGGGTCTCCACACCTGAGTTTTCATCTCCACCGCGTGCTCCTCCTGCCAGAAGCACTCCCAAGCCCCTGCTGGCCAAAAATACAGTTTATTTAGTAGTGGCCAAATGTTACCTCTCGTTTGGTTGCTGCCACTGTGTCATCTGTTTGATGGCACCGAAGCCTTTGTAGAGCTGCTGGAGATGTAACCACGTCTAAAGCAGAGCAGCCTGCGCAAGGCGGGAGAGGTCACTGGGACACAGCAACCACATGTGCTTTGTAGAGGCTATTTCCATCATCCAAATTATACATTTCGCATCAACCAAAGACCGAGGCTTCTCATCAAAGCTGGCTGGCAGCTGGGGTTGCTAATTACACCAGCGCCTGGCCGCGGGATGAAGGGTATGGAGAGCACATGGCCAGCATGGTGGAAGAGCTCACTGTGCAAAGCTCACCCTGCCCATCTCCGCATGCGGTGGACAAGAGCGTGCAGGTGCAGAGGCACATATGGCCTGCGTGCAAGTTTGTTAGCACTGGGGTGCGGTGCCCAGCATGACTGCTGCACTTACCTAGAGATCCCCAGAGCGCCTCTGAGATCCTGCAGTTACTTTCTGCAGCCATTTCCTTGGCTGTCTCTTGGCTGCCTCTTAAGTGGCTGCTAATGGGCATAAGCGAATAAGCGGTGGTTGTTGTATGGGCCAGAGCCCAGGTGGACACACGTGTGATCCCAGGGGAGATGGTGTTCCCCGAAATGCTCGCTGCAGGAGTCTTTGCATCCCTGCCAAACTCCACAGGTGCAGCTATAACCCATCTCAGTCCTGCAGCCCTTGGCTGGCAGCAGGTGGGCAATGCCACCCTTCCCTGAGTGGCCCAGCGGGGATGTCCTTGTTGGGCAGCATATGCCCGCGGAGACCCAGTACCTCCATGGTGCCGATCTGCAGGCAGGGCAGACCCCAGCTATACCGGGGCTGGCGGCTGGCTGGGCAGCGGGTGCCAGCAGCCCGTTGGTGGTGGGGAGGAGAGCCAAGGGACTGGTACGGGCAGATGGGCTTCTTGAAGGGCAGGAGCTTCACGTTGTGTCTGACTGTGGTCAGTTTAAAACAGAAAGCACAGCAGAGGGAAGATGCTTGGCTGGTGTCTGACACATCCTGTCTAAGCATGTTCCTGGCTCCGGTGGAGATAGTGTCACCAAGGTATCCCTTCCCAAGGAGATCCCCTCCTTGTAACTGTCCTTGCTGGCCAGGCACATGGTATGTGACCAAAAGGAGCACCTCTGCCCCACGGCATTCCTGCTTCTGCCCCACGGTGTTCCTGGCTGTTTAATTAAGGACCAACGGGCCCGTTGCAGCAATAGCCAGGTTCTCTGGCAGGAGACTGTAAGGAGGTCAGAGACCAAGTAGCTCTTCACAGTGATGGGAGCGGCTTATTGCCTCGTAAAGCAGTGTGGCTGTCCTGATATCACTGTCACGTTAATGTTACTCCTCTCTTAAGGCCCCTGTGTGACGATGCCTGTGTGACGAGGTCATTGGGGTGGGGATTTATTTCCTTCTGGCCGCAGAGCTGAACTCTCCTCCATTTAGGCTAGGGGTGAGGAGAAAGGGGAGAGGTACATGGTCATGTTGCTGCTTTCATCCTGCTCCTGGGAGCTGACAGCGAGGAGTAGATATCTCCTCTCTCTGGCTGAGATGGCTCCAGTGACTGGAGAGGAGGTCTGGAAACGTGACTCGAGGGCCCCAGAGCTTTTTGCTTTCTTCACTTTCTGAGTCCTTCTGGAGCGTCCCCTCCTGGTGCCCCCTGTCCCCAGCTTTGTGCCTTTGGCTTCTCATGCTGTGGCATGTGTGCCCTCTGCTGTTGCCCTGTTATGTCCGTTTGGGTTACCCGCTCATTACCTTCCTATGCAGCTTCTCGTGGTGCCAGACAATTTCCCTGGTCTTCCCTGCCCGTAGTCCTCCCTGCCCACTCTCACTCGAGCATCTGAGGACAGCACTTGGCTGATGCTTGTGCCTGCTGCACGGGGTGAGTGTTCGTTCCAGCTCAGCGTGGAGCCAGAGCATGCACCCTCTGAGGTGTGTAACCTGTGAGTGACACCAACTTCTAGTGCCAGGCCGTCTGCCGTGGCCAGCGTGTGCCTCCCGGCTTGCCTGGCTGAGCCACAGTCCTGCCTGGGGGGGACCAGGTGGTTTTTTGTTGGGCTGTGGTCTCAGTGTCAGCCCATGCCGCTTGCCTGGCTCTGCGCTGTCGGGCAGATCTGCTGACACGTCCTCAGAATTGGTCACTTGTCCGGTCCAGAGCATCCTTTGTACCACGGTGCATGTGGCATGTGGTGCCCTGCATGTGCAGTGGCAGCAATCTCCCAGGGCCATGCGTGTGTGCAGTGTTTCTGGTACCGGTGGCAGCTGTGGTTAGAGCTCAGCAGTGAAGCTGCTGAGTGTGGATCCACTCGCTGGGTGGAGTGGGGATGGCTTCGTCCTTTGGGGGTAGCTTAGTCCTCGGCCTCTCTGGGCTTCACACCTTGAGGGTGTCTTGTACAGAACTGTGGGGATGTAGAGTGTGGAAGATCAGATATGGTGTGATTCTGCTCTGTTCCCTACCCTGCAAAGTCATGTCCTCCTCCGTGTGCGTGAAGCAGCTCTCCTGGGAGAGCCAGGGGAGGGGTTGCCGGTTCTCCGGCTGGGAAGCGGTGAGCTCGGGAAGGCAGAGTACGTGTGAGGTGGGAAGCCCGGCCGGGAGGCTCGGCACTGCCTCGTGGTGGGGTGGAGGGGCACAGGGCGAAGGAGGAGAGGGGGGTTTTCCCACGCTGCTGCATTGCAGCTCGGAGACGGGGAGCCGAGCGCGGAGGGGAGCTGGGAAGGCAGGGGATGCTGCATTGCAGGGCTGAGATTAGAAGCTGTGCAAATGGAGATGTGCCTGTGTCAAGGCGGGTGTGACACTGAAGAGCAGTGCCCAGTGCACCCGCTGATCTCGTCTTTCCTCTAATCCATTTCTTCCACGTTTTGTTTCACTCAAGGTTTCTTTCATTCCTTACACTGTTATTTGTCTTGACCAATTGAGGCAGTAATGTATTTTTTATTAATTCAGGAGAAGGGCTGAGATTCATCTCCCGCTGGAAGGAGCTGCTGGAATCCGCATCGGGGAGCTTAGTACAAGCGCAGCGTGGCTGGGCAGGATGTTTTCCTCGCTCCTGGGAGCAGCCTTGCAGCAGGGAGGTGGCTCGAGAGCCTTGTGGTCCTGGCACAGGGGCCAGCGTGGCGTGTGAGCTCCCAGGAGGTGCTGCCTGGGCAGACCATGGGCAGGCACTGCCCAGCGAAACGCAGGCATGTCCTGCAGCAGGTGCCTCCACCTTCATGGACATGAGAACGCATCAATGGTGTAGGGATAACAGGGTTTTCCACAACTGCATTGGTGATGCTTGCTCCACATCTCTCTTTGGTTTTGTTATCGCTGTCTTAGAGCCTTCCTGCCCATCAAGAGGTGAGCGCTTTGCAGCCCTCCCATGGCCAACGTACCTGCAAGGGTCTGGCTCCCTGAAATTACAGAAAGAATTCATGGCAAATCCAGGAATTTGTTTCAGAAGGTGTAAAGGCAGGGCTGCAGTGTCCTCGCGTTTCCTCCAGGCTGGGTCTTTCCCAGTGGCAGTGCAGGTAAGGGGATGGTGAGCTGGCCAGGAGGGACCTTCTAAAGGGGACCTAGGAGGTGACTTTCAGTCGGGAACTGGAATTGAGGGTTTTCTGCTGTGCTGACGAAGCTGTGGTTCCCTCGACAGGTTGTGAGCCTGACTTCCAGCCGCAGGTGACGCGGCGGGAGGGCTGGGCTCCATGCCAGCTCTGTTGGCTCACCAGCCGGTTGGCTGGGTTCGGCTGCGGGATGGGAACCTCTCCTGCTCGGTGAGCTGGAAGGATGGCTCGTGGCTGAGGTCCTCTGCAGCTAGGTGAAGCTGCCAGAGGTTGTGGTTGTTCTCATGCAACCCAGGAAAATGGGAAGAGCTGTGCTGTGGGTGCTGAAGCCTGTGGTGTGTGAGCTGGAGGGGGAAATGTCACAACTGCAGCATGGCAGAGGGGCAGCACCACAGCTTTAGCACCAGGGAAAGGCTGAACCACTTTAGTTCTAGTGCCAGCCCCGCTGGGTGCCAGCCTGTGTAGTTGGGATCTGCGGTTGCTCCATGTCCCACCTCTGCATGTTTTGTCACAAGGTGTGACAACGCTGGCAACGAGACCCTTCAACCAGAGAAGCTTTGTCAATAGTGCCCTTATGAAGTGCACAGTCTTGGCCAAACCCAGTCCTTACTGTCTCTACTGGGAGCTCAGACTGGCTAAAGCTGAGCTTTTGTGAAGCTTACGCCTCTGTCCTTTTTCAGTGGGGCTGAAATGTCCCCAATGCCGGCACTGCCCCAGTCCCTGTGCTGATCAGCCTGGCTCTCCCGATTCGGCGAGCAGCCATGAAGCAGGTTTGAAGCTGCGACTCAGGTACAGCTCCGTTGCTGGCTATTTATAGCCGTGTGAGCTTTCAGCATAGCTGTGGGCTGAGAATAACTCACTGATGAGACACTTCTCAAAATCACACGTCTGTTGCCCATGCGCAGCATCGTCATCTCAGGCTTCCCGCGTGTCAGTGTAGGGTATGTCTTGGTCCTGTGCCAGCCTGGATTGACCCCGGTGTTTTTTTCTAGCCTGGGGAGTCAGCTGGTTTGTTGTAGCATGGCTGCATGGCCCTGTCCTCGGCACGACACCTTCAGCCTTTTGCAGGGATCATGGTGAGGGCCCCTTCACGTGTGAGCACAGTTTGGGCTCCGTAAAACCTGTAAAACTTGGTAAAACATGGAGAGCAGCCCTTCCCTTTTGTAGTCCAGTGTGTGGGGAGATGCAAGTGCTGCAGGGAGAGATGTGCTTGGGGAGCAAGGCAAAGGAACCTGCTATTCGGGCTGGGACTGCAATGTTGAAACTCATCTCTTTAACGAACCCCTCGGGCTGGAAGCGTTAGATGCTGTCGGGGTGTTTCCAGTTCACTTTATCTCTGACTTGGCATTATATTTCCAAGCTGATGCAAACAAGTGGAAGAATAGATAGTGGCTAATTCACATCGATTGCTGTGGCGCGGGAGCTCCCCGAGGTGAGCCATGGCGGGCAGAAGACACGCTGCGGGCCATTCCACGGGGCGAGCGTATCCCTCCCCAGCCGGTTCCTGGTGTGGTGCTGTGGGGAACATGCTGTCAGCCTCGCAGGCGCCTGCTCCCACATCCCAAGGCTTTTCCCAGCCTCGGTGGCTCAGAAGCTGGAGAAGGCTTTGCTGGGATGAGTACAGCGTCATGAACAAGCCCAACAGCAGTGGAGCCAAGCAAGGCAGGGGCGTTTTGGCAGGCTCCAAGGTGGGAGCGCTGCTTTGCAGGAGTGGGGAAGACTGAGTCCCACCCTCTATATTAAAACCAGGAGGACAGGCATTTGGCAGATTGTGACTGGACCTGGGACAGTCCGTCTCTGCCACGGGAAGGACTGATGCAGGGCTGTGGGCGCTGTGGCCGCCACAAGCACAGGACCCACGGCCACCAAGCTGTGGCCTTTTGCAGCCACCTTGTCTTTAGCCTTCTGACTTTCACTGCACCAAGGGAGTGGTGAGGAGACAGCTCCAAACTCCCAGTTGGAGTTTTGCGGAGCAAAAGCAAGGGAAATAATGAAGTTCAGCTTCCTCTCCATCCCAGCAGGGAAGACAGACACAGCATCCCAGAAACATCGCTGCTGTGAGCCCAGAGAGGTGTGTGCCCATTCCCAAGGGGATGGGTCAGCCTCATCCCACAGCCAGGCTTCACTGGGCTTGATGTGACTGCAGACTGAAAGGTGGGAGTGAATTTGAGTTGGTGCTTGGCATGTTGCCTTGGTCAGGTCAGGGCAAGGCCGCTGGCATCAAGCAGCGGTGGGGAGTCAATGGGGACAGCCCATGGGCTTTTCTCTGGTGCTGCTCCAGCCACTGCCTGCAGTGGAGGATGTCTGCCCTGCACTCCCATGTGTCCCACAGACCTCGGGTTCATTTAAAAAGGTAACAAAAACCTTTCCAGGGAATTGGAGTCACCTTGGACAGGCCATGTGTTGCACCTTGGGCCTGTTGCGATAGGACAAGGGGTAATGTTTTAAACTAAAGGATGGTAGATTCAGACTAGATATAAGGAAGACATTTTTTATGATGAGGATGGTGAAACACTGGCCCATGTTTCCCGTAGAGGTGGTAGATGCCTCATCCCTGGAAACATTCAAGGTCAGGTTGGACCGGGCTCTGAAGAACCTGGTCTAGTGGGAGATGTCCCTGCTCATGGCAGGGGGCTGGACCAGACGGCCTTTAAAGGTCCCTTCCAACCCAAACCGTTCTGTGATTCTATGGGCAAGGGGTTCTGAGAGCAGAGTTGCCAGTGTGCAGGGGACCTGTGGTTTCTCTCCCAAATAACATGCACATAGACTTCGCATGGGGTTAAAATCCTGCTCAGCCTGGAGAACATGTGTGATCGCTGGCCAAGGGGAAACACCAGCATTTGCCTGAATCCCAGCTGCAGACCTGAGTCTTTTTTGCCTCAGGCTGTACATAGCTGGGGGCTCACAGATCATCAGCGTGTTGTCTTTTAGCAAATTCCATTTTGATGGCTCACCCTGGGTTGATTTGAGGCTGGATATATCACTGTCTGGACCTCTTGTCTCCTACTGTCAAGTGGTTAAATGCACCCAAACGCTGGCTGCATCCTGACCCTGTGGGGAACAGCAGGATCCAGAACAAAGCCCAGACCTCCTGCTCCTCTGTCCTGCGCCGGCGGTGCTGCAGGCACAGCTGCGACGGGACAGCAAGGGTTCCTGCCCTACGTCGGTGTCTCAGCCTTTCTCCCCAGGACTTTGCCCTGTGTTGGAGCACAGGAGGCATGGCCCGTCATGCCGCCATGCCCAGCCAGCACAGCCGCAAGGGAGCTGTTACAGCCTGACAGAGCTACAACAGCCCTGCTGCTGTTCGATTTTACCTTGGAGACCAGAATGTCCCCCAGCAGTTTCAGGGGTGTGGGAGGGACAGAGCTGGTGTCCTTCAATACTACAGGCTGAGCACAGCAGCAGCCTGGGGACTGATTTACCAGCAGACCGAGACCCTCCCTCACAGGCTAGAACTTCTGGAAGAGGTCAGATGCTCAGGCATCAGCACCTTCAGCCATCTCATTTTCATTTCCCTGAACCTTTTTAGCTGTGCTTTTGCTGCACTGTGCCAAACGGTGTCCTGGTGCTGCTGGAGCACTAATATCCATCATCCGGCCGCAGTCTGTAGAGCACTCAGAAATTTTGTGCTATTTTCAGTTAGTTTTCCAAGTTGAGCTTATTGGCTCATGGGCATCTGCTCCCAGATGGAGAACATGTGGTCAGTTCCTGCAAGGGGAGGGGAACAGCCCTGCTCATAAAGCAGCATGGGGGATGAGCGAGGGAATCTCTTCCTGGAGCCTGCGAGATGCTTTCAGGGCTGTGCATAGCAGGGCCTGGAGGTTGGGATTTTAAAGCTGCTCCGAAAACCCTCTGCAAGCAGAATTTGCGTGGCAGCGTTGCTTGCGGTGGGAGGTCGCCTCCCATCAGATGGCTTATTAGTCGTGGGGAAAGTACAGTAACCTGGGGGCAGGATTAAATCTCAGCTCAGCTGCTGTTTGCACTGCTGTGTGCTTCCCAGCCCTGCTTACTTTTGAAAGCGAATAGCAAGTAATAAATTTTCTGGGGTTATTTCCTTGGCAAATAGTCATTGTGCTAGAACTGGGAAACTCTTGGGGTTCCTGAAAATCTCCCTGCCTTGAACAGGCTGCGTGAGCACTTGCAAAATGTAACGGCACGCAAGGAGGAGAGAAACCGAGAGCTCTGATTCAAAAGTAAATTTGCAAAGCAGCTTTTCCAGCTTCACATTCCCAAGTGGAGTGTGTTAACGCGTACAATGCTGCTGTGCTGCTTTCCAAAAACAGCCGGTCTGCGCTGCAGCAGTGACCAGCGGGGCGAAGCTGTGTTCCCTTTGCTCTGCTCTCGGTTTGCTCATTGCTGCATTCAGGGGGCAGAGGTGCCGATTTGTTTTGTTGCTAAGATTCACATTCCCTTTGTGGGAATAAAGCAAATTTTGCTTGGTGAGATTCTCTATAGCTTCAAAGACAAATCAAATCTGGGTTGCCAGCTTCTTTTTGTATTGCAAGAGATGCCTGTTTTCCATCCCAAACCATCCATGTTTTGCAGCTCAATAGCACATCCTAGACAATGGCTTTAGAAATCAGACGCCTGCATTTTGGACCCACAGTGCTGAGGCAACGCCAAGCGACGCACAGGGTGCCAGAATTCGTGCACATGGGGGGAGAGAAGAAGGAGGAAGAAAACTTGCTCTGATGGGATGTTTCCAAGGAGATCATGGTAATGATCTTCCATTTCCATATAGCTTTTCATCCCCTTGCGGAGCGTTCTTGCTCGTAAGCAGACGTTACACGCGTCCTGTGCAGAGAGTGCAGCAGCTGTCCTTAAAATGCACACTGTAGTAGGGAAGCTCTGGCGCTGCAGAGCGGGATCAGCCTGGGGTCGGAGTGACCTCTGAAACTGCGGGGATGCTCAGGGGTGCAGGATGTCTTTGCCCATTTGGCAGCACCCTGCATTCGGCATCTGCAGTTGCTGGGTGCAGCGTACCGGTGTAGGGAGTGACCTCCTGCTGAGTAACGGTGACTGGTATGTGTTAGTTCTTCCCCAAATCAGTGTTGAGTGTAGGATGTGCAGCCAGCTCAGAGCCGTACCATGGCCGGACATGCTCTGGCACTTGGCTCATTGGAGCAAGACCCCTGTTACGAGCTGTTCAGGTCTCTGTGAGCTCAGCTGGGAGCAGCAGCCAGGGTTTATGGTCAGTGCCACAGCGGGCTGCGTCCCACACCAACATGCAGGGTGGTTTTTCCTGGCTTATGCATCCTATTTTCCCCAGTTGAGGCTGGCTGCCATGCTGGGGGAGCTGCATTAGCCCGGGGAGGGTTGCAGGGCTCTGTGGAGGGTCAGCGGGGCCATATCTGCCGCTGGCGGTGTGCAGGAGGTTGGTTAGTATATGATATTCCCTCATCCTTCTGAGCGCCTCTCGCTTTCCAAGAGGAGGAAGGCAAGTCTGGAGCTCTGCTTCTCCCCTGCGTGGAGATGGGTTTGCAAAAGCCACAGTTTCTTCCGCTTATTTTTTTTTTTCCCCCCTCTTTTCCTGCCCCGGGATTTTTCCCTGGCCTGATGAATTTTTAAACAAAAACATGGTGAGGAGAGAACAGGAGAGGGGGAAAACCCAGGAGAGGACATGGGGAAAAAAGTCTGTTTTCAAAGCCAGAGTGATTTCAAGTGGAAGTGAAAGTTCAGGGTATGTTTTTAATTTTAAAATTCCAACTAATTTTAAGTCACTTTATTGACAGGAGAAAATACATTTCCTAATGCTTTTTTTAATAAACCCCAGTTTTACAAGTAGAAGCTGTTGGTTGAAAAACGCCATGGAGATATAGAAGTAAAAGGCAACTGCTGTGCCCTTTAATTCCTCCCTCGCCGTGATGGGAGTCAGTGCTTCCTGGCGGCAGGGGGCTGAGGCTGGTTGGGCGGACAGGCCACCCTGCAGATGCCACCGTGTCTCCAGGTGGTTGTCTGTCTGTGGGGGACAGCAAGGTTGGTCACCTGTATACAGTAGCTTTGTACGAGGGCAGATGTGTACAGAGGTGGCTCCTCGCCTGTGTGTGCAGGGCCGGGGAGGCGGTTGCACGGCAGCCTGGGACACAGCACTGAGCAGAGGCAGGACTTTGGGTGCAACTGGGCAGAATTTGGCCCAAATCGGAGCCCTACGGCTCTTTGCCCTCCAGCTGGACAACCAGCTGCTTAATGCTGAAGAAGGTGAAGGAGGCAAGAGGGAGCACGGGATGGAGAGGGGAGGTGGAGGCAGGTGAGGGGGCTGACTTGCACAGCCGAGCATCACCAGGGAGCCCAAAATCTCATCACTGTGGGGACTCATCCTGCTCCATAAGCTGGGTTTATGCCTGGTGCTGCTGTCGGCATCTCCCGTACTTCTGACCTGCGAAAGTCACCTGGAGAGTTTGAATCTGTGATTTAGCTGTGAGATATTGTGGACACCTTTCTGTGCCATGCTTTGTCCCCTGCAGAAACCTTCCCCCTGCTGTGTCCCACCGATGCTGAGGCAAGAGCTGAGCACCCACGTTGGAGATGTGCTCCTCTTCCTGCTCTCACTTGGGTCGGGCTGGTTTCTCACAGCTGTCAGCTTGGCAGGTAGATTGGGTGTTGTTAAAAAAACAGCTTAAATCCATCGCCATTAAATTTTGCAGAGCAGAGAGATCTTCTAGCAGATCTCATTGTGTTTCATACTGGAACAGAAAAAGAAACATTTTATGGTAATTTTTTCAATGACTTTCCAATTTTTTTTTCTTGGTAAACTGTCTGCAATCACTTACAGTGTTCCTGAAGGGATTAATTATTCGCTGGAGCTCATTGTGTGTATTTCATATTCAGAACTGTTGGATGCGTTGCTTGGCTTGGATCGAGCGAGGGGTCACATGGCGTTTCTTTTTTCATTCTTTTTCCCCTGTTCTGTTTTATCTGTCAGGCTCCTGGTGTGAGCACTCCCAGTCGCCGATTCGGTGGTCGCTTGGTCAGTACGCTGCACGTGATCACAACTGACTTCCCTGCTCCGCACTCCTTTGTCAGGAGGAAGCGCAGCCAGAAGAAGACAAATCGCTTCCTTGTTTGAGTGACTTTTGGCTGATGCTTTCCCCCAAGCTGTAGTATTGGCTCAGTTTTTCCTGCAGCGGTTGTGGCTCTGGGCTGTGCATCATCAGTGCTTGGACAGGCCCCTGGAGCAAATTTGGGGAGAAGAGCTCAAAGCACATTGCAGTGCTGCTTCCCACGGTGGAGTGGGCTTGTCCAGTGCAGGCAGCCGTTGTGCGGAGGTGGGATGTCTTAGAGGGGATAACTCCCAGCTGCAGTACTGCTGGAGACGCCACTGCGCCGGCCTTGGAGGGTCATGTCCCTGGGGGGGTGCTGCCTGCAGGACAGCCGTGTGCTTGGCACTTTGGCAGCGCAGGGAACAGCATTGTCTCCATCTTGCCAGGGGGGATCCCAAACTGTCCAAGCTGGGACTGGACGTGCTTTCAGCATGCTTAAACAGTTCCTGCAGCACATGGGGGATGGGGGCTTGCCTTCAACCCCCCCTGCATGGTGACGAGCGGCCACTCTCCTGCTTAATATTGAAGTGAGCCAATGTACCCAGGGGCTCGTGGCCAGTGTCACCACATGTTGCTCAGCCCTTGCTCTTGGTGGGTGTGTGGTGAGGGTAGCAGAAGGAGCTGGCACATGGTGGATAGCTGGGATGATCCACTGAAATCCCTCCTGTTCGTGCTGATGCCTTTTTCAGAGTGTTTTCTGCCCTGCCCGTCCTTGGCACTGCCAAGCCCACAGTAAAGTTTGGACTCGTGCAGTGGAACAGCAGTTCTTTGCATTGAGTCCTAAAGCGTGTCAGAGTCCCTCCCGTTACCATAATGCAGGTGATAGGTTTGAGGTGAAGAGCACTCTTCCTCCATGTGGTTCCTCAGACCTGTTGGGATGTCTGGGCAGGGGTGCTGTGGGCTTTGGGGTCCCGGGGAGGAGAGCAGGGACCGAGTGGTGACTCCCATGGCGGTGGCACAGAGCTTTCTGCTCCCACGCATCCGCTTCCCTCCTGTGGCACACCCAGATTTCCTAAAAGAGTCAGGATCATCTGTCTCTGCGAATCATCTTTGGTGAGAAAAACACAACTGCTGCTCAGGAAAACCTTTTCCCAGTGGTGAGGACCCACCAAGGGCACTGTGAGAGGTGGGGCAGGTTGGGAAGCAGCCGGAGGACGATGCGGGTCCTGCTGCCGATTGCACAGAGCCCTCGCCCCTGTGCTCCCAGCAGGGAACTGTGAGAGCTAAGAATAGACAATTTATTCATATGCATCCCTCTCCCTGTGAAGGGTGCTTGAGGCACTGCACAGCAATTAAAACAAGTTCGTAATAATAGCGCCGGCAGATCAGCAGTGCGGACTCTGGAGCTGGTGGAGGATTTGGCGGTGCTGAAGATGGGTGGTGGGAGACCGGTGCTGCTGACCTCCCTGGCAGAGACCAGCATCTCCCTGGCAAGGGAATGTGGGGCAGTGCTGCAAGGTGGCAGGATCAAAGCCTGGGTGCCATTGCAGCCGCGGTGTTGGATGTGGGACTGCAGGAGGAGCAGGGTGGAGGGGGCCAGTGCTGCTCCCAGCTCAGGTGTGGGGAAAGCATCTTCCCAGGGCAGGTCTGGAGGAGGAGGAGGTAACGGTGCTGGCAGAGATAATCATAGTGTTCATGGGGTGGGCAGTGTGCTGCTGGGTGCGGTAGGGGTGTGATGCTCTGCCCTCCTTTATGGCAGCGGGGGCTGGCCCTGGGGGAGCAGGCAGTGGGCAGGAGAGTGAGGTTCACCTGCACTAATTTGGATCAGCTCAGGCTCTTCACTCAGTTACCGGGATGCCTTATCCCACCTCTGGGCAGGGACCGCAGAGCTGCTGGTTCCTCTTGGCTGCATGGAGGGTCAGGGGGATGTACGCAGGATTTCGGTGCATTGCTGTCAGAGCCATGGTGTCCTCTTCCAGCAAACCTCCTGCCGCTCGCTGCGTGCCAGTTCATCTTTGGGAGACCGTAGCAGGTTTGCTGCAGAATGAACATCACCTGGGCAGCGTGCCACTGATGGGGTGGACTAAAGGCACCCCGAAACGTGCGGTGTGGATGTCAGTTCTCAGCCCCACCTGTTGGAGATGCTGTACAGTTTCACTGGGGTGAGTCTTGTGCCAGTGCCTGGTAAGGACCAGCACCCCCGGGCACCCCGCCAGCCAGCAGTGCTCGCCCACCCGGCTGCCAGGGGACCCAGGTGGAGGGAGACCCTAAGTCTTGCGGGATCCTGGTGATCATATGTGCAGTGGACTTGTTTCCGGCTCTCTGCAGGCTGCTGTGCCCAGTGCCAGAGTGAATTTGGCACCTGGCCCTCCTGCAAGGCTGGGGCAGGGGGAGAAGAAAGGCTGAGCCCTCCCCACTGCCCGCTCTGCAGGCAGGAGATTCAATTACCCCCGTGCTCACACAATGGCCGTTTATCTCTGGGAGCAAAACCCTGGTAACCGTCAGGGCAGAGCGTGAAGGGCTGATTAGAGGGTGTGCAGGGAAGGGCGCTGGGGTCGCGTGCAGTCACTTCCCTTCCCATTTCCAGGGCTTTCCATGGCAATGGCTCCTATTTTCCTCCGTTGTTAGGACGTCACTCACATGCGGCTCGAACGACATCTGTCAAAACATGTCCCCCCTGTCCTTGGGGCTCCTGGGGAAGAGGGATCTGTTTGCCCCGTAATGAGCCTGACATCAATTAATCATCAGCCTTAAAAATTAGCATTGTGGCAGTACATGGTGGAGGGAAACTATTCCCCAGATGGAAGAAAAAATAGCCTCAGTTATCTCCCTCCTCCCGCGGGAGGTAGCAACAATAGATCCACTAACGAGCCTGGAACTCATTTAAGCTGGCTTTGCCCTCTGGTGTGGGGGAGCCTGAGGTGCGTTGCCTCCTGCCCTGGCTCATCTCTGGAGGTGCTCTTGGGGGACCACCTAGTGCAACAGCTGATGACCTTCCCTGGGGTCTGGTCCTGACCGCAGTCGGGCCCTCATGGGCAGAGAGCCCGGGGTGAGCTTGCAAGCACTGAGCCCCTTCCTGAGGCTGAGGGTTTGGAGGAAAGCAGCACTGCAGGGGTCTCGTTCTTCTGGACCTCATCACCAGGCAGCACAGACAGGCCAGGATGAGGGTTCAGCCAGTGCCTCAAGGACATGTCCTGCTCTGGGCGGGCTGTCCCTTGCACCTCTCCATGGTAGTAGCTCTGAGCAGCGCCGGTGCCTGTGACAGCTTGCCTTGCCAGCTCCTATATTCAGGAGCTCAGCAATGGGCTGGAGGTCTCCAGAGACCCCCTGTCCGGGAGGCGACTTGGCACCTTCCCTGGAGGTTCACGGTGACCTGGTCTTTGTGCCCGTGCCGTGCTGGGCTTTTCCATGCTTGGAGCTGCTCTCCCTCACTCCCGGGCGAGCTGTAACCTGAGCGAGCAGCTCTGCTGCCTGTAGCCCGCTGCAACTTTGGTTTCCCAGCCCTGTTACTCTGCGAGGTGAAGAGCTGCTGCCTTCTTCCAGCACTGGCTGCGTTTTGGGTCCATCGTGGTGGCTCTGATAAGCAGCTCAGCACTGAGCAGCTCTGCAGGCTGCGGCTGGCGGGGGAGCCAGGGAAGACATTTTGCATTCTTGCTGGAGATGCATGAGGGCTCTTTGGCTGATCTGGTGACGGACAGACAGACCAAGTGTCTACCAGAGCCCAGCTGAGGCCGGGGAGAATTGTGTTTGCAACGCATTGCTCTGCACAAAGCTTGCAGTCACAAGGCGAGGGGGACAAAAGGCTCCCTGTTCGCTCCGTCCCAGTGGGTGCAATTCCAACAGTTAAAAAGCAAATGTGAGTTGTTTGTCTCTGTGAATATAAAGCTTCTCCAAGCATGGCCGTATTCTGGCTGGGAATGGGGAGTTTGGCTCCACTAATGACTGTTCTCCCTGCAAAACAGAGCCAACTCGAGCCAAGAGCTGCCCAGCCGGGCCCTTCCTCACCGGCCCTGGTACGGGGATGTGAGCTGAGCAGGGGATGGGCTCCTGGGTCTGATAAATGCCCTTTCAGCTGGGCCTAGGTGCCCGGCAGAGAACAGCGAGGAGGGATGAGCATGGGGATGAGTCTGTTGTACCCAGGGGTGATGGCCACCTGTGAGCATCCTGCCAGCATCCAGGGTCTTCTCCCAGGCCCAAGGGGTTCAATGTCATCAGCAAAATGGAGCCCCAGGCACGGCAGGCTGGTTCCCTTGAGTCATCAGATCTGCTGGTTTGGGGCATCTGACTGCAAGTCCAAGGGCTGCTGTCACAGACTGGGGAGCTCTTGAGTTGTGTCTCTCCGTACCTGAGTTTGGGTGACTGCCCTGCTCATGGGAAGGCCTGTGAATTCCTGCGGCGCTGGGTTTTTACCTGGGTTTTTATTCCCAGACCAACTGGAGAAGGAAGGGGATAGGTGCACGTGGCTGGAGGTGCAACGATGCAGGGCGGTGTGCCAGTGATGTGCCCGGTCCTGGGCAGCCCAGTTGTGCCAGGGAGGGGGACAGGTAGTTGTGAAGCTGCTGTGGGACCTGGGAGTGAGTGCAGGTCTGGGAGCAAAGACTGCAAAACACGTGCTGCAGCCGGGCCCGACTTATGGACACATCCACACTATCTACATGGAGGATCCTCAGCAGTAACGTGGCTGTTGAGATGGTGCCAGTGCCTCATGTGGAACAAATGCTTTCTGTGGCTGGCTGCATGTGGCTCCCCTGGGGGTGTGTGGCTTTTAACCCCCACGTTCCTGGCAGCTGAGCTGTGCTGAGCACAGCCCACGGGCATCTCCACCCTTGCCATAGGGTCTACCTCCTCCCTGTCTGCTTCTGCATTCACCCTACCCTCGCCTTGGCTTGCTCATCCTCTGGGCTACAGGGGCTTTGGAGAAGGGTTGTGCACAGCGAGAGAGGGTAGTCATGGGAGGAAGGACGTGGCTATGCCTGGCCATCTGCCCTGTGCCCTCCATCATGCTATGGGATCTGTGCAGGGAACCCAGCTTGGTCCTGGAGATGCAGTGAGAAGTGGGTGCAGGATTCCCCCTGCACCCACATCTCCCTCCTCCACCAGGCAAAGCCTGGAGTGGGGGCTGGTGACGTCCCCAGATGTAGGGCACATCTGGAGGGCATCGAAGCAGTTAAGTGAAGGGCTGATTTGTGCTATAGAAACCCACAGTTCCTTCCTTTGATCCTCTGAATCAGCCCATTGCCTCCGTCTTATAAAGCCCCATTTATCTCTGCTTTTCCCAGTAAGTTTGAAGGCGGTTGCGGCTCGTGGCTCCTCGGCAGCAGTGAGCTCGCCCGGCTTTCTCTTCCGCTGAAGCAGAATCAGGTGAAATCTCTATGGCAACTAGCAGATGACAGCGAGTCTTGTTGCCTTGGAAATGAGGCAAG
>VZSZ01005520.1:37703-58288 GCA_013398815.1 Ibidorhyncha struthersii
AGAAGAAAAAAAAAAAAAAACACCCAAAAAGAGCCATCTGGAATTTTGAATTTCCACAATGTCCGACCCGCGTTTGGTGACACGTGGGGAGCGTGAACCCGCTGCCGCCGGCTGCTCCGGGGCCTCTGAGCTGAGGCCTGTCTGCACCTTCTGCCTTGCCATGGGGTTGTGTTTTTTTTGTTTTTTTTTTTTTTTCCCCCGCTTTTTGTTTTTTTTTTTTTTTTTGCGCAGGGTCTGCAGCATTGCCTTGAACATCTGCTGGTGGCTGCATTAAAGGTGTTGCATGCGGAGCATTTGGGGTGCCTGAAATCCCCGGGCTGGGCACAGCTGTGATACATCACTGGCCAGGACAGCTTTGGCACACCCCAATAGCTCTAACCCCAGGGGTGTAAACAGCAAATTTGGGGAGGGGAAACTGAGGCACAGAGCGCTGCGTGACCGGCCTGACCCCACTTTGCAAGGGCCCCAGCTTAGGACAGACCCCAGGTGCGTTGACCACTAGTGGCTCTGTGTCTCCATGTGCCTGAGGCCACAGGGCTGTTAACCGGGAGCTGGTGTCACCGTGCATTTCTGCTGCCACGTGCACCAGTCTCTGGAGGCTCAGGGCATCCCTTGGTTCATGGATCCGGCTCATCCACCCACCATCTGAGATCCCCCTCCTTCCCAAACTGCACAGGCATTTCCTCTGGGTTATTTTGGAGACCCATGGTGCTGGGAATGGGGGCGTTGAGATCCTCCCAGCTCCTCTGGCGCTTTGCAGGAGCAGCTTTGGAGGTAGCTATGTTGTAGAGGTGTGCAGTGCTGCGCGCAGGAGCAGCATCGGCCCCAACATGGGGGATTTGGGGCTCTCCCGGCTCATCAGCACTGGGGAGCGGAGGGTAGCGTGGAGGTGGGATGCACAGGGCGTTGAGCAGCTAGAGGCTCTTGCTGCTGAAAAAGGAGCTGTAATTTGGATGCACAGGTGGGGTGGTTTGGGGCCAAGTGCAGCATCCATTGAAAGAATAACCAGCAAATGGGCTGGAGGCCCGGTCTGGATCTCTCCAGCGGGTTCAGTTGGAAACTTGTGTATGGGAGAGACCCAATTAAGTAGATTTATGGCTGCTCTAGCCTGAGAAAGTCTGAATCCCTTTTAAAAGCTTGGCTCACTGGAGCCAGACGGGGTCCAGGCTCCAGGTCTCTCAGCCCTGCCCTCGTTACGAGCAGCAATTCGCAAGGCTTAGCAGCAGCGATCGCTGCAGAAGTGCTGATTCGGCTGAAGTCCCGGCCTGTCACCGCTGCGCCGCTGCTAATTTTCTGCTCTCGCCTGTCAGCGGGGAGCTGATGGCCCCCATGCACAGTGTGGGGCTGTCCCAGCCTGCACTGGCTGCGGTGATGGGGGACTGCTGTAGTGATGGGGGATGGCTGCGGTGATGGGGACAGCGGGTGCTGGCAGGGTAAGGAGCTTCCTTCCCCACTGCAGCCACCATTGGAGCCTTCTGCAGAGCCATGTTGTTTTGCAGAAGGGTCCAGCAAGGTGTGAGACATGGGGTGACTGTGCCAAAGCAGGGTTCTGCCACTGCTTCTGCTCTCACTGTGTCCCTGTAGGGCTGGTGCTCCTCAGGAGGCTTTGACCATGCATGGTGCACATGGCTGCCACTGCTGGCACTGCTCACTGTAACCCTGTTGCCTCCCCCAACTTTTGCTGCTTGGCCTTTCCTCCCTCTGCCAAGGGTGAGTGCAGGACGTGCTGGGCTGCATCCAGTCTCCTCCCCACAGCCTGCACAGGGCTACGTGCAGGGTGGCAGCAAGCAGGGAGCACCGCCTGCCCTGGCTGGAGTAAGGGACAGGGACATATCCTCAGGTATCTGCAGCATCCCCCGCATGTCCCCTGTCCCCGCTGACAGGAGGCTGTGTCTCCATGCTGGGGAACAGTGCCTCTGGCTCTGCCAGCCTGGGGGCTGCTGCCTTGACCCGGATGATGGTGGCCATGCTTCTCCCCATTGGTCTGCCCAGGGTGTTTCAGAGGCACCAGTCAACCATCCGGATACCCAGGTGCTGTGTTACTAGGGTGCTGGATGGCACAGGGCTCCCAACCTTCTCCCTGCCCCTCGGGAAGCAGGACCCACTCCTGACACTGCTGCAGGAGACATGGGGGTGGCAACTAGCCCTCGGCTCACACCAAGAAGCCCCTGGCAATTAAAGCAATTACACTATGATGAGTGCTAACGAACCTGCTGCTTTCTGATGGGGTGGGGTAACAGGTTTGCAGGAAAGGGTGAGGTGCCCTCCTGCGGCACTGAGCGGGAGACGCATGCTCTGCCCCACCGGGGTGCCCTGTAGTATCTCCCGAGAGAGAGGGGTGGTTTTGGAGGGGTCCCGGTACATCCCTGGGGGGAGCATGCAGGGATTGCAGGGATGGGGCTGGGCCAGAAAATGAGGCTGATGATGGAAGCAAACACTGTGGACCGGGCAGTCACTCCACAGAGCCCCGTTAGCCATCTCCGCTGCTCATTTAACTTGTTTGGTAGCTGTTGGGAGGGGAGGAAGACAATTAATAAGCCACAGGGAGAAGGATTGCAGGTTGTGGCCATCCCCCTGCCCAGCCGTCCGGGAGTGTGAATCAGAGTTGGATGTAAGAAATGCAAGATAAAGCCATTTTACTCCATATGGAAAGACTCTGCTGTCAGTGCGCCAAGACGCCGGTAACCAAATTGCACGCTGCGGGGTGCAAGCTGGGAATGCACAGGGCTCAGCGAGGTTTGCACAGGGCTCAGGGTCTCGGGTCTTCTTTCAGGCTGGCAGCCCACCTGTGGCAGGCTCTAGGTGCTGGAGTGGAAGGTTTGCAAGGAAAATACCAGCAAAACAACGCCTGGGCTGATTCATTCATAAATGCAGCTGGGAGCACGGGCTGAGGCAGCACGGTGGGAGGAGAGTGTATCTGTGCGAGAGTTTGTGGAGCCGGGGAGCCCGGCTGGGCTGGAGGAGTCTCGCGGCCCCGGGAGAATGGTTTTTATTGCAGAGTTTATTAGTGTATTTTTCACTGTGCTGGAAGGAATTGAGCAACCAGTTAAAAATGTTTCACGGCCTTGGGAAATGTGTTGCAGCTACTGTGTACTAGGAGCCCACCGTAATGACTCAGAAACACCGCGAGGCCTTTTACAGCAAATTTCCGCTTGCCATTGAAATGTTTACTGGGTCACCAGGAGTCCTTTCTGAGTCTGATCTTCTGAAATGAGACTGGGTCATGGGGAGCAAGAAAATGTGCGTGTGAATGCCATGCTCACGTCGAGCATATGAACACAGGCGCAGACGGTGCATCCGTGCAAGCCCAGCACACTTGCGCTGGTGTTGATGTTGGCTGCTGCCATCCTCGTGCCTGCACACGTACACGTGGGCACGCATGCAAGGTCACAGGCATGCACATGCACACATGCACCTTTCTGCAGGTGGGGAGGGATTTTGCTACCATGTGGCCCGCACATGAACATACACATGATGCAAACAAGCACTCGGGTGGCACACACACACACACACACATGCGGGTTTCTGTGCCAAGGCACATGGGGCACACGTGTCCCACGGACGCGGCTCTGCCTGGCCCCAGCGGGAGCTGTTGGCCACATGCTCCTTTGAAATGAGCTGTCATGAGCCGTTTGGAGTTGATGATTTCCTCATTCCTTGACGTATTTGGCCACGTCGGCAGCGTCCTGTCGTGCAAGCAGAGGAGCTGCCACCGCTTGCTCTTGGAGGTGATGGGAAAGGCTGGACGTGAGCACAACCGGGAGTTTTCCAGTCTCCTCCGGCCCTGACCAGTGCCTGGCACAGTCAGACCCGCAGCATGCGGCGCCTTGCCCAGAGCCAGCCCTTCGCAGTATGTTGCTCTCCTTCCTCCTCCTCCTCTTCCTCCTCTTTGGCTGCCTCCAGCCTGGCATCCCACCTTGCTGATGTTCCTTCTCTCGGCGATGGTACCTGCTGCTTCCCTGGTTGTGCAGGGCAGGAGATGGGGGTGACGGGCAGCGTCCGAGTCGGGCACCCACAGTGCCAGGTCGCTGTGCTGGCATCCACCGTCCTGTAGCAGGCAGCGCTGCCTGGTGTTTCACACAGAGGCAGGCGATGGAGGCCGTGCGGGAGAGCACTTGCAGAAGTTGGGGTGGTCGGGGGTGGGCTTAGGACTTCCTACCTCAGTTTCCCTGTGTGTGAAGTAGAGCCATATTGTGTTCGGTGATGTTGAAGAGAGCACTGTGAGTGCTCAGTTAAGAAAGGAGCAGCAGCGGGGACCATGTGGGGCCAGGAGGGCTGCCCAAGCGCAGCTGCAGGTAAGGGCAGGACAGAGAGCGGGCAAGGGCAGGTTAGACCCAGCCTGGCACAGGGGAGGGTGACTCAGGCAGTGGGGCCTGGTGGCCTCCCTGCACAGAGCATGGGGACAGGAGCTGTGTCTTGGCGCTGCCCTCCTCTGCGTGGCCAGGCTAGGGGAGCACAGGGCCAGAGCCAGCACCCGCTTCCCTCCATGACAGCAGAACAGTGCCTGCGAGAGTGGTGGGGAGCTGCGAATGGGGCTGCAAACCATCCTGGAGCTGGGGTGGAGAGGGTGGCCGGTCCCCGAGCCTACAGCCCCAGCAGAGCGGGGAACACCGGGGGACACGTCCCAGCCATTGCTGCCGGGGAAATGAGCCTGGCTGAGGCAGGGTGTCTGACTGACCCCGCTGCAGCACAGGCTGAGCCGTCCCTGCTGCTCCCCGCTCCAGCAGCTGGAAACATCTGGCTGCGGGAAGCTTGCTAAATCGATGCGGGGAGGAATCCAGCGCGCTCCTGCCATTCCCACACTCCAGCCTCTCCCAGCAGCTCCGGTTTCGGCTCGGCTCTGGCATGCTGCGGCTCAGTCAGCCCTGAGACAGCCCCTGGCCTCTTGCTGCACCTGGAAAACAGACTGCGGGGGGCCCAGTGTCACTGTCCTGGCCCAGTACAGCGGGGACAGGTGGTGGCACTTTGGCGCTGGCAGTGATGCAGCCAGTGGGACGTGTGCCAGAGGTGGGCAGACAGCTCCTTGAGTCCCAGTTTGGCCCTTTCACAGATGAGAGCTGCTGCTTTTCCTGGGGTATCTCCAGCTGTTAGAGTGACCTGGACTGTCACCCAAATACTGGGGGCTGGAGGAGGAAACTGTGCCAGGCACGGATGGCCAACAGTGCCACAGGTGAAGCTGGGGATGGGGGTCAGTGCCATCTCCCTGAAACGCTGGGGCTGAAGCACCTTCCAGCCCCCTGCTGGGCACTCGAGCCCTTGGATGCACCTTGGGTGACCTGGGTGTCCTCGCTGTGGGGGGTCCCCCAAGCAGCAGCAGGGGTGCAGGGGGAGGTGGCACCCGTGTGCCAGTCCTTCTGTTGGGGTGGATGGGGACACAGCGAGTGCTCTCCCTGGCCCCGCTGCTCCTCGGGATGGGGGTGGCTGTAGCAGCCCTGCTGGCAGCAGTGCCCGGGGAAGAGGCAGTGCCAGGCCCAAGCTCTCGCTTTGTGCTCCGGGGAATGGCTTCGGGTGGCTGCAGGGGAGACAGCCAGGGTGTTTTGGGGAGGGATCTGTGCCTGGGAGGAGCATGCTGCTGAGCTGGCAGAGGGATGGGAGCTGCTTACGGCACCAGGGGACAATGGTGGCTCTTCCATCCCATCCTGCTCTGTCACACCCCAGCCCACAGGGACACAGCGCTGCTGGGGTGTGCATGTGCCGCCTCCTCCAGCTGCAGAAGCTGGGCTCAGGGTGGATGCCACCCACCAAACATGGCCAGTGTGGAGGTGCTGAGTGTACTGAGTCCTTCCCTGCATGGATCCACCTGAGGACACTGATGAGTGTTTTATTGCTCTTGCCTAAGGTTTGGATGTGCCTCCCCTCCAAAATCTCCCATTCCCCTACCGACTGCGCATGTGGCAGCAGTGGACTTGGCTTCAGGTTTCTGTCCTGCTATTTCAAGACTGAAAATGCATTTTTCTAGGGAGCCCAAGGGCAGGACCTGGCAGCTTTGTGGTGCCTCATGATCTGCCAACACGGCCCTTTCTACCTGTCCCATCAGAGGGAAATAGAGTCCCCTTGTCCCCAGCTGCAGAGCAGGATGGGCGCCAGCCTCCAGCATCAGTGGCCCCTTGAGCCTCCTCTGTGTTCCCGCTCCATGTGTGCAGCCCGCTCTGCTCCATCCCTCTGCCCTTGCTGCCTGCACATCCCTGTCCTCAGCCCTGCTCCCTGGCGCACCTGTGATCCCGCTGCAGCTCTAGAACACCGGTCTGAGGCTCTGGGGCAGACACTCCTTGATGGCATGATGCCTTTGATTAACTGCTCCAGCATGCACAGGCCACAATGCCGATTTAAGAACGACTTCATGATGTGCCTCCTGCTAAGCCTTGTTCTGAGAGCTGGACCAGGGCAGTTGGACACATGCAGGGCTGGACGTCCTCCTTATGCGATGGTGTGTGCTGGCCGTGTTGGGTACCCTGTGGGCTCGCCAGCCCACTTACGTTCATCTACAACTGGCATTAACTTGCTTGATTTAACCTGTCTTATCGGGGCTGTTACCGCACATCACCACCTTCCAGGGTCACACGTAAATCTGAACCGCTTCACTGGTTTGAGGTGCTCCCGCCCGTGCTGGTGAGTGAGCAGAGCCTGGGGATGGGGCAGCATCACCCATGGGTGTTGCTTGCAGTGTGTCCAGTGGCACGGTTGGTGGGTGATGGGGATGATGGGACGTGAGCCCTGCTCGTGTGTCAGGCACACGGCTGTGCCGTTGTGGGGATCCTGCTGGGGTGTGTGCCAGCGGTGTCCCCCCAGTCCCTGCATTGCTGCAGCTTACACAGTGCTGTTGCAAATCACGAAGTGCTGGTTGCCACGTTACATTAGGAGGAGCCACATCCACCATCCCTGGCGCCCGCTGTCACTGCAGTTCAGTGGCAAGCTGTGGCTGAAAGGCTTGAAATCGGGGATTAAAGCCGCGGTGGCACGGCTGTTAGCTGCTGGGGATGCACACGAGTGGTCAGGGGCACAGGGGCTGGAGCTGTGGCCCTGAGCCCAGCAGCGCTGCCAGGGCTGTGCCAGGAGTGACTCCCCTCCTCTGTGTGTGTATGTGTGTGTGTGTCTCTAGGGGTGTGTGTGCATAAACTTGTGTGTGCAGGTGTGCGTGTGTGTTTGCAGGTGTGTATGCATGCATGTGTGGATGTGCATGCATGCATATGCATGTGTGTGTGCAAGTGGTTGCAGTGCAGGTACGTGTGTACACACTTGCAGGTTAGGGGTGCATACCTGTGTATGTGCATGCGTGCCTGTGCCGTGGGTGTGCACACCCGGAGAAGTCCCAGGGCAACTGGAGCTCAGGGGTTTCTAGCCCTAGCCTGTGCCCGTGGAGGGCTCGGTCCCACCAGCTGCTCCAGCCCCCAACAGAAGCAGCCACCTCTCCCAGGGCAGGAGGCAGGAGCGGGGCTTGGCTTGCTCCACTGCCCGACATTTCCTTGGCTCCTGCTGGCTGCGCGCTGAATGGTGCTGCTGCAGTGCCTGTGTCCTCAGGCCGGAGCACCCCCGGGGCCTGGGGAATGCAGGGGTGGGCTTGGGGATGTTCTTCCAGGCTGCTCCTGCATGGCCCCATGGAGCAGAGTCACAGTGCTTTGGGGTCGACTGACTGTAGCTGGCCTCCTGTCACCTGCATGGCTCCTGTGGCCCAACTTGGTCCCCCCCAGCTTGTCCTTTCTGGACCAGACATCCCCATCCCAGCTGCGCACTTGGGAGTGATATTTCGTGGTGGTGCAGCTCCAGCCTGGTTCCAGCCTTGCCCTGTCCCTTCGCAGTGGACAGAGCAAGATCTGGGGCGCACAGCCATGGGCAGAGGAGTGCGGGAAGAGGCTGCAGGGCACAGCCGTGGGCAGAGGGGTGTGGGAAGGGGCTGCAGGGCACAGCTGTGGGCAGAGGGGCACAGGAGTCATTCATCCCTTTAAAGCCACCTCCGTGTCTCTCCACAGACCCTGAGTCCCAGAGGAAGAGGACAGTGCAGAATGTGCTGGACCTTCGGCAGAACCTGGAGGAGACCATGTCCAGCCTGAGAGGCTCTCAGGTGTCTCACAGGTGAAGTGCCAACCCCGGACACCCCCCCCGCTTCCCCACAACCCATGTCCTTCCTGGGGCAGCGAGGGAGGCCAGGGTAGCCAGGAAGTAGCTCTGCTCCGAGTGAGGGCCATGTGGGTGGGAGGGAGATGGCTGTGCCCCATGGCCTGGGGACTCTGTGTGTGGGGGCTTGGAGAGATGCCTCCAAATCTGTGGGGTGTCATGCGCGGGGCTGTGGCAGAGCCCCGTCCTTGGCAGTGGTCTGGGTCTGACACTGCCTCACGTGCTCTGGGACAGTGGGGATGGGGGGTGGTGCCACAAAGGGGAACTGGTTGCCCCCAGACCCCAGGTAGGGGATGAGATCTGTTCCCAGTGGTCAGGTGTCCCTGTATGGACAACCAGAGGTGAAGGTATCCCCTGCGCCTGTCCATGTTTGGACCACAGGCTCCATCCCGATCTGTGACTCAGTTTCACTACTCTGTGTAGAGGTGATGATGGAGAAACCCTCAGACAGAGCTGACCAAATGCCTGGCAGTCCACGGGCAGAGGCGGAGTACCCTGCCCAGACCAGGGCTGGCAGTGCCCCAGGGTTGCAGCTGGGGTTGGGGGGACGACAGGGCTGGGGACAGGGCGACAGCTGAGTAGTGAACCAGAGCAGAATGTCTCCCTGTGTTCAGACGTCTCTCTGACACATGCCTGGGACTACCTGTGCTCCCTTGGGTTTCTCACTTGAGACCACTGCAGGGTTACTGCTCTGCTCTGGACATACTTGGGGTCTGCATAGCAGCTCCAGCCGGGCAGCAGTGGGTGGGGAGGGGGCATCTACCCAGGACACCCTCCCGGCTCCCACCCTGCTGGTGCAGCTGTGTTATGAAGCGTGGGCTTTGCAGAGAGGCTGTGTTGGGTGTCAGTGAGTCGGGAAAGCCGAGGATGCACTGAACCTCCTTCTCCTGGTGTTTGTTGCCACCTTGCGGTCTCCCTCAATCCTCATTTTTTATGTTGGAAGGGGCAAAAATCATTAGCTCCCCCGCCCCAGCCCCTTCACCCACCACTCATCATTACAGACCTTCCCTGTGTCACTCCTCGATCAGCTTTGTCCAGGATGAGGCAGCCCACTTGATTTAGCTCTTCTTAACCCAGAAGCTTGTCTAGACCTTGCTTGTATTTGCTGCACTTTCTGGATCTTTTCCGAGCCGGTGGTTGGCAGAGCACTGGGGTAGTGGGATTTGCACAGGGCCGCAACAATATTCCCCGAGCTGGTGATTTCCTGGAATTATCCATTACAGCTCTGCCATCCCTTTGCTCAGCACAGCAGCTGGTTCGCAGCCTGGTGCTGCTTACGCCGTCAGGGCTGCTTTGTGTTCACTTCGCGTTTGCTTCGTGTTTGCTCTGCATTCGCTTTGCATTCATCTGTGTCAAACTTCACCCGCTGCCTTCTCACCCCAGCGCTCAGCTCCTTTGCAAATCCTCTGTCAGCCCCAGTCTTAGGGAAATAGGACGAGGATATTAAGGGTGATTAAATGAGCATTGCTGGTGGGTTTTGACTCTTTGCTATCACTTCCTTGTCATCTTGAGTTACTCTTGATGAGTACACCACGTGGTGGAGGCCTTGGCCGGATCCCTGCCACAGAGAAAACCGACTATTGGTAGCCCAGGGATGGCAGTTCCTAAATACATGAGGATCTTCCCTCTTATCCCATGGCAGTTGAGTTTATTTGGAAGCTTAATCTGCCTTTGGTGAGGGCACTCATCCACCACCTTCCGGTAGCCTGCAGCAGCCTCAGCACCGTGCATCACTCCCTGCATCCCTCCAGGAGCTCCAACGCAGTTGTGAGCCAGATTTTCCTTTACCAAAGCTGTGTCAGCTCTTCCCCGGTATGTTGTAATTACACACATACCCACTAATTCTGCTCTCGGGAAAGCTTCCTACAAGCCTGTCCAGTACGGATGTCATCCATGGTCCTCTGGACGTCCCATCGCCAGTGTCCCTGTAACCACTTCAGACTCTCTCTTTATTCCTTCCACAAATTATTCATCAAACTTCTCTTGTTCTCCTTGCTGTGATCTTCCATCCAGTGGCTAGGAGCTCAGCCTTTGCTGTTTCCTCACTAGGACACAACTTTGTTCCTGAAAGACGTCACCGTACTTCTGGCAGCCTTTGCACCAGGCTGCAGGGTCGAACGAGCTTCCTTGGGGGCTTGCTTTAGTCCTGCTTGGAGACGTGGTTTGCATCTGCTCCGAGCCGCCAGCAGAACATCCTTAAATAGCTTTTGTGCTGCCAACAAAACCTAAACCCTTTTAGCTGCCCCTTTTAGTTCCGCTTTAACAAACTTCCTAGTTTTTTTATGTAGTTCCCTGTTTTAAATTCAATACTGCAGCTGGAGTTTGGCTTTTGGTGCTCCTGCAGGAACGTTTAATCCAAGCTAGGGAATAGCTTGCTGATAGTAATGTTTGGAGCCAAGTCGAGGGCTGTGGGTTCCCAAGTAGCTGCTCCAAGAAGTAATCATTTTTGGTGTCTAAATTTAGTCTCAGCATCACTCCCTGACACACCATTTGCCCAAAGTACACCCCAAAGGGTGCGGGGAGTAACCAAACTCCCCATTCCTGATGCACTTACAGGCTCTGGGCTGGCTGGAGAGCAGCACGCTTGCAGGCAGCCCTACCTGCAGCTGGGTTGTCCCCTCCTGCCCAGACGTGGAGGTTCACTCTGCAGGGGTTTGGCACAAGGTGCTGATGCAGGGACCTGGTCCCTCCTTTGCCCTTCGACATCCAGCCCTGGCTCCCCGGCGTGGCCCGCTGCCATGTGTGTGCCACCACTCCAATTTGTCATATCCTGTGATCTGGGGCAACATGGGGGTGCAGGTGTTGAAATGCTAGTGGGGAAGTGGCCAAGGGAGAGCAGCCCGGCCAGGGAGCATGTCTGGGCTTTCCACTAAAGGCTCACTATTAGTGGGGTTCAGCACAGCTCAGGTTGGGACTGGGGCTGGTCTCCAGAGAGGTAACGATCCCTCTGCCATGGTGTGTTTGCAGCCAGCCCTGGTGGCACCCCCAGCCACTGAGGTGGCTGTGCAGGGAGCATCGCCTCTGTGGGGTGGTTGGGGCTGTAGGGAGGCACAGACGCCCTCATCGCACCCCACATCCTGCTCCACAGTCCCTGGGGAGAAACGGGAAACACCAGACACTGGTGGGTGCAGGTGGTGTGGATGTCCCAGTGGGTCCTGGAGTGTGGGATGCTGTGCTGGTGCCAGGCAGGGCAGGAGGGGACTGTCCCCTATCATCTGAGACAGAGGGGGTCTGAGACAGACCAGCGTCCCTGCACCTTCACTCCTGGGAGCCTTTGGCCTTGCCTGGCTGCCTCAAAATGGGCAGGTTTGTTTTCTGAGAACTTGCAGCCCCCGTTTTTGGGGGGTGAGGCAGGGCACAGACCTCCACTGCCCACCCTGCCCTACGCTAACCCTGTCCTGCACCCTGTCCTCACAGCTCCCTGGAGATGACCTGCTATGACAGCGATGAAGCCAACCCCCGGAGTGTCTCCAGCCTGTCCAACCGCTCCTCCCCGCTGTCCTGGCGCTACGGGCAGTCCAGTCCGCGCCTGCAGGCAGGAGATGCGCCATCGGTCGGGGGGACCTGCCGCTCTGAGGGTACCCCCAGCTGGTACATGCACGGCGAGCGGGCACACTACTCGCACACCATGCCCATGCGCAGCCCCAGTAAGCTGAGCCACATCTCCCGCCTGGAGCTGGTCGAGTCACTGGACACCGATGACGTCGAGCTGAAGTCGGGCTACATGAGTGACAGCGATCTGATGGGGAAAACGCTGACAGAGGATGACGACATCACCACAGGGTAAGTGGCTGCACCGGGGCTTGTGCCCGAAACAGGGCTGTCTTGGAGGTTTCACCACCACCTGTTTGGCCGGCAGTGGAGAGGCACTGGGCGCAGGGAGGAGCACATAGATCATGGCCAATCTGGCTGGGTGGATTGTGTCCCCGCATCCCAGGATATGCTTTCCCCACAGTGAGGCGGTGCTTGTGATGCTGGGCCAGCTGGGGTTGCTCATGGCCAGTGAGTCCCCGAGCTGGGGTGTGCTGCTCTCCTGGCACGCGGGAAGTGTTCAGCTTGATCTGGGTGTTCCAGAGCAAGGGGCTGAGAGGCGCGTGGTGTGTGGCTGCGGGAGCCCTGGGCCAGAGCCCTGCTGGTGTAAATACTGTTGGTTTCAGGAGCGCTCTCCCAGTTTACACCAGTGGGTCTGAGCTTCTGTCTCTGACCCTGGCACTGCAGGGATGTCCTGTGTCCTGCCGGGAGTGCTGGTGGCCCGTGGTGGGATAGGCTGGGTCAGGTCTCAGCGCCCCAGCAAGAACCGGGCACCAAAGTGTCATTGCCGATGGGTGGCACCATGGTGGAGAAGGGTGCACTGCTGAGCAGGGTCCCGCCTTCTGGGATCCCCGTCAGCCTCTGTCCCTCCACCTGTGGGGCTGGGGACATCTCCTGCCAGTGGACACAAACCAGTACGCCCAGGGCTCGCGTTTGCTTTCCAGACGTATCCAGCTCCCACTGCACTGTTGAGGTGCCCCTGGCTCTGGCAGGGGTCCAGGATTTCAGCATGTTGGAGGTTTCCTGTTTCAGCACAGGAGAAAATAAATAACTCTTGCATTTGAGTTGTCCCAGAGTAGGAGGTATTTGGCCTCCTGACAGTGCTGCTCTGGCCCTCCTGGGGTGGCCATAGTCACGTCAGCTTGTTGCAGGACAGAGCACAGCCCACGGCTTCACACCCGTCCTGGGGGCCAGCACTCCACAGGTGTGTCCTGGAGGCACATGTGATGGTTAGAGGGGGACACACTGAGGCATGTCAGTACTGGCCTCTGCCCCTGCGATGCTCCAGCTTAGGGGCGAGAGTGTCTGCGTCACCATGGGCGTCAGACCTGTCCTCCCAACGGACAGGCGGGGTGGCCCTGGAGGGCTGCCCTGTGCTTGTGAAAAGGGGTGTCTTGTGCTGTCTCAGCATGGACCCCCCCTGGGGACTGTAACCTGTCACTCCACAGCCAGAGGTGGCATGTTACCACCTTCTGCCACTGGCCACCAGACTGTGGGGCCTAATGGGTGATGGGGTGGCTCTGGGGTGCCCTGGATGGCTGGGGCAGCAACCAGTCTGGCTGTGGGGGAAGAAGAGCTCCACTGCTCCCTGTCTTCCTCCTTGTCTTGTCTCAGAGCTGCTCGTGCAGACGGATAACCTTGGGGAGCTCTTGGCTGTGGAGGCAGTGCTGAGAGGGGGTGAGTCGGAGCATTGCTTCGTCTCCATCAGCCACTGAGTTGGGCAGAGTGTGGCCAGGGGCCGCCCCAGTGGGACCTTTCACGGGCTCAGCCCTGCACACTGCCCTGGGCAGGGTCTGCTTCTCCTCCCTGGAAGGCCCAGGCCTTGGGGATGGAGCCCTGCATGGCTGAGCCTCCTGTGAGGCCCTGGCAGCACTGCAGTCCCCCAGTGCGAGTGAGGCTTTCAGTGCCATGGCGAGCTGTGCTGGCACCGCCATGGCTGGGTGCCACAGTCCCTGTTCCTGCACAGGGTCCCCAGTGTGATGCCCTGGATGTGACCTGAGGGAAATCTGCAGTGTCCTGTCAGTGGGTGCAGAGAGGGGCTAGTGTCTTGTGCTGGGTACTCCTCCCCAGCGGTGGGCGGAGAAGGGCAGCCAGGGCAGTACAGGACCATCTTAGCAGGGACATGTTCTAGGAATCAGCCATGTCACCAGAATGTTGCTGGCACACAGGGCCGCGCAGTGACCTAGTCACAGCTCCATTCCCTGTCGCCCCACGGCAGGGCTCAGGGAGTCCCCCAGAGCGGGCAGCTTGACAGGGCCTCTGTCCCCAGGGGATGTCCCTGTCTGGGTGCTGGGGGGTGCCAGGGTGCCCTGTCCAGGAGCCGGGGCGCTGCGTGCATAGCCAGGGCAGGGGAGCAGGGACATGCCCGTCTTCCCAGAGCCGGCCAAGGCAAGGAGTTGCCCTGCTGGCTGAGAGCACCCATCCAGCACAGCCCCTCATCCAGTACAGCCCCTCATCCAGCGCAGCCCCTCATCCAGTCTCCTCGGCTGGCTCTGACCTAGAAAGCAAATACCGCCCCAGGCCGCATCTCCCCGTGCCGCTAATGCACCGGGCAGGAGCCGAGTGCTGCAGATGGGGCCATCAGCCCCCGAGCCCCGGCCACTGGGCCAGCGCTTCCCTGCACCGCGCCGGCGCAGACCCAGGCTTGTAGGGCAGTAGGTCAGAGCCAGCTCGGAGGACACAGTGGCACATCCCCCTCGGAGAGGTGCAGGGCTGCAGGATGGGACCCAGCATCCCTGCAGCTTGCTGGGGAATCAGCCTGGAAGGAGAGAGGGCCAAGGTAGGTGAGGCATGGCTGGATCATGGGGACTGTCCATGGGGCTATCGAGGTGAATCCAGCGGGGTGATGGTTGGGGTAAGCCTAGCCGAGAAGGCTCAGCTCAGAGAGGGGGTGGGATGAATAAGTCTGGTGGTGAGAGCAGGGATCAGCTGGGGACACCTCACCCCCCAGAAGCATTTCTGTTATCAGCCAAACATGCCGGCATTGTGGCTCCTTGCCCGGCTGTACCCGCCTGCCTGCGGCTGCTGGGCCGGCACTTGTGCCTGCCCTCCACCAGCAACCTGCTGCTGGTTTTGGGGGGTGGAAAGTGCTGGCTTTGCCCTCCCTGTTTGGCAGCGAGACCCTTCTTTTGTTCCTGGTGCCACTGTATCCTCTTTGTGCTCCACAGCAGGGCAACCCTTGGCCAGCAGCGACCTGGCATAACCAGGGCTGGGAGCAGCCCCGCTGGGATGCATCCTTGCCGCTGCCAGCACCGTGGTGTTTGAAGGGCCTTGGCGCAGGCAGTGAGCTCAGGTTAACACATCAGCATTCCCTGGGATGGTGCTGCTCTCCTGCCCTATCGTGCCTGTCCCTGGGGTCTGGGCAGGGCGCAGGCAGGGACAGCACCAACCCCTGGGCTGTTTCCCTGCCCCTGTAAGATCTTTGCTCCCTTCTTTGGCTGCTGTCGACTCAGGTTTCCACCCAGCACCACTCAGTGTGCTGCTTGCTGTTCCCTGCCCCTGATGCCAGTCCCTGGAGGGGTGCAGTGTGTTGCCGCCAGTGATACTTTCCCACCCTGGTCAGGCTGGGGATGTTTCCCAGACCCTGGGGGTCACCCCAGCGAGGTCACTCCACTGGGAGGTCCACCAACATGCAGCCACCCACTGCCAAGGGACCTCTGTGGCAGTATGGCTACAGCACGGTGCTGGGGCTGCGATGCAACAGTGTGGGCCCCTTCGTGTGCAGACCTGCGCGTGAATCACACGGCAGCGGAGGAGGCAGAGAGTGGGGATGTTCAAGCCAGGTTTTGCCCAGTTTCGTCCTGGCCATGTCCTGCATGTCCGAGCAGTTCCACCTCCTCCACGTGGAGCCGCCGTTCCCCGGGCAGCGCAGTGCGGCTGTGTGTTGGTGCTTCTCCCCGGTGCTGTGTGTGCTCGGGGACCTGATGTGAGCGGCTCTGGCGGGTGCTGGGGGCTGATGCAGGAGTGGGTGAGCATGCATCACCTCCAGGTGTTCCCTGGGGCCATTTGGGATGCGGTGGGGAGCAGGCGGGGTGTTGAGAGCCTTCACTGCAGTCAGGAGCTGGTGGGGTGCGCTGGCTCCCACCCCCCAGCCCTGCCTGCTTGGGGCCATGGGGCTTCCCCCCTCCCACACAGGACAGGATCCTGGGGTGAGGATGTGACAAGTGTCTGCTTGTCCCTGCTTTGCACCACTCTGCCACGTCTCCTGGGCTTGGAGAACACCCTGCCTGATGTCCTTTCTGCCACCCTCCTTTTATCAGACTCTTTGTCAGCTGGCCCGTTTCCCAGCTGCTTCCCTCCAAATGGTGATGCTGCCACGGGAGCGCTGGGATGCTCTGGATGTCCCTGGAGGGATCTGTCAGGCCACCGCACCCAGTGCTGAGGGCTCAGCAGGGTCTGAGCATCTCCCCGTGGTGCACCTCATGCTGTGGGGCAGCACAGGGCACCAGGTTGAAGGGACCTTGCTGTGTAGCCTTGGCTGTGCCTCAGTTTCCCTCAGTCCATCCTGCCGGCTGCGAGCGGGTCGGGGCAGGGCGTACCCAGGTTGTGGGAGGGGAGAGCTGCTCTCGGTGGGGTTTGCAGGGTGTGGAGGAAGAGCACCTCTCCCTGGCTGTGGTACACGAGGTGACATGTTGGGACACAAAACCTCAGCTCAGCTGCGTGCCCTAGCATGGTGCTTCTGGGATGGGCCGCTCCCCAGTTAAAAGTCCCCAGTGACAAATTGGGACAAGCTGGCTCCATCCTTGGAGCTGCTTAAGTACCCTGTGGTGGCAGAGTCCCGTGGCTGGAGTTGACTTTGGCAGAGTGCACAGGGGGATGCCCAGGCTGGACTCATCCTGCCCCTCCGGCAGAGCATGGATGCTGCTGGGCCCAATCCTGCCATCTCCACACACGGGGCTGGGAGAACAGGGAGGGGGCGAGCGGGGCTGGCTGCTGACTCAGCACCTTCTCACTGTGGTGGCTGCAGGAGTGCTGGTGATCCATGTGTGCTGCGGGGCCCTGGGCATGCAGGCATGGCTCCAGAGCTGATCCCCGAGGCTGTGCTTGTGCCATGGGGCTTTCAATGTCCTGGGGAAGTCCTTGTGAGACTCTGGGACTGCTGTGATTTGGGGGTGTCCTTTTGGGCCTCGTTTATTGTTGGGGGTGGAAAGGGAGGTGGTGTTGTGTCCCACTGCAGTGATGGCAGCATCCGCAGCCCTGCAAACCAGGTACTGCCCTGGTTCCATTCATGGGCATGAAATGGAGCTGTGGCAGTAGCCTTTGGCGTCAGGACCGTGAGGTGCCGTGAGGCTCGGGGATTGGCATGTGTGTCCGGCTCGGGGATTGGCACACGCATCAGGCTCACGGTACACCCCGGGCACCATCCCATGCCACAACGATGGTGCTCCTGGCAGCTGGGTGCTGCAGAGCCTGTGGTCCTCTCCGGCAGGGCTGCGGGCTGCCAGCAGCATCCCTCTGGGAGGGATGCTGTCGAGCTGGCACTCGCCACGCTCTGGCTGGCCTGGCTCTGGCTTCCTCGCAGCTACTTGAGCTCGATGAAGCCCGGAGGCAGGAGCAGATGTTTGGCACAGCTCCCCAAGAGCAGCAGGGGAGCGGCCGCCCTCCTCTCGTGCTCTGAGCAGGATTGGCGCTGGCTCTCCACTCCCTTCCCTCGAACACCCCTCGCTTGGTGTTGGCTGGTCTGGCCTGACCCTGTGCCGCTGTCCCGGCGAGCCTGTGAAGTCATTTCTCGGCGGGGACGTCCTGCAGGTCACGGCCGTGGCCCTGCACGTGGCCCGACGTGTGTGCGGGGCCCCAGCCCGGTTGGCCGAGGGGGGTGGTGGGGGACCGGCCAGGGAAGTGGTGTTGGATAAATATTTGCTGCGCTGTGCCGTGTGCCGGGGCTCGGCGGGGTTCCTCCCTCCAGATAGGAATGGGGGACGGTCCCAGAAAGGGGCCCCCAGAACCCCTCTGGGCACCGCCACCATGGAAGCGCCCTTCCCCTGCACTATCTCGCAGCCGGCTCCTTATTTTGAGGTTTGGCTCAAGGCGCCCAGCTCTGACCCCCAGCCCCTGGGCTGCTTGGGCCGGGCTGCTGTGGCAGTGGCCGCATGGGGCACATTTTGGGAAGGGATCCTGGGGTTGTGGGGCTCGGGGGGTGCAGGGCACCTGGGTGCACGCCCAGAATTCGGGAAGCTGCTGGCCTCTGCGGCTCGTTGGTGGGGCTGGGTGCGGACACAGAGCAGAGCTGAGCGCAGGGCTGGACCTCACACACCCACGCGCCGTGGGGAGAGCCGCTCGGGGTTATCTGCCCCCCCCAAACCCCGCTGCCCGCCTGCTTGCTTCCCGGGAAGCTCAAGACCTGGCTTTGCCACATGCCACCGTGCCACCTGTGAAGGGGTCCAGCCACTGCAGGCAGAGGTGTCCGAGGCCACCGGCTTGTCCAGGCAACGGGAAAAATAGGAATTTCGCAAGCGGGCTGAGTCACGCCGCTCCCCCACCCCGGCGCTGCCCTGGGACTCTCTGACCGCCATACGCAGCCGCTGCAGCCTGCCGCGCTGCTGCGGTGGCCCCAAGCGAGGCTTCATGTGTCACCCTTCCCAAAACAGCCGGAGATCCCCGCACAGGGACACGCTTCCTCCGGGGTTTCCGTGGCTCGCGGGGAGTCAGGGGGGTGACCCTGCATTGTCCCCCCCGCCAGCGGGGCCGGCTGAGCTCAGCAGCCTTGCTGGCATGGTGGCCAGGCGTGTGGTTGGGGTCCGTGGCTGATCTCATTGCTGCAGGCGGGCGAGTGCTGGCTGACACCCCCACGGCATTGGCCTCGCTGCCTCGGGGAAATCAGACCCTGCTATTACTGCGGTCGGCAGCGCAGAGCTGGAGTGGAGGCGCAGCCTGGCCAAGGGTCCCCCCTCGCCGGGGCCACGCACACTCTGGGTTCCCGTGGAGGGAGCACCCTGCACCCCTCAGGGACCTGGGGGGGCGGGGACCAGAGGCAGTGCTGCCCGGAGAACCGGGGACGAGACCAACGGCTGGGATGTGATGCTGATCCTCTTCTCTTGCTGGGTGAGCTTGGGCAAGTCAGACCCCCTTCCCTGCCTCAGTTTCCCCATCTGCAAGGTCTCTGCAGCCCCCCGTTCCTCTGAGTGCGGCTTTGGTGAAGGGTGCCAGATCCCGGTACCCAAAATGCAAGCGGGAAGCACCTGGGGTCAGGGTAGCCTGGCCTGTGGCAGGAGCTGGGGGTTTGGGGGGATCATGGAGGGTACACAGGGGTTTAGGGGGCTGTGGGGAGAACTTAAAGGAATCTGGGGGGTCCTAAGTGAATCTGCGGGGTTCTCAAGGAGTATTGGGAGGGGCTGGGACTGTTAAAGGGGCATGGGGGGTGTGCAGGGGGCTGTGGGGATCCTAAGGGAGTCTGGGAGAGGGTTATGGGTGTTGTAATGCCCTGAGACGGTTCCTGAGGTGGATGTGAGGGGGAAGCGGAGCCACCCCCGCCCATGCCCGCGGGGAGTCCCCAACCCCCCAGTTGTGATTTATGAAGCTAATTGGTTTTTCTGCCCCATTAAGTGGCGGAGAAGGAGGGAGGAGGGGAGGGAGGGAGGAGCCCTGGCTATGCCATTCTTTCCTCACCAGTCCTGCCAGAGCAGCACGAGGCTGTGATGGGGGACGCTGGTGGCACATCCACGGATCCTCCTCAGTGCCAGTGACTCAGTGATGTGGGGTGTGGAGACCCCCTGGTGCAAGCCCCCGTATTTCCTCCGCTGCAGCCACCACGGCAGAGCGGGAGGAAAGGGCCAGGACAGACCAAGAGGGGCTTGCTTCAATCCAGGGGGGACTTCAGGCAGGCGGTGGGGATTTGGCAGCACCAGCCTGGCAGGGACACAAGTGCCGGGAACCCCAGCTCGTGCCGGCGGGTCTGTCTGGCGTGAGGGTGTCTGTGCCGGTGAGAGATGCGTGAAGCAGAGAGACTTTGAATGCTTCGGCTCCAGCAGCAACCGCTGCTGAGAAGTGGGCTGGGGGTGCTCCTCTGCGAAGGGGTCTGTGCCGGTGCTGGTGGGGCTGCTGTGCCCGACAGCGATTCTCTGCCATCATCTCGCACCAGCTCCGGTGAGGTCGAAGCTTCCTTTCCCAGGGGCCGCTGTGCCGGGCTGGGTCCCCGTGCCACCCTGGATGCCCTGAGTCCCGATTTGGGTGTAGCAAAAGCCAGAGCTGCTCCTCCGATCACTGCCCAAGCCGGCCGTGGTGGGGCCGAGGCAGCCGGCCCGGAGAAGGAGAAGAAGGGGAAAGCGTCCGGCATTGTGCCAGGCCAGGGGGACCATGGGGATGCAGTGCTGGACAGGCTGTGCTGCCGCACCCATTGGCACACACCGACGGTGGGGCCATCACCCCACAGCAGGGCTGGCTGCCTGCAGGAGGTACCGCATTGCGCTGGGGCGGTGTCACCGCCGGCCTCATGGCCGTGAGCTCTGGCCAAGGGCTGAGAGCCACTGCAGGGGTGATGGGTGTGGGCTTGGTCTGATTGGAGTGGATGGGGACACCAGGCACCAAAATCACGCATCCCTGGCCCTCCCTGCCATGCCATGCCGGGCCGCACCACCTCGCCGGGGCAAGCACCACTCCTCGCTGGGGCAAGCGCGTCGCGGCCCAGCAATGGGGCTGCGCGGAGAGGATGGAGCCAAGAGGCGTTGCCGTTGCCTCCAAGGAAGGCTCGAGGAAGGAATTACTTATTTCCCAGCCCGAAGGGACCAGGTCGGTTTTGCCAAGGCTACAGTTAACCCTCTCTGCCCGCTGCGGCCGAACCGGCAAAGGTGTCCCCCGTGTCACCGGCACCCTGGGGTGCAGCTCCTGCTCTGATGCGTGGGAGAGAGAAAAAAAGACAGAAATAGGCTTTTTGGTTGATGAAGCAGAGAGTGGCGCGGGTGCCCTCACAGGAGCTGGAGCTGCTGGGAGCAGCCCACCCCCCCGGC
>VZSZ01005520.1:64392-74599 GCA_013398815.1 Ibidorhyncha struthersii
AGTGCCCTCCACCGCGAGCACCCTTCTACTTGCGGCAATCCCTGTCCCTCCTGCCCCCCATCACCCCCTGCTCCCTATGTGATTTGCTGGTACTTCCCTGGGTGCTGCTTTTCCCCTCGACACCCCCAGCAGCCCTATCGCCCAGCGCCTGGTGCTTTTGGCCCACTGAGGTGCTGGGTTGTGCCCAGGGGCCAGGGATATCCATCAGCTCTGCTTCAGGACGTCTCATCCACCCACAGGGCTCTGCCCGTGGCTCCCTGCTCCTCTGGGGGTGCCCAGCAGGGCAAGGGGTGAGCCCTGCTCTGCTCTGGCCAGGACCTACATGTTCCTGGAGGGTTTGGGGGGTCCAAGCAGATGGATTGGGGCTGCCGAGTGGGGACAGTGTGTGGTGAGGTGCTCCCCTCCAGCACCCACAGGTGACTGGCTCTGGCATGGTGGTCCCCACTTTGTCCCGGAGTGATGGATTTGTTTCTCAGCTCTGTGGTTACTTTGATGCTGGTGTCCAGGTCTTCCCAGTGTAAATCTGCGTTTTAGCTTTTCCCCAGTCCTCCACCTGCTTTGGGACCATCATCCCTGCTTCCGCTCCGCATCCCAGTTCTTGTGGATCGCTGCCAGACCTGCTTCCCCATCCTGATCCCAGGTCCCCAGTGTCACTCTGACCCTGCCTCTCCCCTGCCTTCTCCTTGTAGTGAGCCCCACTGCCGCTGCAACCCCACGGATCACCCGCTCCAACAGCATCCCCACCCACGACTCCACCTTCGAGCTGTACAGCACATCCCAGATGGGCAGCACCCTCTCCCTGGCTGACAAGCCCAAGGGCATGATCCGCTCGGGCTCCTTCCGGGACCCTGTGGATGATGGTGAGAGTGTGCTGCGCTCCTGCCCAGGCAAATAAGGTTCCCAGGGCCAGGGGGGGCAACGGGGCTCCCCACACAGTTGTCCCTTCCTTCTAGCGCTGCTGCGGCACTGTCAAATGGGTTGGTGCATCCTGTTCTCAGCATCAGAGCATGGCACAGCAGCCCTGAGGGGCCCAGTGGACCCTTCTGTGCTGACATATGCCCTGAGGTGCGGCCCCCCCTGACCCCCGTAGATGCCCAGTGTCCCTGTATTGGCCCAGGAGATTGTGGTGTCGTGAGGGGGGGAAACCAAGCAGCCAGAGAGGTGGCAGAGCCCCCGGGCTCTGCCAGAGAGGAGCGTGCAGGCAGAGGGTGCTCTCCACGCCCTGCTGCACTCCACGTGTCCAGGGAGGTCACCAGCCGCATGCCAAGAAGTGAGCAGTGCTGAGCAGCTACTGTCCCACCCTCTGCCTCCCCTGGCTCCCCGCAGAGCCCCCCTGCTCTGGGACCTCCGTCCCCTGCACCCCGCTATGCCCTGCACCTGCAGCCCCTGGGGATGCCACTGGCTGGGGGTGCCCTGACACGCTGGGTTTTATTCTGTTGCAGTTCATGGATCAGTGCTGTCCCTGGCCTCAAGCGCGTCCTCCACCTACTCCTCCGTAAGAGCCGCCTTCGTGCTGCGCCGCTTTGTGCATGGCTGGGGGGGCCTGAGTAGGAATGGGGGGACTCTGTGCATGCCTCTGCCTTGCGCCGAGCCTGTCTGTGCCTTGCTGCCTTCCTGACTGCCTGCCTCTGTCTGTCTGTCTCTCTCTCTGCTCTCGTGCCACCAGGCTGAGGAGAAGATGCAGTCTGAGGTGAGCCAGCACCTTCTGCTCGTTGCCTGACCCTGCCACCATGGTGAGGGTGAGCACCTGGCCCCTCTCACTCCCTCTGCTCTCTCCCCCCAGCAAATCCGCAAGCTGCGCCGCGAGCTGGAGTCCTCACAAGAGAAGGTGGCCACACTGACGTCCCAGCTGTCTGCTAATGTGAGTCCCTGCAGGAGCCACTGCCTGCTGCAGGACGTGCCGCTCTGTGTCCCTGCCATGCGTGGAGGTGGTGCTGGCCTGCACCCATGAGAGCCTTGATTTCCCCTCTTCAGCCTCTTGCATCCCACACCTGGTGCTTGCCCACGCGTGGGTGCTCACCCGTTTCTCCACCTCTCCCAGGCCAACCTGGTGGCAGCTTTTGAGCAGAGCCTGGTGAGCATGACATCCCGCCTGCGGCACTTGGCTGAGACCGCTGAGGAGAAGGTGGGTGCTGTTGGGGTGCTGAGCGGGCATTGGGGGTCACTGGCGGTGCGGGAGGGTGCTCATGGGGCTGGGGCATGTTGGACTGGGGTGAAACTGCTGTGGCACTGCCTGCCCCAAGGGTGCTCTGAGGGTGGGCTCTGCGCCATCAGAACATGCTCTACGGCTCCCGGCTCTGCTCCCCCAGGACACGGAGCTGCTGGACCTGCGAGAGACCATTGACTTCCTGAAGAAGAAGAACTCGGAGGCCCAAGCTGTGATCCAGGGTGCCCTGAATGGCACTGATGTCACCCCCAAAGGTAAGGCATGGTGCTGCAGCCCCCTACCACAGGGATGTAGCCCTTCCTGAGCTGCTCGCCCAAATCCAGCTGGGCCACTCCTGCCCAGGGCTGGCACAGGGCCCCAGTGCACACCTCACATGTGCTTTCTGGCGCTGTTGAATGGGTTGGTGCATCCCGTCCTCAGCATCAGAGCGGGGCACAGCAGCCCTGAGGGGCCTGATGGAGCCTTCTGTGCTGGTGTATGCTGTGAGGCACAGCCCCCCCTGACCCCCGTGGGTGCTCAGTGTCCCTGTGTTGGCCTCAGGAGGTTGTGGCATCGTGAGGGGGGAAACCAAGCAGCCAGAGAGGGTGGCAGAGGCCCTGGGCTCAGCCAGGGAGGAGGGTGAGGTGTTGCCACAGGAGGCATGGTCCCCTGGGCAACAGCTCTTCCCCACCCTGGGACACCTGAGTATCTGAAGCCAGGGACGGACAGCCAGAGCTGTCACTGCAGGAGGTCTCAGCGCTTGTGCCTGGGAGTGACAGGATGGTCGTCCTCCCTGGGACACCTCCTCACCGGGCCTTTTGCTGACAGCCCAGTTTTGGCTACTGATCTTGGCTTTGTTCCCATGAGTGCTGTTTCTAGCCCTGAAACCCCAATGTGAATGCAAGGCGCTGGTTGGGAGGTGGCCTGGGACAGAAGCAGAACAGTGTGTGCTCTGGGCATCTCCTTGGGATTTGAGGTCACTGTCCTGAATGGCAGCGCCTGTGTCGTGTCTGAGCCCGATGTCACCTTATGAGGGAAGGGGCACAGGGAGGAGAGGGGGTGGCTCTGGTGTTGAGGCAGATGTGGATTGCTGATACCTCTTTTCGCAATCTCTCCCGCTTCTCTCGCTTGCCCCAGAGCTGCGCATCAAGCGGCAGAATTCCTCTGACAGCATCTCCAGCCTCAACAGCATCACCAGCCACTCCAGCATCGGCAGCAGCAAGGACGCTGATGCCAAGAAGAAGAAGAAGAAGAGCTGGGTGGGTTGGATGTGGTGCTGACAGGAAGAGTGGGGCTTGGGGAGCCACTGGCAGGGTCTGGCTGGGGTGACCCCCACGAGCCAGCTGCTCTTGGTCTACCTTGGCATTGTGGTGCTGGTCCCCTCTGTCCCTGGGGCACAGCACTGGTGAAGAGTGTGTGGCCACCGTGGATTTCTGTCTTGATGTGTCGGCCGGGTCTTCTCCAGCCCTCTCTGAGAGTTTCCCAGCCCTGATCTTGCATGCCTGCTCTCTTGTTTTTTTCCCATGTCTCCCTTCTGCCCACACAGGCTCTGGCAGCGTGAGGGGCTGGACAGACAGCCCCTTCCCTGTGCCAGGCAGCTCTGAGCTGGATGAGTGATTAAGTCTTGCTTTGTTTTGTTTCTCTCCCCCTATGCTGACCTCAACCCTTTTTTTCCAGGTGTATGAGGTAAGTCCTACGCAGTCCCCTCCACCCCATGCCATGCCCAGCCAGGGCCTTTGCTCCATTTTGTGGGACAGTGCTCATAACACTACCCATCCCATCCATCCCACTGGCACTAACCCCCAGCACAGGCCATCCCGGGGCCCCCAGCTGGGCTGCACGAACCTTTGGCTGCTTCCTTTGATGTTAAGGCCAAAATATGCACCTGCACCAAGGGGCTGAACTGCCCTGGCTAGCCCTGAGGCAGCAGGAGGAGCTTGGATGGGGACCTGTTCCGCAGATGGGGACAGTCCCCTTCTTGCCTGGGGAAGGCAGGCACTCTCCTGACTCTCTGTAGCCGGATCTTTTGGGACGGGGACCTCACTGCAGCCCTGCCTGTGGCAGCAGGGTGTGGTGCTTCCCATCTCTGCATTGCCAGGGCTGGCCTGATATGGCCCCCAGTGGCTCTGTTCTTGTCGGAACCCATGTGGGTCCCAGGGCTCCTCTGCTCTCCTGCCATCAGCAGAGCTTACACCCACCTGCTTTTTTGTTGTTGTTTTTTTTCTACACCAAAATGCAATGGTTTTGCTTTTGGGGACAGCCCAGCCCAGCCTGCCTGGTGCCTGGGGGAGCTGGGCTGGATCCTGCCCGTTCTCCATCCCCTCTTCCTCCCACCTCCCCTTGGAGCAGGCCCTGGCCCTCCAGGGGACATGATGTGAGCTTGGGGTGCCTGACCTAATGCTCTCCCGCAGGCTGGCGGTGTGTAAGTGGGACCCAGGCCCGGTTTGGCCCCTGCGCAGTGTCTATCCACCCTCCCTGGCCTTGGCACGCCACTCACCCGCCCGCTGCTCTGTGTGTGCTGTGTGCATGCTGCATGCCCGGCTGGGACCCCCGGTGACGTCTCGCGGGACGCTGGCTGGCTCTCAGCGCTTCCAGGAGGACACCAGAGGGCAGAGGGGGAATGTGGGGCTGAAATCCTCCCCTTGCACGAGGACCCCGGCTCTGCAGTGGCTGGAGGAGGGGATGTCCCCCCTAAACACCACTTGCTGGGATGGCTGTGGTGGGGTGAATACAAGGATGGTGTCATCCCTTCCCGAGGTACCAGGGAGATGGTCTGGTACCTGAACATCCTGATGTGGGTGCTGGGGGAGGAGGACTGGGGGAGCCTGACCAGGATGTGGGTCCCACTCTGTGGGGCTCTTTGGTGCCATCCAGGCTGGGGCTGGAGCGTTGAACAGAGGGCTGTGCACTCCCATCCGCCAGCTGTGCCAGCAGAGCAGGGTCAGGCCGGTGCCTTCCCTGGGGCCATGGTAGAGCACAGTCCTGTCTTGGTGATGGATATGGTGTTACTGGTCCCAGCTCAGACTGTGGGACCTGGGCAGGTGGGGGCCCTGGGGCAGGACCAAGTGAGGTCTGTACTTGCAAGGCTGCACTGTCAGGCTGTCCCTAACCAAGAGCCTTTCTGTCTCCTGTAGCTACGCAGCTCCTTCAACAAGGCCTTCAGCATCAAGAAGGGACCCAAATCAGCCTCGTCCTACTCGGATATTGAGGAGATTGCTACGCCAGACTCATCGGCCCCCTCCTCCCCCAAGCTTCAGCATGGCTCCACGGAGACCGCCTCGCCTTCCATCAAATCCTCCACGTCCTCCTCTGTGGGCATCGACACGGCTGAGTACGTGGGGCCAGGGCAGGCGGTATGGGGTGGGGAGAGTTGGTCATGGGGGTTGCAGGCTTCTGCCCTGGACATATGCAAGACTCGGTCTCTCCTTTGGGCCAGGCTCTTCCAGGCCCATGGCGAGGGTGAGCCAGAGAAGAAGGAGGTGTCAGAGCTGCGGTCAGAGCTGTGGGAGAAGGAGATGAAGCTGACGGACATCCGCCTGGAGGCCCTCAACTCTGCCCACCAGCTGGAGCAGCTGCGGGAGACCATGCACAACATGCAGGTGAGAACCACTGCCCGAAGTCCATCTGGCTCTGACCACCCGTGTGGCCCCACTCCCTGCTCCCCCCCAAGCTGTGCTGCAGCCCCGGGAAGCTGCCGGCATCCAAGTCCTCACCCTGTGCTGTAACTGGTTCCCCCCCAGCTGGAGGTGGATCTCCTGAAGGCCGAGAACGACCGGCTCAAAGTGGCTCCGGGGCCCTCGGCAGTGCCAGGCTCCGTTCCTGGCCATGTCACGAGCACATCGGCCTCCTCTTCACCACGGCGCTCACTGGGTCTCACCCTTGGCCATGCCTTCAGCCCCAGCCTGGGGGATGCAGGTAGGGGTGATGGAGCTGCTGGCAGATGGGGAAGGGTTGGGACAGAGACGTGTGTGGTGGGAACATGCTGCCGCTCACCTGGAGGCAGCAGTGCACAGGGATCTGTTCTGCTGCCAGTGCCATGGTCTGCCGCAGCAGGATTTGGCTCAGGCTGGGCATGGTCAGGCCAGGTGGCTCGGCTTTCCCTGCCAGCACGGCCTCACTGCTCCATCCCTAGATGTGTCCCCTATGGATGCTGTTAGCGCTGGTACCCAGAAGGAGGAGCTGACACTGCGGATTGTGGTGCGCATGCCACCCCAGCACATCATCAAGGGGGTAAGTATGGACTGTATGGAAAGCCTGACCTGCCCCTGGACGAGGGGCAGAGGATGCCTGTCCAGGGCTAGGTACGGTGCTCCAACCTGCCCACCTCTGCCTTGGCTCCTAGGACCTCAAGCAGCAGGAATTTTTCCTGGGCTGGACCAAGGTGAGCGGGAAGGTGGACTGGAAGATGCTGGATGAGGCTGTCTGCCAGGTGTTCAAGGTAGGAACACGAGGATCCCGCTTCTGAGAGCCATCCTACATGGCTCCATTATGCCTGATATTCCTTGGCCCAGGTCCTTACCAGGGTCTCCTGGAGCTGCTGAGCACCACTTGCTCCCTGCCAGCCCTCAGGGGTGCTGACAGCCCTGCCCTTGTCCTCATAGGATTACATCACCAAGATGGATCCTGCTTCCACGCTGGGGCTCAGCACTGAGTCTGTCTACGGCTACAGCATCAGCCACATCAAGCGGATCCTGGACACGGAGCCACCAGAGCTGCCACTGTGCCGCCGGGGCCTGACCAGCATCGTCGTGACGCTCAAAGGTCAGTGTGGCAGAGAGGCTCCATTGCTGTCCCATCTTCCCTCTGTTGCGGGGTGTCGTGGGGCATGAGCAGGACCCTTAGCTCTCCCCTGTCTGCAGGCTTGAAGGAGAAGTGCGTGGACAGCCTGGTGTTTGAGACGCTCATCCCCAAGCCCATGATGCAGCATTACATCAGCCTCCTGCTGAAGCACCGGCGGCTCATCCTCTCGGGACCCAGTGGCACTGGCAAGACCTACCTGACCAACCGCCTGGCCGAGTACCTGGTGGAGCGCTCGGGACGGGACGTCACTGAGGGCATTGTCAGCACCTTCAACATGCACCAGCAGTCCTGCAAGGTGAGGGTGCGCAGCAGCCAAGAGTGTCCCTGTTGGCACCGGTGCTGCGGTCCTCGTTGACAGCCATGCCATGGCCCCACATGTCACACTGCCTGTTTGTTGCAGGACCTGCAGCTGTACCTCTCCAACCTGGCCAACCAGATTGACCGGGAGACGGGCATGGCAGACGTGCCGCTGGTGATCCTCCTAGATGACCTCAGCGAGGCGGGCTCCATCAGCGAGCTAGTCAACGGCGCGCTCACCTGCAAGTACCACAAATGGTGAGTCCCACTGCACCCTCCTCCAGCGCAATCTCCCGGGCACACACATTGTCCCTACTGCTCCTGTCAAAATCCTTGGGCATGTGGAGATGAGCCTGCGTGTCTGTGCGTGTCTGCTGTGCTTAGATCAGCTCTGCCACGGGCTGGGGTGATGTAGGATGCTTTTTCTCATGGATTTTGTCTCTCTGTCACTCACTCAGCCCCTACATCATTGGGACCACTAACCAGCCTGTGAAGATGACCCCAAACCATGGCCTCCATCTCAGCTTCAGGTGGGAATCATGCATCCCTGGGAACCATCCCCGTGGGGTTGCGGGGGCAGAGGCCACCACTCCTGCCGCTGGGCAGTCCTGGGGACACGTCCTGTGATTGGGAACTCTCACGAGGACCGAGCCCCAGGCCTGCTGCTGCCATCCCAGAAGGACCTGATACCCCTGCCCTGGGCATGTGCAGTGTGGGGGTGCTAGGAGGTCTCCCAAGGGTGCTGGGGAACAAGGCAGCTTGTGTGGAGACCCAGCCCTGAACGCCTGAGTCTTTCTCCCAGGATGCTGACCTTCTCGAACAATGTGGAGCCAGCCAATGGCTTCCTGGTGCGCTACCTGCGGCGAAAGCTGCTGGAGTCGGACACGGATGTCAATGCCAACAAGGAGGAGCTGCTGCGTGTGCTGGACTGGGTGCCTAAGCTTTGGTACCACTTGCATACCTTCCTGGAGAAACACAGCACCTCTGACTTCCTCATCGGTACGGCCTTGCTGCAAACTTTCCTCCTCTACCTCGCACTGCCAGGAGCTGCTGGAGCCCCTGGGGACTGGGGCAAAACCCTCCCCAGGTTCCCTGGGGAGCTGATGTGCTGCCCCTTGTCCCCCAGCCCCACTGAACCAGAAGACAGTGGGCAATGCACACAAGTATTGCTCTTCTGTGGGTGTCACTTGTTCCTGTGCCCTGTGGGAGCTGTCACTGTGGTGTCAGGCAAGGCTGCCTGTCTTATTGGCACCCTTCCTTGAGCTGTGTTTTCCCAGGCAGGTGTCCCTTTGCCTCACCATGATTTTGGGAGATAGATTGAACGTAGCAGCCCCATTCCTTGCCTGGGAGCTTGCTTTCTGCCCGTGTGTGTCAGGCAGACGCTGCCGGGGCAGTGCTCTCAGGAGGTGGTTGAGCCCAGGGCACCCTGCACAGCCAGGCTTGCCCGCCTTGGTGCCGCCGTGCTGCCGTGGGGCCTGTGACTGGAGTAAGGGGACCCAGCTCCCATTTTTGCTCTCTACCTTCCCCTCGCAGGTCCCTGCTTCTTCCTGTCCTGCCCCATTGGAATTGAGGATTTCCGGACCTGGTTCATAGACCTGTGGAACAACTCCATCATCCCTTACCTGCAGGAGGGGGCAAAAGATGGGCTCAAGGTAACCAGAGCTGCCTGACACGTGGGGGCAAAAGCCAGTAGTGCTTGGGGACATGCTGATGCAGCAGTCTAATGGGGTGGGGAGAGGGGAGGTGCTGGGATTTTGGGCACAGGTGGCATCTCTTGTCAGTCCCTGCCCTGTGGCTGCAGTGGGACATAGCACTGTCCTGGGGGGCTCAGGGTGAGCACTGTCCTGGGGGGCTCAGGGTGCCATGTCACCGTCTCTGGCACGTGCTGAGGAGGCGGCTGCCGCTCGTTCCCTTCCTGCAGGTCCATGGACAGAAGGCAGCCTGGGAGGACCCCGTGGAGTGGGTGCGGGACACCCTGCCCTGGCCGTCAGCGCAGCAGGACCAGTCCAAGCTGTACCACCTGCCCCCACCCACCATCGGGCCCCACAGCACCGTTTCCCCTCCTGAGGAGCGCACCGTCAAAGACACGACGCCCAGCTCCCTGGACTCGGACCCTCTGGTATGGCCCTGCTGTGCTGGGCACTGGGAGGGGGGCAGGGCGGTGCTGGTGGAGGGGGGAAGAGCAGGGTGGAGCTGTGCTTTGCTTTTCCACTCACTTTTCAGTGTAAACCCCCCTGATTTGGGGACATAGAAAAACTGTGCACTCCTGGGAGGAGCGTTGGGTGTGGGATGGTGGTGCAGGCGGGCAGGCTGCACACCGAGGCACACTGATGTGCCAGCGAATGGGCACGGCGCTCCACAAGGCATCATGCGGGCACGCACAGACTGGGGCTTGCACGTACATGTCCCGGTGTGTCACCTGGAGAGGCAGCTAGCAGACAGCAGGCTGCCACAGATGATGCCAGCTGGGGCCTGTCCCACCGCGCTGCTTTGGCATGCTCACTCTGAGCATCTCAGCTGTGCCCAAGGCCAGATCCTGGTGACGGGGAGGGCTTTTGCAGCATCTCTGGGCTTTGCTTTACCCTCTAAGGAGCTGAGGGTGGCTGGTTTGTACGGGAGGGCCAAGTGGCCTTGGGTTCCCTGGGGCATCTGTGGACTGTCATCCCCTTCGGGCTTGGTGCCACGCTTCTCTCCCTGCAGATGGCCATGCTGCTGAAGCTCCAGGAAGCCGCCAACTACATTGAGTCTCCGGACCGCGAGACCATGGTGGATCCCGACCTGCAGTCGACTCTGTGAGGCCTGGACATGCCGGCCCAGGTGGAGGGGAGCCGCCACCAGCCACTGCTCCTGCTGGGCTGCTCTCCTTTTCCTTTGGTATCCTGGAGTGCGGGACTGGCAAGCGAGCAGAGAGTACTGGGGCTCCAGCACATCCCGGCAGAGTGTGGGGAGGCTCGGCTCGTCTGT
>VZSZ01005521.1:0-14082 GCA_013398815.1 Ibidorhyncha struthersii
AAGGTAAGCCAGAATATACCAAAGAAGACCAAAAGCTTATCGCAGATCTAGACGGATCATATATTACCCCACAAGGGAAGTTAATCATTCCCTCTTATCTGATCTAGTCTCTAGTAAAAGAGCATAGGAAGAGGCATTGGGGGGCAGAAGCCCTATATAAACATCTGATCAAAGAAATTGTAGCCAGAAATTTATTTGCCAGAACTGATTTGCATGGGAAGCGGGGATAGGTAATGCATATGTATAGGCATCTTGTAACATATATTGAATATGTATAAGTTAGTAGCATAAATGCAGAGTTTTGCTTCGCATTAGGTGCACGCGATTGTGGTGGGATGACCCCCCGTGCTGCCCAGCGCTGAATAAAACATACCTACTTCATAACCACCCCTGGTTGTGGAGTCTTCTTTCCACACGTCAAATGGGTAAAGCAAAAGCTGCATGTGCAAGCAAAGTAAATAAGGAATTCATTCACTATTTTCCATCAGCAGACAGGTGTTTAGCCATCCTCAGGAAAGCAGGGTTTCATCACGCATAACAGTTACTTGGAAAGACAAATGCCATAACTCCAAACATCCCCCCTTCCTCCTTCTTCCCCCAGCTTTTATTGCTGAGCCTGACATCATATGGTATGGAATATCCCTTTGGTCAGTTGGGGTCAGCTGTCCCAGCTGTGACCCCTCCCAATTTCTTGTCCACCCCAGCCTACTCACTGGCAGGGCAGTGTGAGAAGCAGAAAAGGCCATGATGCTGTGTAAGCACTGTTCAGCAATAACTAGAACACCCCTGTGTTATCAACACTGTTTTGGTCACAAATCCAAAAACATAGCACCATACGAGCCGTTGTGAAGAAAATTAACTCTATCTTGGCCAAAACCAGTACACTCAGTAACTGTTTTATGTTGGAATCTTGCAACCATGTTACCTACCCTGGCAGCTACATGGAAAAGGTCAAGAATATTTGAGAATGTACAATTAATTATAATACAATTTGGAAACCTTCTTTAAATGCAAATATGCCACAGCCTTCAAGAATCTGCCTACTGCTGTATCTAATTGCTAATGGATGAAGGTTCCTTTCTCTTTGCAGAACCTTTAATACAAACGCTGTTTACACCACAGAAATTATTTTTCAGATGACACTTGAAGAGTATCTAAATATTTAATATAGCTCATTTTTAACTAACAGGAGAATTGTTTGTTTTGGGGCAGTTGGAACTGCTGTGAGTTCAGTATTCTCCTGTGTTAGGCAAAAAGACAAAAGAAGACGGATGCATTTTAGCAAGTGTTAATCCCGTAAAATTTAGGCATCTAGTTTAAACTACTTATCTAGGCTTTCCCTACAGTCAAGGAAGAAAGGTAGGCCCCTCCAGGGCATCAATCACTATACCTATCTGGGATAAATATCTTAAGATGAACACTCTCAAAATGACCCCTTGACCACAGGAGTCCAGCGGGCTAGATCCCAACTTTTAGATGGCTAAAGATGAATCCTCTAAGATGTCACGTGTTCCATTTCCAATGTCCATTAATGATAATAGCAATCTTTCCATTGACACTAAAGTTCTTAATTTACCATGTCGTGTTGATAAGACAGTAAAAGCATTCCTGACCCAGAACTAAGAAAACCAGAAGTATAGTGTGTTAACAAAAAAGCTGCTGGCAATATTCTTCCTATTTAATAGTCTAAGTCTCCCTCATACCCTTCCACAGCAAGAAGAAAAAAACTAAGTGGAATTGGGGGAAGGGAATGATTCATTCACTGAGGATTGAGAACACAATGTTATCCCCTTTCACAGCTAGCAAAAAGAAGTGAGACTGAATGTAAGGAGCCTTGCTCACAGTAAAGCATGTTGTTGCAAATACTCTTTTGACATGGCTGGTGTGTTTGTGGCCACATCATTGTGCAGTGGCTATATGCCAAACAAATGCCGTTCTGCTCTAATTGCACTTGCCTCTTTACTCTCAAAAAAACAAGTCTACCTGCTGCAGTGGTTCAATTAGCCCTCCAAGGGCAATCACAGTGTATTCTTCTGTACTGGGCTCTACCATTTGTCAAGCAGGTCAGGTCATATGCATCTACCTTCTTTATTCCCTTTCCACTCTCCATCACTTCATGCTCCTAGATACCCGCTACTGGAAAATCAAACCTTTTAAGTATGGTCAAGAAAGAGGCAAAGCACACACAAAACCAAAATCGACCACCAATCAAACACACACTCCATACCCCATAATATTGTACATTTTAGGAGGGACCAGTATTTGATAGTTTGAATATTGTCTTAACAGTACTTCCAAGAAGTCTGAAAAGGAGAAATGTTAGCTAATTTTATTTAGTTAATTTATTTTTTCACATGACTGTCATACTTCTGGCAGTTTTGGGGATCTGTGCATAAGCATGCAAGTAGATGAAGCCTGGATTATTCTCAGTTTTGCCTTCATGCTTTTATTGATCCCAGCTGGGCAGAACATGAATCTCACAACAAAGCATGTTTCTGGAGGAAACACTGACAGAAGAAATAATGCCTATTTGATTTTTGTTTATTCGCTGTTACAGCAGTTACTGTATTCATTTTAATAATTTCATGGCGTGTTGTTCATACAGCATTGCCTTAAAGAAATGTAGAAATTTTAACATTTTTTTACAGTTAGGTCTGCAAAGTTAAATACTAGTTTTCTAAACCCATATCACAACTGCAATTAGCTGCTATGAAAAACACCACCTTCTTTTCCTCTTTTTCAGTGGTTTGAGGATATAAAAAAATAAACCTCACAATGCTAGTAACTGTGATCTACAACTGGAGCTGATGCCAGAAACTGAAACCATGATTTCTTTAAGTTATGAAATGCATCACAACCTAACACCTAATACCAAAACAATGACCCTGCTGGTTGTTTTTTGAACAAGTTATAAAAAGGGGAAAAAAAAGAAGCATGAAATTACTAAATGATAGAAAATGGTATATTTTCTGACTTAGATGTTTAAGAAAGGCTCATGAAAGAGATAAATATTAAGCCAAACATTTATTTGGCTTTGCTGCAGCCAGCTACAGGAATGTAAACTTTTTTTCAATTGAGCTCCTAAATTCAAAGCTAGGATTTTTAGCAGTGAGCAAGAGACTATATTTGACCAAAAAAGTCAGATGGCTTTACTTAGTAACCCAGCACATTCAAAACAATATTCCTTTATCAAAAAACAATATGCTGTTTTATTCACAGCAAATGTAAAAGTTGGACCATCCACCCAATTCCATGTTCCTCTTTTGCAATATGTCTGTTACTGGCTAATGAGCTGTGACAGGGCCTGTGCTTCATTTTCAGTAAATTAAGCTTATGCCTCACAGGAATTGTTGGCTGGTCATGACACTGCTCCTAGTTATGTGTGGGATTTGTTTCTTCAACCAGTTCTTGGTTAGCTACATGGGTATGTGCTGTTGCACCACACAACAAAATTGTCTCCATAATAACTAGTTTAAGCAGCCATTTACCCCACAAAAGTGGATCCCATTTAATTTACTTTGTGTTTACAGTGCTCTTTCAAACTATATTGTTGGCACAGATGGGTATTTATGCAACTTTTATTTTAAAATATTTAGAGTTGAGACTTCAGTAACATGTCAGATTTATAGTGCATGTTTAAAACCAAGGTTCTAAAAATGTAATATTTTAAAGAGATGGAAGCAGACAATGACTTTATACAATTGGCAGTCTATTCTCTGTCTTAAATGTGCATAACATATAACTTATATTAACATTATGTACTGGGTCTGGCTGGGAAGAAGTTAACTTTCTTCATAGCAGCCTATATGTTGCTGTGCTTTGTATTTGTGGCTAAAACAGTGTTGATAACACCAATGTTTTGGCTATTGCTGAACAGTGCTTACACAGTGTCAAGGCTTTCTCTCTCTCCCACTCTGCCATGCCCACCCTCACCCAGTGAATAGTCTGGGGATGGGCAAGAGATTGGAAGGGGACATATCCAGGACAGCTGATCTGAACTGACAACTGATTGTATGGATATTCCATACCATACAATGTCATGCTCAGCAGTAAAAGCTCAGGGAAAGAAGGAGGAGAGAGGAATGTTTGTGGTTATGGCATTTGTCTTTCCAAGCAACTGTGGCACGTGCTGAGGCCCTGCTTTCCAGGAATTGGCTATACATCTGCTTGCCAATGGGAAGTAACAAATAAATTCCTCTTTTTGCTTTGCTTGTGTGTGCAGTTTTTACTTTTCCTATTAAACTGTCATTATCTCAATCCACAAGTCTTTTTGCCTTCCTTTTATTTTCTCCCTGTCCTGTGGGTGAGGGGATTGAGCGAGCAGCTGTGGGGATGTTTGGCTGTTGGCCAGGGTCAACCCTCCCCAGTCTCTTTTGGAACTCACCATGGAGCCTGAGATAATGCCAGATTTGAGCATGGTATAGCTGTTGTAGATAATTGGCAGGCATCTGTGCTGGTCATGGAGCTTGCTTCCTTTACTGTTCGTGTCTGCCTTTGGCTCTTGCTGTTTGCTGCACTACTTATCACTCTATTTCACTGTGCCTGGAAACATTTTGATAAAAGCAATGGCCATGTGCCTGGGCTGGCATACAGCCATAGCAATGATGTCATTCTTGTGCTGTATGAGCTATCTTGTGGAGACAATGAAGGATTACTCCTCCCTCTTTTCTTCTGGCATTGACGTGTCCAGCTTTGTTGCTCCCAAGGTTATTGTACATCCTTATGTAAGCTGTTTGATCCTATTATCTAACATCATTATCTTGTTGTTGGATGTGTGGAACCTGGCTTGGTCCTAGCATAAAGATAAACAACTAGTTAGTGATGCAACAGAGAAACATGCCTTGAAGTGGTCGATCCTTGGGTGACAGGGTGTGTGGAAGGATTTTGGCAGGTACCTAGGACAATTATCATCTCTGATAGCCTGGGATTTTATGCTTGAACAGGCATGTAATCCCACTGAATTGGTGTGCCACTTGAGAGAAGGGTACCTCACCTACCCCAATGAGACCCAGCAACTCCTAGCACTGTTTTGGGTCTTGGCCTATGCCTTTTGAGCCGTTGTCCAGCATCATCAGAGGAGCAAGGGAAGGAGGGCCTCTGTATCTGGGGACACCATGGCTGTCACAGGGACCCAAACCCTAACTACAGTAATCACCACAGTAGTCAAAAAGAAACAGTGGAAGTGGAGGTTAGCAGGTCCATATTGTTGGTTAGTAAGGAAAGAGGAGGACGAGGAGGAGGAAGGGACTGATCAGGAAGCTGGCCCTTTGTCAAGGAAACAGGAGAACGAAGTGACAAAAATCACCTAAGAGGCAGAAACCACCCATCCCTTAACCCTGAGTGAACTTCAAGATACGCAGAAAGATTATGGCTGCCAGCTAGGCAAGCAGATTGTGGCCTGGTTGCTCTGATGCTGGGATACCAGGGCTGATGGTCAGGAATTAGAGGTTAGGGAAGCCCCAAAGCTGGTATCCCTCACTAGGAACCAGGGAACTGACAAATCATAAAAGAGGTGATAATCCACAGTCTCTGGGGGTGGCTCCTGACAAGTTTGAAGGCAAGGTACCTCTTCAAGGATGATCTTGTAAATTACTGAGGGAAGTGGACTGACACCAAGGAAGGTGTCCAGTATCTGAGGGAATTAGTGGTGGTGGAGGTGGTCTACAGTGACCTGGACAACAATGAGGTCTCCAAAGATCTGGATGACGTCCAGTGTATGCGGGTTGTGTGAAGGAGGTTTGTCCAAAATGCACTGATATTGTATGCCAACATCCTGGCAATGATGGATTGGCTGGACCCTGAAACTGTGGAGAGAACGTTCTGCTGGCTCTGGCGTTTTATAAAGAAACCCTTGTCCTCACACCACACAGGTAGTGTGGGTGAGGACAAGAGCTTAAATTTCACTTTCCCAGTTCTCCATGACTATGTACTGGGTCTGGATACGATAGAGTTAATTTTCTTCATAGCAGCTTATATGGTGCTGTGTTTTAGATTTTTTTGACCAAAACAGTACTGATAACACACTGATTTTCTAGCTTTTGCTGAACAGTGTTTGCACAGCATCAAGGCCTTCTCTGTTTCTCACTCTGCCCCCCCCAGTGAATAGGTGTGCAACAGGCTGGGAGGCAACACAATCGGGCAGATGACCTGAAATAACAAAAGATATTCCATACCATATAACATCATATTCAGCAATAAAAGAGAAAAGAGGGGGTTTTAGGTGGGTTAGCCATCTTTTTCTCCAGAACTGGCTAGGCATCGGTCTACCCACAGGAGGTGGTGAGTGATTGTCTTTGCATCACTTGTTTTGTTTTGTTTTCTTCTCTCTTCTTCCACTTGTCCTTCACTTATGAAGCATTTTTTGTTTGTTTGTTTGTTTTATCTTGACCCCCTGGTTCTCTTACTTTTATTCTTCCTTTCCTCTTCCTCCATCTCACTGGGGGTTGGGGCAGGGGGGAGTGAGCAAGCTGCTGTGTGGTGCTTAGCTGTCCACTGGGGTTAAACCACAACAGGCTAGCAGAATAAATGTCAATATGTATATGTCACACAGAATACTTTATGCTCAAAGGAACAAAAGTTATGTTTAATGATGACAAAATTTGGCCTTAAGAAACTTTTAGTTTATCTTTTTTATAAACCTATGTAATTTCTTATGTCTTTCTCCCCTCCATTAAAGCACTGTCTCAAAACTTTAGTTTAGAAAGCCACTAATATCTACAGCTCAGCACTTCCTACAATAAATAAAAAATGTGGAAGAATAATGAAAGAAAAATCCTAATTGAGGATTTGATTTTCAGGCTTCTTGCAAGTTACAATAACACCCATAAAATCAATTAGCAAATGCATATGCTTCCCTTTCTCCTAAGATTCCCAAACTTAAAGCTTCAATTTTCAAAACATCCCTGTGAAATAATTTTGTTGATGTTTCTTTTTTCCCCAGATGTGAAAATAGGGACATAGAAAGGTGAAATGACATAATGACTCTTTACTCAGGATTTCAATATGGAAATCCACAACAGAATTCAGCACTCCTGACTCTCATTACCATACTGTAACTTGTAGGACTCTAGTTTTTAAAAAAACTTGGACTCTTAATAGTATTTATTATAAGTAGTTCTACAGAACTCAGATTATTCATATTGTGAGAACAGTGTGAGTAAAAATGTAAGTAAAATTTGCAAGGAGCCATGTCAACCTGCTTCTTGTATTGTATTAAATACAAGGAAATATTTAAATAAAATAATAATCACCAAGAGAGATAGACAAGAAATATGTATGTATTTATAGATAAAAGAGTATTAGCCTTGAAACCCCACTATAATCCCCACTATATAACTCCACTATATTCTCCATATTCAAACTACTGTCACTGCTGACTTGTCTTTATGTAAAGGAATAGAAACTGGATGCAAAAAATATAGTCAAAACTATTCTTTCAAAGGGCCCAAGATTTGAGGTTTGTAAATAGAAATGGGAAGAGAACATGGAAAATGCAGCATATACGACCTATGATCATGATAGCTAACAGTGTAAGCTATACAGTGGGATGATCACAGAAACGGAACAAGTGTTTCTGAAGTATGCAAAACACTCCATAATAGAAGAATTCTATTTTATCCATTCTGTTATCAGGTTGAGAGATCTCCCAGTTGAAGGGGCACTCAACAGATTGAAATAGAGGCCACAGAGCATTCTGCTCAGTTCTGCTGCAGGCAGCATGCACGTGTATGTGTGTGCAGTGGTGACTTCCCTTACTCAATCCAGTAACTGGATCTTTTTCTGTGTAGATGGGGGGAGAATAGGTGAATTTTACTTGTACATAATACACTTACACATTTTAAAATGGCAGTGCTGTACTATTGTTGACAATTTAGCGAAGGGACAGTGTAATAAAATATTTCATAACCAGATTATAATACTAATGGTGACAATAATATAATAAATTGATAGCTGGATTCTATATAGGACTTTTCGTTAGTAGCTGTCTAAATCTCTACAAAGGAGGCAAGTATATTAATCACATAATCAGATATCTTTCAGGAGCTATTTAGAGGATGTTCCTATGTCAGAGTAAGTGCTTATCTCACTTTGATGTTAAGAAGGTGTCGTGGGTTAACCCCAGTAGGCAGCAAAGCACCACACAGCTGCTTGCTCAGTCCCCACCCCAGTGGGATGGAGGAGACAAACAGAAGGGTAAAAGTGAGAAAACTCGTGGGTTGAGATAAAGACAGTTTAATGGGTAAAGCAAAAGCTGTGCGCACAAGCAAGGCAAAATAAGGAATTCATTCGCTACTTCCCATCTACAGGCAGATGGTTAGCCATCCCCAGGAAAGCAGGGCTCCATCATGCATAACGGTTACTTGGGAAGACAAGTAACTCCAAATGTCCCCCCTTCCTCCTTCTTCCCCCAGCTTTTATTGCTGAGCCTGACATCATATGGTATGGAATATCCCTTTGGTCAGTTGGGGTCAGCTGTCCCAACTGTGTCTCCTCCCAATTTCTTGTGCACCCCCAGCCTACTCGCTGGCAGGGCAGTGTGAGAAGCAGAAAAGGCCTTGACGCTGTGTAAGCACTGCTCATCAGTAACTATAACTAAAACATCCCTTTGTTATCAACACTGGTTTGGTCACAAATCCAAAACATTGCACCACACAAGCTACTGTGAAGAAAATTAACTCTATCCCAGCCAAAACCAGTACAATCTCCACCCCTTATTCTGTACCATTTATGTCATGCTCAGGTCCCACACTGTCCAATGTCCTCATCAACCACCACCTCCCTTCCTGTCCTTTGATATAATATACAGATATCATTCCCTTAGTCTATGGACCACCCCTGTAAAATGTCCAAAAATCTCCATTGAGTTCATTTAGTCCATGACTTTAGACTCCATCTGTTATGGTGGTCATTCAGGACAGGAGTGGTGGCCTGTTGCGTGGAGTTATTGGGCACCAAAGCCAGTTCAGGTTGGGTCACTACTGCACTTGCATTGCTTTTGTAAGGCTTGTCTTCCATTGTTTCAGGTCGTTCCTGCTATAGTAATTCCTATAAGAGGCAACTCAAATCCTGGGTTACAACAATTTAAAGGTACATCTATTACAATCTACACCCCAGACCATAGGGCCAGACCATAGGGTTTAACATTGCAGTGAGCTCCTCCCTTTACCCTTGCTCCAATGTGGGGTCCCTCCCACAGGACAGAGTCCTTTACGAGCTGCTCCAATGTGGTTCCTCTCCATGGGGTACAGTCCATCAGGAACAGACTGCTCCTGCGTGGGCTCCTCTCCATGGGCTGCAGCTTCCTTCAGGGCATATCCACCTGCTCTGGCATGGGGTCCTCCATGGGCTACAGTATGAATATCTGCTCCAATGTGGTCTTATTCATGGTCACAGTTGCTTTGGGGTATACCTGTTGCACCCTGGACTTATCCATAGCCGCAGATGCTTTGAGGTCTTCTGACATGGCCTTATCCCCGACCACAGATGCTTCAAGGTGTACCTTCTCCAGCGTGGACTTATCCTTGGGCCACAATCCCTCTAGGGGTGTACCTGCCGCGTATTGAACTTAACCACTTCGAGGTATACCTGCTCTGGCATGGACTTATCCACAGGTCACAGTCCCTTTGACTTGAGTTCACACTGGAGTTCCAGTATAGCAGCACCAGAACAGCAGCAATGACCTGGCTATCTGCCAGCCCATGCACATGGACATTTCTGTTATCAAAATGTTCCCAGGTACATCAGAGTAAGATGATGGGCAGTACAACAAACAACAAAAGCAAAAAAAGACACTAACGAGCACTAGACTCTAATATACAGTAAGGCAAGCAAGCCTCATGGCAAGCAATTGAGTCTGTCCATTAATAGCTAAACAGCTGTAACAGCTATAAAGTCTAATACACAAAAAGTGAGAAATTTGATTGTCTAAGCTGTGAGTAGAGTTTCAAGTGGTTGTAGTCAACCACAAGTGTTCAACACCAAAGAAGTGTCATTATCAAACATTTACCCTATTCGTAAGTAAGTAGTACATGAAAAACATTATAGCAGTGAATACTTCAACCCTTACTGCCACAAAGTGGAACTACACCTGTATGGGCTGCTGGCAGGAGCAGGGGTTGTGAAGGGGAAGGCACATCTGAACAGGATTTTTGAAAATTAATTGTACACTGGCAGGCAATTCATTATGAGTAGTGTGAAGAGGGACATTTTTTAATAGAAGTGATTCAAATGAAGGTGTTAGTATAAACTGATTTGTCATGGTTTCAGCTGGGATGGAGTTAACTTTCTTGCTAGCAGCTAGTGTAGCGCTATGTTTTGGATTTGGGATGAGAAACAGTGATGACTGATAGTGCACTAATGTTTTTGGTTGTTGCTAGGCAGTCAAGGCCTTTTCTGCTCCTCACACTGCCCTGCCAGTGAGTAGGCTGGAAGTGCACAAAAAGATGGGAGGAGACACAGATGGGACAGCTGACCCCAACTCACCAAAGGAATATTCCATGCCATGTGATGTCATGCGTAGTATATAAAGCTGGGGGAAGAAGAAGGAAGTGGGGCACATTTGGAGTGATGGCATTTGTCTTCCCAAGTAACTGTTATGCGTGATGGAGCCCTGCTTTCCTGGGGATGGCTGAACACCTGCCTGCCGATGAAAAGCAGTGAATGAATTCCTTGTTTTGCTTTGCTTGCGTGCATGGCTTTTGCTTTACTTATTAAACTGTCTTTATCTCAACCCACGAGNCTTTATCGCAACCCTCGAGTTTTCTCACTTTTACTCTTCTGATTCTCTCCCCCATCCCACTGTGTAGGGAGTGAGCGAGCAGCTGTGTGGTGCTTTGCTGCCTACTGGGGTTAAACCATGACACTTTTTCATGTCTTTTATTTTTTATTGTGCTATAAACAAATACTTTTGTGTTGGAAATGTTACCAGCTTTTTATTCTTTAAAAAGATTTTGTAAAACTCAGGCTGAAGTCATACACTCTGAGGGTAGCTATAATACAGAAGTATTTAAGTTATGAGCATGGCAAGTATGTACAAAATTTATAGTCAGACTGCGAAAAGTTCACACTAATGAAAATATTAAAAAAATCATTACTAATAATTTAAGATTTGAATAAATTAATCTCATGTACATTTTCTTTGTTACCTCAAATTTGTATTGTTGAGGTCTCATATTAAATTAGAAATGTACTATTTACCTCCCAGAAAAAATGCTAGTTTATGAAAATAAAAAAACACATTAAGCAGAAGTATTAGATAGCTATCCTTCTGCATGCCAGAAATTTCCAAATAAAAATTACCTTTAATATATTAAGGATTAAAGTTCATTTTATTTACCATGACCATGAAGATCAGCTGATGTTTATACAGTGCACAGAATTTATACTGTGGCTTAGGGTGGCAACCATGTTTCTAGTCTGATGGTTTGCAAAGATTCCATTTTGTACATTTTAGAAAATGTTACTTTGCTCCAAAACTAACAAATTCTATGCAGGTGTAGGCAAATGCTTCAGTTTAACTTATTGTATTCATTAAACTAAGCTTAGATTGTCCTAATAATATGTTATCAACAATTAATAAATGTATCACATGCCACAGACTGACCAAAACATTCTGTGTTCTTGGATGGATGCCAACAGAGGTGTCAAATTCCATACTACATTGCCATCAGCTGTAGCTCTCATTTTGCTGTACAAGACAAAATTAACTTAATTCTGACATGTACTTTTCCTTTAGGAAATAGCTCATACTGAATAGCATTTCTGATACTAAGTGCTTCTACATCTGAATGCAGTTGTGCTAAAAAAGAAAAATTGTATCAAAATAAAATGTTAGAATCATAGAATGGTTTAGGTTGGAAGGGACCTTGAAGATCATCGTGTTCCAACCCCCCTGCCGTAGGCAGGGACACCTCCCACTAGACCAGGTTGCTTCAAGCCCCATCCAGCCTGGCCTTAAACACTTCCAGGGATGGGGCCTCAACAACTTCTCTGGGCAACCTATTCCAGTGCCTTACCACCCTTAAAGTGAATAATTTCTTCCTAATATTTAATCTAAATCTCCCCTCTTCCAGTTTAAAGCCATTCCCCCTCGTCCTATCACTACATGCCCTTGTAAAAAGTCCTTCCCCAGCTCTCCTGTAGGCCCCGCTTTTAACTCACAATCTTTTGTGACTTTAAGATGCAGTCTCTCATCCTGCCACAGTCTTGATATTCAGTTCAGAATGATTTCTAGGAAAGACCTCATAACCTTGAAAGTGTACATGGGTGTTTAGTAATGCTTTCACATATCTCAGAGTGCATATTCCTCAGAGGTTGCTATTTTAGAAATATGGCACACCAAGTGTCCTAGCACAAGGAACACCCCATCAAGAACATACAAATTAAAAGGCAGTGCTAACACTTCTAACTGCAGATCTGAAGAAATAAAAAACAAATTATTGTCACCTATCTAACATTCTCAGACTTTTTTCTTTCCTTCACTTTTTAATATTGTTCTGTTTGAAAGGGAAACTAGATATAGTCTTCTTGAAGAACTTTGTTTTAATAGTTTAAGTTGAGGTGACCTGAGTCATAGAAGCTGAATATGGGAAAAGCCCTGCTAAGAAAGGGACACAGCTGTATGATATGGAATATACAGAATGCGTGACTTCCTAGTTGTGGACAATGAGCTCTGTGAAATCCCAGTGCAATTGTTGCTAAAAGTACAATTGGCTTCAATGAACAACTGAGTCCTTTGTGTGTGAAATCCACCTGTCCCTCTCTGGCCTCAGGCCACGGTTTGACAATATAGCTTAAAACATACCTTAATCTGGCATAACGGAATAAACCTGCATAAACACTGTAGGACACTGAAAAACAAATACAGCAGACATGAGATTGTATGCCTGCACCTGATGCTGAGCAAGCCTGTCCTGTGGTGTGATCCAGCATTGCACAGATCCATTACTGATGGCCCTGGACTCACGGAGTTTCCAGGTACACGCACAGGAGAGAGGCAGCATTCTGTAGCTTCTCTCAGATAAGCAGGGACTGACTGCTATGGGTATCTTTGGTTAGATATTCATCTGGATTTCTGTTTTTCAGAAATTAACAAACACCTTGTTCTGTAAAGACTTAGATTTAAATATGCACTATGATGCTGAGTTCTGTTTCAAAAGACAGAGAGCTCTCTACCTGCCTGTGTATTTCTGTGAACATTTTATACATAGCTGCTGAGGCCACAATGAGATCTAGTACTTCAGTTGCATTATTGTGGATGCTATGGTGTTTAAGTTCAAGAGAGCTATATGCATTTCAGACCTCCTGCTATCTTAAGTCACCAGGCTCTGGCTCTTTGTAAAGTCAATGGGCCTTACCAAGCCAGCTGTTTTTAGCCTAGACATTTTTCAGTGTACAGCATAGTTTAAAAAAGACTTATATCAGCACAACCTGAGGGTAGCAAAGCACAAGACAGAGAAGTCCTGGGGACAAGGTAGAGCAGGAATGCCTGAGGCTGGCTTTATTGATAGAGAAAATACTTGTGGTGCTGTGCCTAACTATGAATTCTGCCATGTTTGTCATATGAAATAATATACTAACTCAAATAAGTTCTGTGGTACAACTATTTGTGTAGTAAAATAACAGTGTAAAAGACAAACTGATATTAAATGTTAGGATGAAACACTATACAGGGCAGACTTTAGCCTGTTTAGGAGCATGGTTGCAAGTGTCCCTTGGGAGACAGTCCTGAAGGGCAAAGGTACCCAGGAAGGCTGGTCATACTTCAAGCAGGAACTCTTAAAAGCACAGGAGAAGGCCATCTCCATGTCCCGAAAAACGAGCTGATGGGGAAGAAGACCAGCCTGGCTAAATAGAGAGCTTTGGCTGGACCTCAGGAACAAAAGGAAAGTTTGCACTCTTTGGAAAAGGGGGTTGGCAACTTATGAGGAATACCAAGATGTAGTGAAGCTATGCAGGGGGAAAATTAGAAGGGCCAAAGCTCAAGCAGAACTCAGCTTGGCCACTGCGGTTAAAGATAACAAGAAGAGGTTCTTTCAGTATATCAATAGAAAAAGGAAGACTAGGGAAAATGTAGGCCCACTG
>VZSZ01005522.1:0-55536 GCA_013398815.1 Ibidorhyncha struthersii
GTTGTGTTTAATATCTTTAGCAATCATCTGGATGAGGGGATTGAGTGCTTGGGCAGGGCGATGAACAACGGCAGGAGACTGAATGGTGGCGTAACAGCCATAAGCAGTTACTCACTGGGGCGACCAGGTCCTTGTGGGTATGTTTTGCAGCAGAGCATAGGATAGCAGGGTACCGGGGGCGGGGGGATTTCAAACCAAGTAAAGGCCATGGCTGTGGAGAGAGTCACCAGGGCTGGCAGCTGTGTCAGAGCGTATGAGGAGGCCTGTCAGGTGTCAGGAGCAACCGCAGCCATCCCCACACTTGTCAATAGGTGCTAGAGCAGAAGGTGTGATGTTTTCTTCTGCGTGCCAAATGGAGGCTGCCGCCTGGTGAAAGAAAATTGTGTCCACCTACTGCCACTGCACACCTGTGGTTGAAACACAGTGGAAATGATATAAGCTCCCTGTGTAGACACTTACACCCAGAGAGTCCTTGCAAGAACTGAACAATCTTCTTGGTCCCAAAGTTGTGTGGAAATCCAGAACCTGGCAGTCCCCCTGGGGCCCAAAGGTAGGTAGAGGTGGTTGTCACGGGTTTAACTGTGTACAGCTGGAGGATCTTTTCAAGCGAGTAGCCATGTTACAAGAGGAGCTTAACAACGCAGTATCTGTGAATCTGAGCAACAGATGATTCGTGGTATTGTGTGCATTTACAAGCTGAATGACAGCCCTGCCTTCAGGCTCTGCAAGAGAAGGCAAGGTTGCTTCCAACCCTGAGCTGACACGCTCAACTCACTCACAAGACAAAAGAGGCTGGACTTTCACCTCTGCTCGGGGCAGGAGGAGGAATCTTCCCTTTCCCTCATCAGCCATGCTGGCAGCACCTCTGTAGAAATGTATTTAAGAAAGGGAAAATGCTGCACAGGAGTGAGAAGTGATGAAAAAACTGTGAGAAAGAGCCCTGCAGACACCAAGGCCATACAAGGAGGGGACGGGGTACTCTGAGGGCTGGAGCAGGTATTCCCCTGCAGCCCGTGGAGAGAACCATGATGAAACAGCTATTTACCTGCAGTCCATGAGTGAGATCATGGTAGAGCAGCTATATCCCTGCAGCCCATGAAGAGAACCACAACGGAGCTAATTTTGTAAATGAAAAAAATTGCCATTTTGAAACAAATTTTAAAATATTTCTTAGAAAATCTCATGGGGGAAGTTTTATTTTATATAAAACTAATTGCTTAGCTTGCCCTTTATTCATGAAAAAAATTCACACAGAATCACAGAAGGGTAGGGGTTGGAGGGGACCTTTGGAGATCATCTTGTCCAATGCCCCTGCCAGAGCAGGTTCACCAAGAGCAGGTTGGACAGGAATGCATCCAGGAGAATTTTGAATATCTCCAGAGAAGGAGACTCCACAACCTCTCTGGGCAGCCTGTTCCAGTGCTCTGTCACCCTCGAAGTTTTTCCTCATGTTCAGATGGAATTTCTTGTGTTCTTTCCCCTAGAACCTAGTTATCTGTCTCGTTGAACATTCTTCATAACAATTGCCGTATTCTTTTACCAATATTTCAAAAACTATAGCGTTTGGCAGTTTAAACTCTGAACTGGAATGGAAACTTTATGGAGAGAGTGAACCAAGCCACTGGGAGATAAGGGCAATTTTGTTGTCTAACATCTCTCTCTAGGCGATGATGAATCATTAAGGCCTTCACCTCCTGAAAGATACCAGAGAGATTGTGAGAAATAGTGAATATAAAAGAAATTACAGATCAGTAAACAGCAAAAGAAAAACACGCTGACAAATCAAAGTCTCTGACTCCTGATGCTAGCAAAGGAGACAGGGCTTCAATCTGAACTTACAGGATTGTAAGGCAATGTTACAAGTTCAACAGCTGAATTCCTACTGTATTGATGTTCTCAGTGATTTTTGGGTAATTGCTTAGGACTGGGTTTGGACATGAAGATTGATTAGCTTTCTTCCAATGTTCGTCTTCTCAGGAAACCTGAATCTGCAGTACATGCTGTTTTGGGTGCAAATTGTCCTCCAGAAGATAACTGAGTTCAACCTTTTACTCAGCTGACAATGACACATTTCAAGAAAAGTTTCACTCCTTGATACTATGGTCTTGGATTTACCATTCTATTTTTCATAGATTAGGATCTGAGTCTAACAGCTCAGGACAGAGGCTTAAAAAATCCCATGCCAGGATCACTTCCTGTTGAGTCGACTACATTGATTCCACTTTAGTCCAGCATGGGTGAGTTCTTTTCCATGTGTTTCATCATGAGGGGAGATGACTCCTTTATTCACTTGGAGTCCCTGTTGCCTTCATATGTGGATGCAATAGTCATCATGCAGATCCACTAAAAAATGGGACCCTCCATGTGGGAAAACCACATTTTGGGAGATGAACAGCCAGTTAAGCAGCTTGTGTATTGGCTTTAAGTGTTACCAGCAAAGAACAACAATCAGCACACAGAAATAAAAGACGTTTTTCCTCTTAAAAAAAATGATTGCACGAGAGAAATTTGTTGCAAATACCAAAACCAGGTTTTGTTTGTGTACACAAATTTCTGTACAATGCATTTCAACCTTCATACACAGTCATGTGTTAGGGCAGCTCTGTCTGTATTTGTCACACTCTATATAATATCTTGTACCACAGAAATCTGCCCATGAACCTTCTATCTCATTTATTGCAACCCCAGATTGTTCCATTTCCTGAACTGAAGCACGTACATGTATACCATAAAGCTATAATGCTACTGAGGGGTACTTACAGCAAAGGTAAAGACCCAGATGAAGACTGAAGAGGAATATGAGAAACGCTCCATGAGCAAATTTTGAATAAATGGTCTTTTTATGTACACACTGGAACTCCTTGCTGCTCAGACTGCTGTATATCAAGAGCAGCTCAGCTGACAACAGTGCAACAACTGCTGCAAGAAGAGCTTAACTGGGAGAAAAAGGATGTGTTTATGTGTTTCTATTCCTGGTAGTTTTTACTGTGAAATGTGGCTGAAACAAGGAAGAATCACTGCTTTCAACCGTCTGTTCTTCCTGAAAACGGTGTAGCACAGCATATAACAGGAGTAAGATAAAATGACTCAGTCAAAACAACTAATGTCCATTTGAAAAGGGAATAGCATTTGCTGTGTTTTATAATATCCCCAAGAAAAAGATAGCAGACTGCAGAAATATACCCTGTATTATATAAAAGAACCAAGAGATTAAAGGCTGACTGTGATCTCGTTTGCCTAAGATTTAAATAGATGACTCTCATAGATATCAGTGTCTTTAAACTGCATTTACAGTGGCAGAGAGGAATATTTGGTCATAAAATCTGAGGTCTGACATTGTGTTAAAGAGAAAAACTAAAAGCCCTTCAATGTCCTGCAACATGATAGACACTCCCATTTGTTCTTGACAAGTTATTCAATTACTTGATGCCTCAATTTTCCCAGTACTAACTGGAGATAAGACTTTTGTGAGTGTCACAGTGCCACCGAGAAATTCAATACTCATGAAATGATTTGAGTGAAATGATAGGCACTAAAAATAGATTTTTGTATTGACATTCTCTGCATGCACCATAAAGATACCAAAGTTTTCCATCCATGTGCTAGTTAAGTAGAAATATTTAAAAATCTTTTCCCACTTAAGATAAGCTCATCTATTGCTCCCTGAAGGGCCCCGCTATCTCCAGTGACCAACCGAAATTACATGGAGTTGCTCACTGTCATTTCCAGTCTAACTAGTGAAAATCAATTGTTGAATTTAGCTACAATATGGTCAGTAAATAGACATTCTGATCCAATTTCAAGGTCAGTGCACATCAAACTTAATTAAAATGGTGTGGTGTGTTACCCATTGTTATTGAACCATCTAAAATATTCAAGAGGACTCTGAGGACTCCAGCGTGCCCTGGAGCTATAGAAAAAACAGAAAGAAACTTCTCTTTTTTTTATACTTTCAAGTATATGAGGAAGACTGAGAGGACCTAGAGAGCTCCTATTACTGCTTCTATTTCTATTATCCATAAGTTATTAGAAGGAATTTACCCAGGGAGTTTCTTGAGTAGGTTAAACTGGCTAAAACCAGCACTGTCACTGAAGGAAGGGTCCACTTTTCTCCAGCACTTGGCCTGCTGTGCCCTCCAACGCATTGCCTCCTGCAAGTGTGAGACTGTGTGCTGAACATTATGGGGAACGTGGCCTAAGCTAAAACAAAATAAGAACATAATTCCTACACTTTGACTTCTTGTTGAGTGTATAATTGCTTGAATTTTCGTCAAAATATCAAATTAATTTTCATCTCTTGCACATTTTTAAGCCATGCAAAATCATTAAATTTTGTAAAAACTACTTATTTTCATTGGTAGAAGAGAGCCCAGCAGCTGCAGCCACGGTGTAATTTAATTACAGGAGAACTAAAAATTTATTTTAGATATTCTGTAAAATGACCTCCTGAAGCACATAAAAAAGAAAGTACCAGGAAGGTATAAATTAAGGTGAAAGACACAGTGGGAGTCAATTCTTTTCTCCCACCTCCCTAGTTACACCCACTGAATGCAATACTAATATGAGTCTCACTAATTTCCCCTTGCTCCCACTGCCTTCAGTGAGATCTGAGTTTGGCCTATTATCTGACTCACTTGTATTGGATGTGATATGACATCATTTAAGTAATTATTTGGCCCAATGGGACTCACTTTTTCCACCCACTGGCTTTGTACGCAAGGGCAGAATTAAATACACTGGGTTGACTTTCCCCTGTATCAGCATGTCAAAAACATTGAGGGCAACATTATTCCTTTTCTTAATTAATAAGAATATGAGCAACTCTTCCTTTGTGAAATAGTCATCGACAACTTGCTTATAAATATTCATAAGTGTTAACAAATAAATTTTATCCTTACGTACAACAGTGACACTTAAGGAAATGAGAATACACACACATACACACACACACACACAGAGTTATGTTGTATTACAAACCACTGCTATTATGACATGCTCCAAATAAGATTTATTTCAGAAGTCTTGAACACAGATCATGCCAGTAGGATCTCTCCTTGAGACACATCAATGGTTGGTTGTGGAATAATAGCACTATCATGTTTTAATAATTGAACTGCTCCCAGCGTAAGACCTTGAACTATGTTTATTTCCTCAGTGTTTTATGCAGTGATATATCACACATTCTTAGCAGCAGACAAAATGCTTGTAATGACATTCCTAATGCTGGAAATCAGAGCATTTATGCCTGTTGTAGATTCAAAATTGTCTCCATTTTGCACAGCATCTTAGTACTGTAACAGACTTTCACTGGGAAAAAAAAAAGTTTTTATTTTAAATGGTAGCTGCATGAGATGCTAGCTGAAACTATGAATGGTTCAGATTACTTTCCTTGCTCTCTTACCTAAAATAAAGCTAACTAGATGATGACAGTTCATTCAGAGGCTCTCTCATAGCTGATTTCTGGGCTGGCTGTTCACCAGACCCAGCTTCAGTTTGCTGCCCTGCATTTGGGGGGGATTTGCTTGGGTCCCTGCTTTGGCCAGCGGCTCCCTCACCTCTTCTGGGTCAGACTCAGACATTGTCCTCTTTCTACCTTTGTATGTCTTCAAACAGTTCTTTACATGACCCTGGGGTGGGCTATTCCATTGACAATATAACTCTATGTTTCACAAAGCTGGCTGGTTCAGCAGCCTCGAATTCCTCATGGCCAGTGCAGGAGGTGGGGAGTCCTTTTCTCCCAGCGCTCTTTCTGCTTATGCTACTCAGTCAGGGTACTAAAGCAAGAACGAGCTCCTTGCACCCCAGCTTCTCTGTCTTGAAATTGGATATATAACCTTTTGTATCTCACTGGATGAGTCATCTGAGATGTCAAAGGATGCACAAAGGTACCCACATGCTGCTGGTGCTTGCAGGGTGCTGGGTGCTGTGAATCAGTCCTGGTCCCTACACACATCCTTCAGATGAAGGCTGTTACAGGTGCCCTTGCTTTTTCCTCTTTCCATTTCCAGCACTTTCCCTAAAGTGCTTTTCAGCTGCAGAAGCCAGAGAAATTGAGGGATTAAAATGACTGCATTTGAAAAGAGTGGAGAAAAGTGGTCCCAGGCCTGGCCTAAATGAGAGGAGGTTGTCCTGCTCTTCATCTCATGAGGCCAAATCTGGGATTCTGTGTAACCCTTCTGTTTACAAAATGACCTTCTCTCCAGTGCTGTGGAGAAGGTACGGGGCAAAGAACCTGCAGCTCCCTCCTTAATGAGAGTTTTTTCTGCTAACTCATAGGCACTCGGGAGACTTGGTGGGGATGTGGAAGTCTGACTTCTGATGGGAAGCGGGTCTACAGTTGTTCAGTGAAGCATTAACTCAATGTGATGAACAAGGCAGAAAGGGAACGGCACAATGAAGTGAAGGGAGGATCACTCACTAGCCCTTTTGAAAGGGAACGTATTCACAGGAGAGTAATTAATCTTATTTAGTTAGGATTTTCACAGAAAGCTCATAGGAGGGCTGTGAGCAGAGGGAATGGGAAGGAGCAGTTCAGAGGGACTTTGTATATTGGCTGGGTTTATATTCACCATCCAGCTTTACTAGGGAGCAAGAAGAAATGTCTGGATTTTAACCTGATATTCTACGAGCTACTGTTAAGAGGCACACCAAAGGTGGTCAGGCACCTACATGAGCGGTCCCGATGGCATCCATGTGTAAGGAAGCAAACACCAATGTAAAAGCTTTGCTGTGGGTTTTTTTTATCTTGGCAGGTTCATTTTTAGTGTCTGACGAATGAATCATCAGATAAAGCTGTGGCAACTGCCTACCTTAGCAGGCAGTTATTTCCCACACCTTTGGCTTGCTGACATCCACTGTAGGGTCATTTCTGACCTACAGAGGTACGACACTTTTGCTGCCACCATTGCTGCAGGCACTGCCCACCAGATCCACAGTTGCAAGTCAGCATGACAAAGGATTTCCCACTACAGAAAGTCTGAAATTACCACCTGCAGAAGATCAGCCACAAAAGGCAAGGAATCACCATCAAGCGAATTGCTGTAGAGGGGAGCCGTATATGTAGCTATAACTGAGATCTTCACTGTGATTTATAAGCCCTAATCTGGGCTCAGTGAACAATAGAGTGATGAAGATGCTCAGACTGATTGATCTGCAGGCTAAGCGTGGCCACAATATGTCACAGATACGAAATGACACCAAATTCACAGAGTGGTATAATGAAGACTGAAATTCATCACCGTGTATTGTAGGATGGGGCCATGCTCTATGCTGGCTTTTCTTTCTGCTTACTTAGCATTTCTCCCCGCTCCTTGTGTCCTCATGCATACCCTGCGAGACAGCAGACATAAAGCAGCTTGTTTGCTGCAGTACTGCATCATTTCTTTGAGTTCAGCTGAGAATTTCCTCACCAAAGGAGATGAATGGAGGGCTGGGAACATGTCCTTATAGATGTTTTCTTTACAATCACGTGCACGCGCCAACTCCTTTCGAGCACTGGTGGTTGCAGTTGTGAACAGTTGAGAGCAACAGATGTATGAGCTGTAGAGAAGGAAGGAGGCAAGGATAAAGATTAGGTTCTGTTGGTAGGACGAAATAATCACATTACAAGGGGAAGAAGAAAAGAAGAGAAGGAGAGGCAATAAAAATTGCAGCCTTCTGTTCTTGTTCAGTGTCCTTAGCTGGGGCTCTGCTTTTGAGCTCTTGGGTGGGACAGTATCTCTCTCAGTTAGCGCACACACCAAACTGCACCAGACAGACAGCATAAAATAAAAAAAACTGAAAGACCTTTGAAGTCATTGGCGGTTTACAACAGTCCTTGAATAAATCGTTCTGAAAACTTCAGGCTCTGCTCCTCTATGTTTTCTTTCCTCAGGTTCACAGATAGAGAGGTTGCAGAGGACATTGTGTATCTGTGTGGAGTCTTCACTGGAGGCAGAAGATGCTGAAGATGGGAGGATGGTTCTGGTGCTAATCACAAAATCTAGACATGCCACCACTGCTTCCTCAGCCACCACCAAAAAAGCTGGTGGTCTGGTTTTTAACCAGGTGCACAGGCACAGCATGAAAGAGGTTTAGTTGCTAGGGAAGGACCAGTAGGCAGCTATAGGTCTGTGGTTCAAAGCTGTGGAGGGCTCTGTACCAAGATTTGTGCCAAGGTGCCAGATAGTTGACCTGGAAGCACCAACCCATATGGTGGGAAGAGGTGACTTTTCTCAGACTGCCATGGAGATGAATATAATAAGTTCCACACTGTAATTCCTGTTCTGAATTCCAGCAGCCCTGTGTAAATGTTCATGAGCTAAAAGAAATAAGGCAGATATCACCAAACAGTGAAACCTCACTTTAAAGAGAGCTGTTGAGTCAATAAACCCATTCCCCTCACCCCCCTGCTTTCCATGTACTTAGCCAACACCAGCTGTGGCCCAATTAAACTCAACTGCTTACAGAAATGGATCTATTACAAACAAGTACACAATGGATTATGATTGTAATCACTTAAGAGGTCACAGCAGCTCAGTGCCTGTGTTTTCTGATTTCTGTGTGAGACATAGGACCAAAGTCCTAACCCACTTTGAGTAGTTACAGACCCTCCAGCCCCCAGTTGTTTGTTAGGACGGTGAAATACAACTCTCTTGTGGTGTCAGCGACCAACCTGGCACTCTTCCCCCATATACTGACTCTCTTAAAGGTAGATACTGCCATCAGATTAAGGAGGAGTGCATGAGAGAAGCAGACAATGAGATTCCTACTTGCAATATCAACGTGGTCATAACTCCAGGCTACTAACACAAGCGAACTAAGCCATGAAACAGTGGAAACACCCAGTGCTGGTGCAGATGGGAAAAGAACCTGCAGACCCAAATATGTTACAAGGTAAAACGCTCATAATGGTTTTCCTTGCACAGCTTACATCAGTGTCTCCCATGGTGAGGTCAGAAGTGTGCCTCTGCCGTTCTGCTGTGACCAGCACCCTGCGGTGAGCACGCTGCTTTCTCCATGGGGACACCACTCACTCTCCAAAATGGCTCACGGACTTCAGGCTTTATGCCTGGGGGAATAACTCTCCTGGTGTTCAAGGCGTTTTACAATGGCATTTAATATTTTGCTGTTTGAGACATGTAATTGTTTCTGTCATGACTCTATCAATCCTGCCAGCTAAGAAAGATGATTACAGACGTTGGGTGCAGCCCTTTTCCTTCTTTTGAGTTCTTTTCTGAAGATCTTTCTTTATTGGGCCTCCCTGAAGGCATTAGCCTATAATCTATAATGCCATCTGCTTTGCTGGGCTATAAGCCAGGTCACTTTATTAAATCAGCATGGAGTAATTTACAGCATTGTTTTTCCTGAGTGACAGAACTGTATCGGGGAAGCAGAGACAGAGATGCTTTTGTGCTAGAGCAGAATAGCACATGCATTTCAATTCTCGGGTATTTCAGCAAGAAAGGGGGAAAAAATGGTGTTTCCCTTCTCTTGGAGTATTTTTCTTTCCTTGTTTGATTTCTGAATGATACTGTGATCTTCAAAATTGCTGCTGAATGAGAAACACTGTGGCAGGGCTAGATTTTGGAAGTGAAAAGACCACAGGCATTTTTAGGACATAGGGCTGAGGCTGAGGATGTGAGAAGCTGCAGCACAAAAGAGCAGGAGACATTCATTAAGTGTAAGAACCAGATAAAATCTCCCTTTTATTAGAAACTTATTCCAACCAGAAATTTGCCTCTCCTCTGCTCCTGGTCCTTTTAGCTAAACTTGTGGCTGCTGCTACTTTGTCTGGAAAACAAAATCTGAAGTGACTGCTAGACAGCCACGATTTGTATAAGGCAGCTATACTTGAAGCTGTCTTGCTCAGCTGTCTGAAAGGCTGTAAGAAAATAGCTAGGTGATGTAACAATCCCAGTTCTTGCTTTACATACATATAAAGGAAAGAAACAAATGTTATCTTTTAGTTGGAACAGCGGCTAACACCTTCACTGTAAAAAGAACACTTGAAAGAGTTGAAAATTGCTTCCAGAGTCTTGCAAAGGTTTAAGTAAATCATTTGTTGTTTTTTGTTTTCCACCCTCTGGGCTCTATTTTGCTCATTTTCACATTGGACAAGGTTTGGGTTTTTTTAAATTTTTTTATTACATTAATCTCAATCGATATTTATTAGGATTCAGCATAGAGAGTCTAGAATACTAGTTGTGTTTGTTAGCTGTGTGAATATTGAGCATTACACAGAAAGTGAGTGACGTTAAAAGAAGTGATAAGTGATAAAAGATAATGCATCGAATGAAAACAACGCTACTACTACTACTGTTGCTGCTGCTGCTGATACTGCTACTACTAGCAGATAGGATGCCTGCATGCTGTCACAGTTGTTGTATCTCAGAACAGAGCTGGAAACGTACATAACTTAATTTTGCCAAATATTATTTAATATTAGTTTATATTATTGAGTATAATATACCTTAAACTACCTGGAATCCATTTAAGGAAGGTCGAGGTAACACTTCTCTGAATCTCTAGGACTTATAACGAGCAATCAGATGAAAAAAATCCAACCAATATCAATGAGGACAGTGTTTACAATCAATGAACCTGTTGTAAGCAGTCTAGTGATTGCAGAGTATCTTTAACAACGCTTTGTAAGAAACCTCAGGGTTACAGGCAGCTTCACAACATGAAGATAGCGATAAAACACCTTTCATGCTTTTATGAGTGATGCAGGTCATGAATGCATGTTACCCAGGTCACGAATGCACTAAGAGTAGTCAGGCACTCACCAAAATATACAGATTATTCCAGGGAATTTTAATCTTGCAAGAGTAGATTTCATGCTCTGATAAGATTAAAAAAATGAAAAACACTACTAACAAAACAAAAAGGAAGTGTTAGAGAACCTCCCTTCATGTGAACTGATGTGATTCTACTGGAATTACAGTCTAATGGAACCTGTTTTTGCAATTTTTCCTAATATACCTTGGACTATTTAGGTTCATTGGCTTGGGAAACTCCGGAAAACTGTAATTTTTTTGAAAATTCCAGTCTTACCTCTTCAAATGGACCAGAAATTATCTGAAAGGATCATTTGCCATTGCTTTTGAATAGGAAGTTGCAAGGATTCTGAGTCATAGCAATTTTCTATTTCTTTCATTCTTTTAATTTTTAAAGGAGCTTGTTGGAACATTTTTAGTTTATGATGATGTAGGCTTGTGCTGTAACACATTCAGAGCCTCAGGACATCAGGACCTTGAGAATTAAGGGTGAAGAGAGGCGTATCCAAAAGCTGGTTTTGTTTTCCGTGCATCTGAGACCTTGTGAAAACAACACTACTTAACATAACTTTGCTCAAAATAATGTCAGTATTGTTAGTTATAGTGTTCAAATATCCACCATAATTTTCTCAAAAGCTAACAAAACCAGCTTGGATAAATGTGTTGATAGCATTATACTTCAATCTGATCACCTACTGTCATTAAGTATGAAAGCAATTCTTCAGCTTCAACTGAATCTGCAGCCTGTCTGAAAAATCTCACTGCATTTTTTAATATTCCTGCCTTCTACCACTCTGACTGGGCAACTTAAAGGCAAATAGTTGTGTTAAGGACAGCAATGAAGAATCAAAATGTCCCTGCTAACTTAAACACTGTTAAGTAAAGTTAAAGTAAATCTTTTAAATTTTCAGATCTGTTGACTTTTGGGGTTTTCAGCATTTTCTGAAAAAGTGATATCCAAAGACTTCACTCTTGGAAGATTAAATCAACAGATGAAAACAGATGAGACCATCCTGAGAATTTTGGATGCACAATCTAAGAGATTTCATTAAAGAGGGTAGAAAAGGAGAAAGGATGGAAAGAACTCTTCTTCTAGTATAATGGAATACAATATAATATAGTAATTATTAATAATACTAGAATAATTTTTCAAAGTATATGCTTACAATGGAATCTGAGGTTTCAGGGCTAGAATAAAATAGTTGTATTTTGCCCAGAGCAGAGTTCATTCTCTTTTAAACTCTTTTAAAGTCATATAGAGGCATCCATCGGCTATTATACTGAGAGAATATGATGACAGGATACATCCTACAAAAAGGAAAAGCCAAAGGCTGGCAAAGAGAGGCAGGATTAGTATAGATTATGATACTCATTTGTCTGCATGAAGGACATTCGCTGAGTTGTAAGATTTTTAAATTAAATTGAACTTCAGATGACGTCCATGTCTGAGTCTCTGAATAATCCTTATCTTCAGGTGGTTTTACAAAAGGAGGAGGAGCAGTTCCCCAGGGTAGCTTATCTTGTGAAAGCTACCCAGCACAATAAGCAACTTCTCTATCACTCATGGCAGTAGGCAGTGTTTTCCCAAAGCTATCTTATTTCCAGTTCTTGAGTATCTAATTATTTTCCCAAGATTTTCCTCTATAAGAATTTGAAACCTCAACAGTCAGGATTAAAGCAGTGATAGATCAGAATGTTTTCAGAAAAGGAGATTTCTGCCTGGTTCCTTGAACTTGAAATTCATATTTCTAAGATTATAATCGAGTCAGTGAAGGTTTTGGATTGAAAGAGTCAAGAGTAACAAAGTTGAAAATGAAAAGTGTTATCAATGGCCAAAAGGCTGATGAAAAATGGTCTGATAGGGTGGAGTAACTGTCTGGCTAAAACACAGAGTAGAATCATTATCCCCCAAAGGAATGCTTGCTGTGGATTAAGGCCACTGACTCGTTGCATTGAGAGGCTTCTTGTAGCCTTCTCATGAAAGGCTGCAGACTTGCAAAAGGGTAGCTGTCTATAATGGAAACGTGTGAAGAAATCAAAAGGGAAAGTCCTGTCCAAGAATAATGACAGGTAAGGTGTTTAGCCAAGCACAGTCAGGGATGCTTTTAACTGTTGGTTGGACAGAAGAGTACGAATGGTAAAAGACATTTTCCTATATATTTTAATAACAACATTTTAAACAAACAAACAAATAAACAAATTTTACTTCTCATGCAATTTTACTATAAGCTTGCATTTCAGTAAGAATGTCTTTTTTTCAGAAGCTATTTTTTAATTTGCATAGCACTAAGAACACTGGAAAACGCCCTGTAAAAATCAGCACCTTGAAAATAGATTTGCAGAAATTATGTTTAAAGGGAGGGAAGATAAAACCCACGTTATTTGTCCGTGAAAAAAGCCTTGCATCTTTAATAACAGAAAAGCTCATTTAATTCAAAGAAAAACACTCATATATGAAACAAATCTATTCTGACTGGAGGAGAGGTCAAATAGCCTCTAAGACTTCCATAGCTTGAAGAGCTCTGTTCTTTCCAAGGGAAACAAACCTCAGGAAGATTGCAGCTGCAATGGTTATTTCACATTGCCCCCAAAACACTGGAATGTTCTTCTGAATAGATTCCCTGGAAGGGTGAGAGCTTGGCCTCTGCTGCTCATAGCTCCTGAGATTATCTGCGATGGCCTCTTGCACTAGCTTCTCCCTGTGGTGCTGAGGAGTGCTGATCCGGAAGGAAAACCTCATTACAGCCCTCTTTGCCTGTGTACCTACGAATTGGTGACACCTTCACGTCAGGCAGATGCAACAATAGCTCCTGTTTGCTTCTGGCTCGTGGGAAAACTATACAGATAGGAAGCTGTGCTCAAATATAACAGGGTGGGAGTAATATTACCTCATGATGCACGCTGAACAGAAAGAGTCAACGTCCCTTGGTATTGTGGCAAAGGGGAAGAGATGCCTGCATTAGAAGCTATTCAAACACGGTAATGAACTTTAACAGTATATAGCCTCTTCTGGGGGGACAACGTTGAACCGCAGGATGTTTGACATGAACAAGCCTCTGAACAAGTTGTGATGTTTTCTCTGGGCAAAGCCTCCTATAAATATTATTCTGCATTTGTGGCCTTCAGCTCTTGTAACCTGCTGAGTTTCTTTAATGCTTTTTTTGCCTGGATGGGGATGAGTGTCAGGGATGAGACAGTACAGGTTTATAGAGCTGTTTGGAGTAATTTGTGGTCTGGGTTTGTGGCTGAAAACATGAAAAACTACAGAAGAGGGCTCAGAGGGAATATGCTGAGCTCTGGGAAATGCAAGGGCAAAATCTACTCAGTTTTCCAGATGGAGAAAATAAAGGGAGTAGTTGAGTGTACAACCAGTTTGGAAAAGACAATTCTCACAGTAAAAAACACTTCAATCTAGCAGGAGAAGAACCAATAGTTGGATGTTTAAAATAATGTTTTGAAGTAATAAAGCATTGGAATAACGTAGCCAGGGATACAGAGAGCTCCTCTTCATGTGAGACTCTTCTCATAAAACTATGCCTTAGATGAATCAGAAGTCATTGTGCAAAGCTGAAATGACCAGGGAAGATGTTTTACTTGTGCTATGCAAAAACTCAGAATAGATGGTCTTAGTAGTGACTTCTAGTCTTAAAATCTGTAATCCTTTTTTTTTTTTGTTGTTGTTTTTAAGTGAAAAAGAGTACCTGGCAAGGAAGACCTGGGAATTATACCAGTGCATTGGGTCATCTAAAAATGTTTGCAAGATCTGGACCTGCAAAGACATGGCCAGATGGTGAATTCTAGATTAGCAAAGGAAAGCATAACTTTGTTAAATTTCTATACAGAGCTCAGTCACAACTAATTATTAATACAGTCATTCTCTTTCTCATTCTTCTTCATGACTGCTGGAGAAGGTGCCCGAAAATAAAAGCACATTTAAAATGGCTTGTGTGAGCACAGAATGATCTTGTGACTTGTGTCAGATCACCCAGGAATTTATCCCGGCTTCTTCCAGTCTGGACTTAGTGCCTGAACCAGAAGTCCAAACTTCTGCTCTGCTTAGTGGCACCATGCAGCCCTTTCTCTTTGCCATTAAAGGAAATAGGAAGATGACCAATTTATTTACTCAGTTTGAGCCCATCTGAGTTCAAATATCAAACACTGAGGGCCTGGATAGATACTTGGAACAAAAGGGAAAAGAAATCCACCTTGTGCAAAACACACAAGAAGAAAAAAGAGCATTTACCTTGCAGTGGGTTCAACAAATGATTAACAGTGGTGCTGTGATTTCACCCAGTTCTATGGTGAACTGTGCATTAACAGTGACGTTTCAAGGAGCAGAACACAAACTACATGATATTTACATCCTGGGGTTTTCCTGCAGTATTACCCGCAATGGTGCGATGATTCTCTGCAGCCAATTCATTAGAGGCAGAATTGGTTTCTGCCGCGAACGAGGTAGTTAGTAGATACCCAGCCATTTGTTGGTAGGACACTGAAAGATTTCTATGAAAGCTATGAAGCTTGATAGCTTTACATTGTCTGGCCTGCATTAGTGCAAGCAGTACCTTGCCCTCATCCCATACATCTCCTGGGCTTGAGTTTTCAAATTTTTGTAATCTGTGAAATGTCCTGTTACCATTCATGTGGAAAGGCTACGTCATACTGAGCAGTCTGGAGCAGTAAACATACCTGATGCCCTCTTCCTTCTAAGGACATAGCCAGAAACAGAGGGGAAGGGAAGAGACAGATGCTTGCAGCTCTTTGACAGCCAGTCCCTTGGAAGATGCCTTGTTCTATATATAGTACCTGCATACAGTTTTCAGCTGCTCGCACCTTGCAGAAGCAAAGAGGAGGAGAAGCTTTGGATTCAGTTCAGCTGCAGCTCTTTGTAAAGTAAAATGAGGAGGGAGTTTTGTTGCTGAAGAACAAAGTTCTCTCCAGCACCACTGACTGGGAGCATTGTCTGGAGCAGGGACACTTGCAGGGTATCATGAGACATTGGTGATTTCTTTACCTGATAGTACCTTCCATGGGACTGGACCAACCAACACCAGCTCATTCGAATTATTATTTTTAGAAGAACACTGAAAAGGTGCAAAACCATCACTGCTCTGGCTCAGGGGCTGTGCAAATCACAAAGGACGTAGCTTGTCTTAAGCTTTCCCATAACATGTAAAACATACCGTGACGGATTTTCTTTCTGGAAAGCTGTATCCTAACCTGTTTTCTTCCCTGTTTGTGGACACATCTGCACAGCCCCAGCTTTGTGCAGTCCAGACAGCTCACCCAGAGATTTGTTTGTCAGGCCTCATCATAAAGCAGGCTTCATCCAGCTCCCTAGCTCTTGCTTTAGCAAAGCTCTTGTAGGACTGGGAAAGCGAAAAACATTGTGCAGAAGCAGTGTCCACTTCTGCGTTAGAGACCGTGAAAGACAGAGACACACAAGGAACTTTGGAACTTTTACCTTCTGAACTTTTAAAATACGAAAACCTTCAGACATTGATCCATAAATAGTCCCTTGTCAGTTAGTCAGCTGTGAATATTTCTGCTGTTATTATACAGATATTGCAAGCTCAAGTCAGTGGCTAAAAAAATACTAAGCACAATGACTTTTATTCCATTGTTATTCAACACACATCTCAGGAGAGGTGACTAAGAGGTGAATGAGAGATTTCAAAGTATCTTAACTCTCTAATTTTGCACACAAAAAATAACTTTGGTACAGAACACCATTTAAGATCTGGCTGAAACTCTTATAGGGAATAATTCTCTAGTAAATTTTGCCTTTTTTCCTCCCAGGGTGAGTTTATTGAGGAATAAGAACAAACCAATAAATATGTTTGTTAACTGCAACTGCTCTAACCCTATGCAAACACATTTCAGTTTATGGTGCATTCTTGAGATATTTATTATGAAGAATAACACTGCTCAGTCAATATACAAGCTGTAGAGCTGTGGGAAATGGATTAATTTTTTTGCTGCCCCTCAGTGAGTGACTAGTTCTGATTGTTACAAATTTAAAAATTTGTATACAAGTAAACACATCAGTACAGGTAAGTGTTTCTTCCAAATGTCTACAGATTAAGTTTAATTAATTAGTATTATCTGTAGGATATATTGACACAATATATTTCTGTTCTAGGTAAAGATATATAAAGTACTTTGGGATCGAAAGTATTTAAAAGGTTATTTTGCCATGTTGATTTTCATAATAGCCTCTGTTTCTCTATATTGAAACCACTGTACTTAGCTCAGAAGCTTCTCTATGCTATACAGTACAGTCACACACAGTTTCTCCATGTATTTGTCAATGTTTAAGTAATTTTGACTAGGATGTGTACTACGGTAAGTGTTGTTACCATAAATAGACAGTAATTTAATTCAGTCTGCAGCACTGTCAGAGATTTCATCCCTTTGTGACAGAAGAAGGGCATAAATTGCTGTACCAGTGTCCATAGAAGAATAATATCCTGCCAAATGCACAAATATTAATTCCTTTAACACCTCCTGTAGGCCATCTTCTTGCAGATTGTTTTCTGCATGTAAGAGCATAATTCATTTTGCAAGCTCTCAGCTGAAATCTGCACAGCATTTTCTTGTGAATATTTACTCTAGGATATCTTATTGAATGGCCACTTCTGATGGGTAGACTCAATTTTGATACATTAGTTATAAAGAACACAAAAATACTGCACTTACTGCATGAATAAATCCTTTTTCATTGTCTCAGACCTCCTTTTTTAAGCCACCAACACCAATATTTGATATTCACAGGGTAACTCTCAAGTGTGTCCTCCTCTCCTCTCCTCTCCTCTCCTCTCCTCTCCTCGGGGTCCGTATGTCCTGTCATTAATATATTTAGTAATAACCAACTTTTATCCTCAATAAGCCAAAGACAGAGTTAGCTGGCAGGTCTTGATGGTGTTAGTGTTGTAAGAAGCATGTGTGACCAGAGTGAATGTGTTTCTGGGTCAGTGACACTGTAGCACTCGAACACTGCAAAATCGGGAGCTCAACCTGAGAAGGGGCTTTCAGGGTCTCCACAAGCACTCCCACATGTCAGTGTGAGCTGAAAATGTTTATTTTGTAGCAGAAGGCATGGAAGAAGCTCAGCTATTTCAGCATAGGTGATTAAGACCATGACTCCGTAAGAGGTTTTTCTACCAAGGTTGACTCACTGCCTTGCACTCACACCCCTCACCCTCAGGCTCTCTGCATATGAAATTTCTGGACCTCCTGGTATTCAGCCCAGTCACTCGCACTGCAGGACCCACCAGGATACTAGCCCCAAAAATCTTATCTCATTTTGGGGACTATAACAGTTGACTAGCCATTGCTATGACCATTCCAGGTCCTATGCTATTCACCTAAGTCAAAGGGAGAAGTTTCACCCACAACCTTCCCTGGGAGCAGGGTGACAGTTTGCCTTGTATGAACATGTAAGAAGCTGGGATGAGTGATGGGTCTCCAACAGTGCAAGGAAAAGTCTGTCATCAGGTGCAATCAGTCAAAGCATCAGAAGCAGCAGGATCTTATAATTTTAGCAGGTACTAAAATGAAGTTGCCAATGTGAACTGTTGACAGATCGTCTTGTGGCACCTACCGGCCTGTCCACGTGCCTTGCACAGAGCAGGTGCTGCAGACCAGGTCATGGTAGTGGTCGTGGACAGACACAGAGGACACGTGGACACTGAGCCGTAATGCGCTCTCAGTGATGTGCAGTGTGGATACTACAGACACATTACTCCAGGGGTGCTAAGTCTGGGCAGCACCGAGGAGACCTGCTACACTAGCTGACCCATGAGCCAAGAATTGCCCCCCCCGTGCTGCTGTGCAGGCTGCGACCAGGAAAAATCTGCCTCTCTCGGATTCCTTCATGGCTACTGGTTACATGTCAAAAGATGAATTGTCAGCAATCTCACTCCAGAATATGGCATAGCTGTGGCGTTTTATTTCCCAGCAATACATATGAACACAGTTTATTGCTCCTTTCCTTTTATATTTTTTCCCCTTTTTTCATCCCTAAAGTTTTTAATGAATAGTTTCTCTTTCAGAATTCATTTTCCCTGAAGGCTTAATATTGTGCTGTTCTTAGGATTAGGGAGAAGGTGATCTTAATTTGGGACTCCCATTTCATTACAATGCTACTGTATTTATTAATGGTGAGGAATAGAGTGAAGCAGGCCAAACATTATAAATAGCATCTTAAAGGATTATTTTGTTCACCTTGGTGTACGATAAAACTTTAATGGCAGTGAATTTTTTTCCGCCTAGCTTCTAACTTTTCACATAATTTAGGGAATTAGTTTTTCTGGACCTTATTTTTCTCCTGACACACGCTGTATTTCCAGAAAGCTATAAGAAAGAGTATTATAGATAATAAATGTCCCCAGGGGCCCATCATAGGAAAATGCTTCAGGAACTGAAAAGCCAACTATGATGATGGCCTTCATTGCAATAGTCTTTGGTGGTTTGTTACAATTCTGATATATTTTTCATTTCAATATAGATATCACTTTGCTTGTACCAGTGTTAATTTAAGTCTTTTGCTTTGATCAAGGGAGCTCATCCTTATGACAGGTTGTTTATATCCACTCAAGCTGAGCTCCTGAGGTTTCAAATCTTTTCAGGATGGCAGAAAGTAACCAGGCTGGGAGACCTGGCTTCCCGGATATGTAGTTACATGAGAGAGAATGAAGCTTCCTTTAACAAGCAACAAATTATTTCCTTTTCAAAATCTCCCACAAAAAAAAAAAAAAGGTTTTGTATTGCTTAATATATATTTTTATTTTTCCATTGATTTAATTGCTTTTGGAAAGTGAACCTAACAAACAGAGGCACTGTTGGAAACAAAAGGCAGTGATTTGTCACTGACAGTTCATCATTAATTAGCATCTTATTTGGTCTGAAAGATTGAGGGGAGAGTAATCAAAGAAGACTGAAATGAAAAACCCAGAGTGAATGTAGAAAAATGTATCACAACACCCACGCACAGCCAAGATAGCGGTAGGCAAGAAGCATCTTCCGATTGCGCAGGCAAGGAGCGTGCAGCCAGTGACCGCACAGACAGATGCAGACAGACAAGTCTATTTTAGGCCTGAGCTGTGGAAGCTGGGGGTAACAGGTCTGGCTTCGCATGCAGCCGCAGTGCTGTTGTGGACGGGACAGCCCCGGGGAATACAGCCATACAGAGGTTCATGAGCCAGAATAAAATCACGCTTTGTCAAGTGCTTGTTACGCATTTCCATGAGGAGACACGGGGAAAAGAAAAACAAAGGCAATCCCCACAACCAAACAAGTATTTGACTTGTCAGCTGAAAGTGGTTCATTTTGTAAGAAGGGTTTGGCCAAGGTTACGAGGGTTATCAGTCTGTGGTTATTTTACAATGAGAATAATATCATTATACATGGTGCTTGCAGTAGGGTGGATGCAGGTCAAAACGGAGGAGACAGGGAATGGAGTTTCCAAAACTGAGCTAAGGTGTGTGTTGTACTGGCTCCTGCTGCTGGGAGGGGGGCAGCAGGGTAACCTCCTCAGTAAATCTGAATGTGCCTGAGCGACGGGTGAGCAAAGTATTATCTGTGTTAGTGGTAAGACAGCTCTACTCCTCAACAATTTACACCAACAGGCAGTTCAGGGAAAAGGCAAGGGAATTTCCCCCCGTTTCACAAACGGATAACTGGGAGCAAATTTAAGCATCTTGCACAGATTCAGCACTTGAGCAGGGCCCATACCTTCACCGGGAATCAAACGTGCCCTTGCTTTCTTATGTCTGCAGTCCTGGGAAGGTGTTTCTACATCCTTTCTTATTACCTGGAGCTGGTGCAGTGTTAAGGACCAGGCATACTGTTCTGTCTCCCAGGGAGATTTGTTTTTCTCATGCTAGTTTTTCTGTTAAGATGAAAGAATAGTCACTTATTAATGAAATCATATGATTCTTGTTTGGATGCAGAGAAATATAATAAGAGTCCAAAGTAAATGCTATGAACCAAAGTGGAAGCCTACAGGTAATCTAATTATCCAAGGCTTGGCCATATATTAAATCAGTGACGATGGAATTTAGCAGGTTCTGAATTATCACTCAAACAGCAGCTAGAAAAATAGTACAACACCATCTCTTGCTGTCTTTGATTAGCTGTCACGCTGAAATACCAGAAATAAGGTCATCATAGAAAGTTAAACTCAGAGTCCCTCAAAGCTAAATGTGTTTGATCAGAGTATCTATCTGAGTGTAATAAAGTTCAAGGTATGCAAAGTCGCTTGTTGCCCAGTTTTTGACCTAAAAGTGTATTTTGAGCTAACTGCATGTATTTCCCCTTGTGCAAGTCTCTAGAACTGAGTAGTAAAAATTTAGCCCTTACTAAAGGGGTTTGAGATCATGACGCTGGAAAAAGTGGGATCCCCCAGTCTAATGCAATGAACACATCTCATACATGCTGACAGGACCAGTGCCCTTGCAAAAGTAATCAAAGAGTGGAAAGAAGACTGAAAGGGATGTCATAACAGGTCTTTTTGGTCATCTCTTTGGAAAACAAAGATTATGGCAGGATAAAGCTTACATACACCATCTCAAAAAGACAATGGTGTAATCTGTCCTTAAAAGTCCCATAATCTCTCGTAAAAACTACCCCAGTGTTTTATGACCCTGGTTTCTTTTAAGAAGGTGTGCACTCCAGAGCCATTGCTGTGTATGTACTACAATAGAGTGCTTACATTGGAGATGGAGCTCCCCAGAAGGTTGGTGCACTCGCTCCTCAGCTTGAGAAAGTTCAAGTGTTAGCCACGTATCATGATAAGAGTGGGGATGCTGCTAGGACAGAAAAAGATAGGCAGAAAGAGAAGGGAAAAGTCACGGGGAAAGGTGAAGGCGTTATGGGGCAGAGGGAGTCTTTCATGTAATCTTGCTTCCAGGATTACTTAGCTTCTTTTTTTGTTTTATTTTTTCTTTTTCTTTCTTTATTTTTTTTTTTGGATCTCAAGCATTACAATCATATGAACAGTCCCCAAATAGGGCAGTTTCTGAGTAGGAGCATCTGAAACAGTAAGCCACTTAACCCAAAGGGTGTTACACCAGAGCCTGTTGCAGGAGCTCCATAATCAGACAGTATCTGGTATCTAGCTTCTTCCTAACCACAGCAAGCTAGAAGTTCATTAGATTTACGTCTTCCGAATATCCTGCAAAGAGCGCTCAAATCAGTCTCTAACCTGAAGTCCCACTCAGTGACTGCATGAAAGCTGGGAGCCAGCTCTCCAAAGCACTAATCAAGCACCTTAACCACAAAAACATTCTTCCTTCTGGTGTAAGAATAAGCATTTCCCCTTATACAGAGGTATATTTAAGAATCACCAGGGGGACTCTATAGTACTAACAAAGTTGCTATGGTAATTTCATAATTAAACATCACTGTAAATTGCCAGCCATGATCCTCACACAAATGAATATTTTTTGGAAGTGCATTTTCATTTTGGCAGCCTTTAATTTATGCTTTAGTGTTATTGCTCCTGCTGTAACAAGGATTTACGTGCCACACAGAGCGAGAGCTATTGGTGCAGGTACCTGCCTCACTCGTGATGAATGAACGACACCAGGGTCCCTGGATCCGTCACAGTGGGAAAGTGCGTGGTACAGTGCTCTGGTTGTGGGGATCGTGGTGTGACTGGGGAAGGGAAGTCTCCATTCTTGTTCAAAAGCAGAGTTAACCACCTACATCCTTTTCCATGCTACTGCAAGCACCCTGGCTAAATAAACAGAAAATCATGTGTGTCCACAGTGTGGGAGGCTCAAACATGTTGCAGCTGCACCTCATGGACCTGGATGGCTGAACTTCAACATTCAGTATTTTCCAAATGTGACCACTTGCTCAGGGACATAAGCTGTGACAAACAGGGCTCTGACTAGCTGCACCAAACAGACGAAAAGACGAAACCTCCTTGAACTCCTTTCAATAGGTTTGATGATTGCTGCTTTGCTTCTCTTACATCCCACCACGCTTAACTGGTATCAGTCATGAATAAGTTGCCCTTCATTTTCATGTCTCTTATCCCCTCTTTGTCTTTCATTTGTCATTTCAACCAGAAATTAGCTCCTGCTGCCCCTCTGGCTGCACTGTCCGTCTCTCTAGATCACATCAGATTTTCAGTCAAGTACTTCCCCGCTCCCTTCCATGTGGCCCTTCATGCTTCAGCAGAATTCACCAGCTTCCACTCAACTACATCACTGTTTTAAAGTCCTCCCGCTGCTGGGATGTTTTAAGAAAATTTACTAAATTAGGTGCCGAGATTATTATATATCCCACAGTACTGGTTTCACCACCTCCTTGCACAGCCTTAATGGTGCCTATTATCTGTAAAGAGAAAGGGTGTCATTTTGTCCTGTTTGTACTATGAAGAGAATAAAGGGTCTGGCCCTTGCTGCAGTAGCGCAGCTCTGGCTCATAGTTTGGGCACTATCTAGATCCACACCCATTGATCCCTTATACCCTTATACCCGGTCTAACTTTGGTTTCTGGTGCATGGTGATGCTGTTTGCTGTAGTCACTTCTAGCTCTCGTGACGCTTGTCACATTACCTCTCTGAAAACTTTGGCTGCAGAGTTAAAGCCTGCTGTTTGCCGTGCTTTGTTGTTGCAGCCGCAAACACTCTCATAAATAAGAGCGGTCTTTCTAAGCAAGAAACTCACGAATGTACACAGAGGAAAGAAAGAGATTTTTCCTACAGAGGAGTTATAAAAGGTATGAGAAGAAAGCAATTTTGCGCGAACTGACTTCTACACAAAGGTCTCACTTAAATTATGAATAAAGGAGTTTTGGAATGGATGAGTTTATGGAAAACCTAAAACTACCATTCTTCTGCCTTTATAATATTAGCAGGAAGAAACTACTTAAAATGCAAACAATTTCTAAAAGGTCAAAAAGCAGAGAATGTTTTCTTGTGTTTTAATAAACTGTTTCATATTACCACTGTTTATTGGCACTATTGTTTACTGTCCTATATGTATTACAGCACTTCAAACTCTTCTGAAAACCTCGTATGCTTTTTATAAGAGATTAGCTGGAGCCATGAGACCTTCAATAACCTCCCTGCTTGGTGGTAGGGTTTCAGCATGGGCTTTCTGTTCATTCCACAAGGGAAATGCAGTCAGAAACGCTGATCTTGAGTTGAGTTTCAAATTGAAGTTTGCCTGTCTTCTTCCAACAGACTCACAGTCGGGAGTATTTAAAACTAAAATGAGTGTGACCAGAAGTGCCTCTAAATACAAGCAGGCTTAGTAGGGAGCTGGTTTGAGCAGACACTAATACTCAGTATTGTCCAATGCAACCTATTACATACAATTCTGCTTATAAAGGCAATGGTAAAGAGTGAAAGCAGAGCAGATGAAACCGTGTGTTGATCACTGCTACACTGAGATCCCAAGTCATCCAAATACTGTGAGACTCAGCTGCTTTACTTCTGAGTCCCTAAAACCAAACCAAGAAAACTTCTTCAGTATAAGAAGAAAGCATCATCAGAGTTATAAAACTGACAAGCTTTTTCATTATACTGTATAGCTCCGCAATGTAAATGTGTACTGTATACAAAGACTTTGCAGTAATCGAATGTTCATCCCACATCCCATCTTCTTTATCAGTGATAATAGATAAGTAAATCAGAACTACTTGGGGGAGACTGGAGAATTGTAGATATCAACTAACATTTCCTTGAGAAGAATGGATGAAATAACTCTTTTCTGTATGTGTAATATTACATTCGAAACACAGATATGTATGTCTAGAAGCACACTAACTTGATACTTATAGCGTAAGTATACACATATATGGTACTTCTGCCATGGCTTATACCTATCAGCCCCAGGGTACCCATTGAGATGGCACATGCAGGATCATGTCTTCATTGAATTAAACCTGATATAACTGTAAAAATACTATGACAAAACCCTGCTATGGTGCAGGTCAGCCTTATTCCCTTCAGGAGTATCAAACTTACTTATACATGATCTGAGGGAAGTCACTGAGGGTGAGGAAAGGAGGAAACAGATCTCATTTGTCCCTTTAGCTACATGACATCATTGTGGTGGTAGTCGCTGACTTAATGCAGAAGTCCTTGAGTTTATCTCCCACAGTTGCTTAGTTCTACTTAGCAACCTAGGATCGTTTCACTGTCCACTTGTATAAAAGGCTGAGAGAGAAGGATGAATTTGAATAGGCTCTTCAGGTAGAAGAGCCTAAATATCCCTAAACAGGGATATTTGGCACTGGTCCTGCTGACTGCACGCAATCCAGCTCATACAGCTGTGCTGGGGCTCCCCTTTCTGTCTTGCGGGCACCCTGGGGAACCCGCGGTTAACTTGAGGAACATATTTTGCACCCAGCAGTGGGTTGGCTGCACCTCGTTGGCAGGACAGGGCTTCAGACACTGTGAATAAGGAGCAGAGAACATCTTGGGTGGTTGCTTTAGAGCAGCAGCCTGCACTGCTGTTGACAGCTGCAGGCAGTTTAAAATACCCAACTCCCAAACAGACACATACATAACATTTACAGCATTTCTAATTAAGTCAGTGATGGAATTAAATTTTGCCTCAAAGCTTGTTTCATAATGACTCTGCAACTGGCAGCACTGCACCTTCCTAAATTTTCTACCATCTGAAAAAAGAAATAGTTGGTAAATAGCATGACCTTGAAATATTTTTGGTGGCTCGCAATCACGTAACAGAAGTATGCAAGGGTTAAGCAAATTTGATCCTGCCTGTCTCCTGCTGTGATGCAGTTTCTCTAATCAAGTATAATTAAAAAAGAAAAAAAGAAACAGCAATACAATACCGTACACACAGAAATAGTAATCACAGTGGCAGCAAAGTCACTTTTATACAGTGATGTATATCACATGAGGCTCTAAATACTCACAAGCTGTTTGTTGCTCACATGAGTAATTTTGCTCATGGAAACAATCCATCGTTTTTCCTGGGAGTACCTGCCTGAAAAAGGATTTGCAGAATCAAGCCTGTGAACACTGACAGACATCTGGTTCTGTCACAAATGTAATATTCACATTGTGATTATTACGTTAGACCATGTGACATTAAGATTTTAATTCATTTGCTTCTTTTTATTTAGGTGACATTTGCCAGATGAGCTGCAGAAAAACCTGTGATAGTTGGTAATATTTGGTTCTGGATCCAGATGAATTCCCATACAGGCAAAAAAAACCCCCACAACTCTAATGAACACAAATGCAACTGAATGTTTTTGGTATCAATTATTTTTCTTCAGATTTGCTAATAATATCTAATTACAATAATAAATATTTTAATTTAGTCGTGGCATTAATCATCACCTTCATTCTCATCTCACGTCAGCTGTGACATTCAAATAATGCTCATGACTTCAGTGGAATAATTCCAGATCTACATTGACACTCCCGAGTAAAATAGCTCTACTTCAATAGGACTGTAAAATACAATTCTCTTTGCCAGTTAAACCCCAGTGGATGGGGTCCTTAAGAAGGGAAAATTAAATAGGCTTTAGGACATGCCATTTCTGAAACTTTCCCTTGTTTCTTGGCTGTGTGTACAACCCAAAACCCTCAGTGCTCAGTAAAGTTGCTTTATTAATAATGATTTATTTGTTTCATAGGTTGGATTGTAAGGGTGCTTTTTCTTCTATTACGGCTGACCAGAGAAATTGTTTCACAGGAAGTAAAAGCTTAAAAATAAGGGATAATCAAGCAAAAAATGAAAACTTCTAGAAGTGCATTTAAAATTACGGTTTCTAGAACTATGTTTCTGTTTAACAGAATAGGAGAATTGCCTGCTATATATTTAAATTTTTCCATCAGGGTAGCTATTTTGCTCTTTAAAAGAAATGAGATAAATTAAGCAGTTTTAATTAAGCTCATCGCATTTTCATATTTCTGCTTCTCACCCACACTATGATGGAAGGTCTGAAAAGTAATCATGGAGGAACAACGCACTGCAAGAACAAATTCTAATTATCGCAAAGGAAAGTTAAAATATTTTATTTTCAATTATACTTAATTTTTTTCTTTTCTGTTTAATTTTGAGAGTAATTTCTTACTGCTGTTCATCTCTGGTTTTTCCCTGAGGCAGCTTATGTTAGAGAAATGTTGATAGATGGCATATAGTTAGGGGATAATAACAGCAAAATGAAAACAAACACCGGGGAGCTGACAAATGCAGCATTATCAATATTGATGGAGGGGTTGCTCCTAGTAATAACAGTCCCGTTCTTCACAGGCCGGAGGACACGGGCAGCAGTTATCCCAGCTATCTCCTGGGGCTGAACAGGGGTCTGCCCTTGCTTGCCGGCTGCACAGAGATGTGCAGCCTTGAAATCACACTATTTGCACCGATTCCACACCCCTACAGACTGATGTATGAACATGGATTTCTGCAGGGAGCTGTTCCTGTTGCAGGGGACTGAGTCGGGATCGGGGCTGTGTTGGAGAGGGAGGAGGGATGGGGCAAGGCTGGTCCCCACCAGCTGGTGGTGGCTCAGCCGTTCACCCCATCCCAGCCTCTGCCGGATGGAGCCCAGCACCTTCCTGGTCCCCGGCTCCTGTCCTCGTTCTGCCCTTCTTCCCAAAGCAAAGCTCCCCAGGGTGTCACCTGTCCCAGGCCCTGTGCCTGGTCACTGTGCACACTGTTAATGGCAGCTCTTCATCGGAAGTCTCTCTCCTGGAATGCCATTAGTGCTGCAGAAGCTAAAGCCCCTCAGATGTGTAGTTTGCTACAGATGTTTCACAGGCATTTAGCTGCAGGGATAAATGCATATAAATTAATCTGACTTTCATTTAATTTTTGCTTTATTTATGAGGTACTTTGTAATAAGGTTGTATTATTACAAAATATTATTACAGATAATCTTTATTATTACTACAGCCTGTAAATAAGGTTGGCTGTACTAATACTTCATTTCATAGCCCCCATAAAAGTGTGAAATAGTAACTGAAGTCAGGATATATGATCGTCAGTGACTGACAGCTTTGATTTTTAATGGAGCTGTCAAAGGAGACGAGCGCTATCTATCAGTCTGCCTATAAAGTAAAGGAAACTAATGGAGGAACTCAGAGTAAAGGAAACTAATACAGGAACTCAAATCCCTTCTCTTCTCTGTACAATGGGTTCAACATGCTACGAAAGCTGACAGAATCGAGACACGGACTCTTGTAGGTCATGGTGCTGAAGAAATTGTTCCTTTGTCTTGCCTCATACACCTCTTGGCTAATCTTTTGGGTTCTTTTTCCTGTAAAATTGTGCTTTTATGGACAACTCCTCCCAGATAAATATTCAGGTGTTTAATTGAGTAGGTTTTTGCAGAAGGGTCAGAAAAAACTGCTGGTGGATAATGGCAAAGAACTTGAGGTGATGTACCTTTTTGCAATGATGAGTAAACCTTGCTTAGAAACGTCAACGAATCTACGCAGACAACAGCATAGCAGTTGCCAAGATTTCAGCAGGAGCAGCTTAAATAGCAAGTGAGACCAGTCATCAGCTCTGCCAAAGCATTCAGCACCTGTAAGAGGTCTGCAGATCTCTTCCTTTGAGATTTGTGTTGTTTCCTATTGTGCTCCCTTTGACTCAGCTTTTCCTCCTTTATTAGCATTATTTCCTGCTCAGATATATCAGATAACATCATTGCCATGCACGTTTGGCAGTGCACTGAAAAAGGATGTCCTCTCACACCACTAAAATAAACAGCTCCCATGAGAATATGAGAGGGGTTTTATCTTCTCTGTGAGAAGAAACTCCAAAGCTTGCAAAGGTGACTGCACTTATCTGCCCTTCTTCCTTTTTATCAAAGAATGAGGAGTATTTATTTTTTATGTCTCTACATGTAGAAGACTTTTTAAAGTCTAGTACACAAATATAAACTAGTGAAAACCCACAAAAAGGAGTCGTCTGCTTTGGCGACATTTACTTTCTGAGGCAGAGCATTCAAGGTAAAATAACGGTTCTGTATGCTAGGAGGATCTTCATTCGCACCTATAGCAGCTGGCATGCCGTAAGCCCTCAGCATGTCTCCAGGCTAGATTGTCCACTGGATTTGGTCCTTCCTGGTTAGCTCCATAGTTCAAGGAAAATCTGAAACCGGAAAGAACAGTGGTCCTGTGCAGCCCCCCACAGAGCTGAACTCTCTGTAACATAAAAAGAATAATTGCGTGCCTCAAAACCATTGAGAGGTATGCAAAATTAAGACAGACGTTCTAGCCATCCCTCGCGCAGTCAGGTATTTTCAAATCTCTTTTTTTTGAGCTCAGGAAAGAGCACAAGACTTAACCAGTTTGTCAGTTTGTGTCACAACAATGCAATTTATTCGATGAGGCATCCGGGGCTTTAATACGTACTTGACTGGCAGTTTCAATCACAATGTTTCTGTAATGGCCAGCAAGCAGAAATCGGGTGGTGTAAGAAGCCCAGAGTGTTGGCAAGTTTTGCTACAAGCTGTGTTTGCATCAGAGAGTGTAAATAGGTCTCTGGGAAGAGGCATCAAACATCATGCTTGTGTTTTTTTCCTCTGTGCTTGCAATTAGCTGGGAGGGGAGCACAGATGTTTTGCAAAGAGCTACTATCAAATTTAAAGATGCAAAATTGTTAGGGTGGCTCTAATTAATTTTCTGCATCAGTTTAAATGACATCTTTATACTGTAGCACCATGCAGGATGTTCTGAAGTGACTGGACCAAAATTGCCCTCTGAATTTTGCTGCATGAAATGAATTTGGCCTGTTCTGATGAGCATGTGTGCTGAGGACATCATTTTATTGAGTCCCCAGATAAAAAAATGTTTTCCAGAAGACATTACTGGGATTTCTGGTGTGTTTCTGTTGTTTACTGCTGTTGTAATTTGTCCTAATTTATTCTCATTGTGCTAGTGAAGACAGAGTATTTTCACAGGCCCCATCGCATCTGTAGTGTTTACAGAAATGTATTAGCTGAATCTAATCTGCTTGGCCAGAACAAACCAGAAGTGTTGTGTTTTAATCTCGCTTTAGCCTAGTGCTGGATTTTGACTGGCAAGAACTCTCGAGGCAGAATGCCTCGGAGGACGCGGCTTGCACCAGCTCAGCTCAGAGAGCTGGGGAGTGAGACCTACCTGAGAAACTCCAAATTAAACAGGGAATCGCCATTTCGGGCAGCCCGGTTGTGGGCAGTTGTAGGTACCGCTCATACAGCCTGACCTCGAGCAGCATTAAAAATGTCGCTGTTCAGTCTCCACATGGGGAGTGCCCTGACAGACATCAACAGCACTTTATCTTTGTAGCGTGTAGGAAGCCATAAACTGAGAAGCAGTCACCCGTTACAAGCTTATGCTGTGTTCTCCTCCTGGCAATATTGTAAGTTGGGACTGGCAGAAAGGCAACCAAGGAAGTTTTAAGACTGTGTTCCTAGCAAAGGCTAGCTAGAAGAAATAATTATTTTGCAAGATTAACAAAAAATTATTATGTTGAGCTACAAGTGTTTTTTTTTCCCCCTTAGCAACCTGGCTGGTTATGGAAGAAGAGGTGACCCTTTGTAAATTGGAGCATTTGGGTTGTATTGAAACAGCATATTGACAGGCAAGTCTGATGCTGAGATTGTAATAATTTATATTGGTCTGGGAATAGTATAGTTATTGTTGTGAGAAGACTTAAATGTGAAATGTGGTTAGCTTATTACAGGGTTTTTAACTGGCAGCTTGCAGTCCCATGGGAGTCCATGGACTACTTTTAGAACATCAACAAAGATTAAGTAAGGAAAAGGAGCAAGCGCACTAAAATTTGCTGGGCCAGATTCCACATCTTTAGAGGTCCAAGATGCTGTGGCCTACACGAATAAGATTTCACGCCATAATAAGGGACTCACATTCTTCAGAAGTGTTTAGGAAAATACATCCATAAAGTTGGTAAAGGAATAACAGACTGTTTAAACATTTTTAGTCACATTCCAGGCATTTATGCATTGAAATTTGTAGTTATTCTAACTCAATATTCCAAGGGTGCTGTATCCATCCTGAAAGACAGTGTGATAACCCTTTCTGTAGTAAGCTCCCACGGTGTAATTCAAACATGACTAAGCAACATCTTTTTGCTACGAAGAAGGGAGAGGAGGTGGGAGCAAGAGGAGGGTACCATCACACTCTTGGCAATCTAGTTTTTAATCCAAACAGAAATCCAGGGGTTAATGGAGGAGGTTTATATAAATAGCACAGATGAATACTCTTGTTCTTAAAATGCCACAAAGTTTCACTTGAGGTGATCCTTGAAAATCAAGAGAAAAATAGCAGCGGCTGTTTTGCCTGGAGCTGGAAAGTCAGTGTTCCGAAAAAAGTGTCAGGGAAAATGAGGGGGGGAAAAGAAGGAGGTGGAGAGACGGAAAACTGCAGCCCAACTGCTTTGGAGCCTGCAGTGCAAATTCTCCCAAAGCCAGCACTGTGCGTGGCTACCAAAAAAAAAAAAAAAGCTTTGCAGTGGATTGTTAGCAGAATATATTTTCGTGTGTGTGGATGCAAGTAGGAAGTCATTTGCTGCCGCTGTGAAGGCAGTCCTGCTGAGCAAGCCTGAGGGAGCCTCCGGAGCAGCTAGGAGCAGCCATGCTTCACTGCTTTGCAAGTTCATTAGGTAAAGGATGCTGCGAGAATAGCCAATGCAAAGACCCTTGCAGCTGAGGTCTGCTTTGAGCCAAATGCATTGCTAAGAATGCTAAATTTAGGTTCTTGAATGCAGGAGAAACCCAGGCGTGAGAATTGCTGTGTATGGGTCACTGCTCCGCGGATGCCATGCGGTCTGAGCGGCAAATGGCAGAACAACCTGCTGTACTTTCTTTTTGAACCGTTGGGTCAAAACGGAGGAGTTAGCAGGGACTGACAGCGCTGGGGTTAAACTGCGCTGCAGTCATGCATTAGCTTGTGCCATGTGTCATGGGGAGAGAGACATCGAAGACACTAAGCAGACACTGCAACAAAAGGTCTTGGACATTCCTCTGCAGAAGGGTTTGATGAAGAGGGTACAGTGTTTTCTTTCAAGGCAAGAGGAAGCTATTAAGCCTTGCTTATTATGGGAGAAGGGAAATATTTATGTCCATCTTTATTTCTCTTCATTTCATCAAAATAAGGGGAAATTTCTGTTTTTGTCAAAGATTAGAATGACTGTACTTATTCTGAGGATGAGAAATCTGCTCAGCAGTTACTAGTATATCGACAAAAAGAATGGAAGGCTGAAAGCTTTTGCAGCAGAAATCTTTGCAGCAGCTTTTTGTTTTCAAGTTAATTTATGCTAAAGACCTTGAATAAAAGAAGGCTTCTCCACAGTGCTCACTTCCCTGTGCACTAGAGTTAAATCAGCAAGTTGGTTTTTTAGCGGGTCCTTGCTTTACCTTTCAGCAATGAACCAGCACTCCCTAAGCCCTGGGGTCTGCTGAGCAGCGCCACCGGGTTTACATTTATAAAACACCCTTTGTGGTCAGGTTTCTTTAAAAGAAGATGGGACAGTGTAGAAGTTAGGAATACTTGTTGAGGAATACAGGAATATGGAGCATCACAGGCTATAAATTAGGGCCCATGAAATCACAACAAGGCTTTTTTCCTCAGCCTCGGTGCACAGTGAAATGCCAAAAGATGGGCTTTCGGACGGCACTTTCTTAGCAACTTCTAGGAATTACTGCTTGACCTGAACTTTTCTGAGTTAAGGGAACAATAGTTAGCTTCACTGAAAAAAGAATAGACACAAACCACCAGGAAGAGAAGACCGCACAATTTTAGCCTTTTGCCCTTTCATTGGTCAGGTGGGATGGATACTGAGAAACGTGGAGAAAGTGTCTGTAACACTGTGGTAATAAATCTGTGCTCAGAGACTTCCTGGAAGGTCCCAGAAAAATCCAAATGGCACCATGATTTTGAGAAGCCTTCCCTGGCAGAGTGTGAGGTCCCAGCCAAAACTCTGGTTTGAATCTGCGGAGTAACGTTTCAGGCAATCGCTGCTATTTGCTCAGGTGTAACTACACATGCCAGTAGACACCACAGCTGGATTCTTTCCTAACCCCAAAGCTTCTCCTCAAACTTGTCCTACTCCGCAGCATCCTTAAAGCACACCTGTATTCCTTGGGACTTCGGAAGTCTGCACTGACAGGCGTCCATGATCTGTGTTGGTAGTAACATGCTGTTCATGGCAGTGTGCATAGGTCTCTGGACAAATTCTTGGAACTCTTGGGCTGTCAACCCGAGACCAGATTTATGTTTTGCATCAGATTTGGAGTTGTAAATTTATATTTTTTTTTGGCCACTCAGACCCTTCTGAGGCTACGTTCCATGATTCTGAGATTTGACTTTATACTCTCAGTAGCATGAACAACTGCACAAACCCGCCTGGGACAAAGGTTCAAGAGAAATATCGTAGCTGACAAGCACAATGTGGGAAGAGTCCAGAATGACTAAAGAGCGATGTGCCAATGAATCGCTGATTTTCATGAATGCCCCAAACCAGAAGAATCCCAAATGACGTCTGCGAGTACAATCATTTGACCCAGCCCACAGACACAGATGGGTATTCAGAAACACATGCCAAACTGTTCAGAAGGCAGATGGAGATGAAATTAAATGATATCAGCTAACTCACTCTCAACACTGTTGCTGAAAGTTAGCTTTGCATATCCTCAATTTCAAGCCAATGTACTCTCTGGTTTTGTAGCCATTTGTAAAAAAAAATGCTGACAAATTAAGACAATCCTTCATTTTTACAGGTAACTGTAGCAACATTACTTGTACACTAATGGCTTTGGGTGCTTTTCCAGAATTTCTTGCCATAGTTAGGAGCTGCTCAGTGAAATATCATCACAGCGGTTATTCTATTGCTTAGTGCCATAGTGGCAACAATAAATATCCCCACGAAGAGTAAGTGGTTTATTTTAGAAAAAATGGAAGGGGAAAAATCAGTCTTAAACATAGAGCATGTCTCTTTTGCACTTCAGGGAGAATTTAGGACAATTTTAAGTGTGCTACAGGGTCGTGTGTTTTATCCTCCCTAGCAGCATCTCTCAGATGAAGTTTCATGATAAAAGTCTCAGCTCCTCTTTTGTTTTGTTCAAGACACTTAATGGAAATGAATGTCCCATTTTCAGGACTATCTCAAATTATTTTATTTGTGGGCTTTGTACAATATCTGCTGGGCTCCCTGGACAGGAGAGGATGGGAGTTCAGTTATCAGCTGCTTAATTGCCGTAATACTACTGTCATCCCTCTGTTGCCTCGTGGGAGGTGGCAGGTTGTGGAGAAGGCTGTTTTCCTGGACAAGCACCTGCTGCCCTGGCAGCAAAAGGGCTTTCTGATGACTGGCCACACTCATACAGCCCTGTGTAGACATCCCAGCTAAAAAGGAGTCAAAGAGATTCAGAACTGTATTTAAAGAGATATCAGGGAGAAGCTGTTGAGTGAAACAAGCCCCTCAGGGACCTACGGAATAGGACAGAAAAGACAATTGTTTTTCTTTAGAAATGCCCCTCTCTGAAGCACAGTCCTTGTAGCCAGAGATTTTAACTTCTGAGGCCACCATGATCCCCTGCATGATGTACCCACGTGCTGATGTGTTTGCTGAGTCAAGCTTAACAATTTCTACAGGAGCTTGCTAGGTAACCAAGCAAGCTAGGCTAATCTGTTTGATGATGTACATTTTCTGTCTTAAGTATCCCTTGAACGTGCCCAGTTTCTGCTTCCAGACTTTGGATTTAACCCTTTGTCTTTCTTGCCATATACTTTCCTACTACCAAGTACCTTTATTTTAAGTAATGTTGAAGTATTATGTTGGAAAGCAGATCTTGGCATCACAACCTCTAGGAGGTCAGGAGCAGGCTAGCTAGCAGCAGAGCAGGACCAATCCATTTCCAAACAGCCTGGGAACAAGGCAGGTATCCATTGGCTGGCAACTGAGCAATGGAGTTGCTCCTCTGTGGTTCAGTGCTGCTGTGTGCCAGGTGTTTAGGAGTTAGTTGCCCTCATAGATCTGTTCAAAATGATGATCAAACCACCTCTCTCTTGCCTTTGTTCCACTTCTTTAACCTCATACTAAAAGGCAGAATTACAAATCACAAGTAACTTTTTTGCAGAAGTACTCCCAAACTGTGAACATCTTAAAACTATGGGCATTGGCTATAGATTATCTTCCAGTAGTGGTCTCAGTGAAATCATATGGGGGGTAATACCACCATGTTAGTGTCCTTCATGTGCCATTCCTCCAGTCTCCCTTAACCACTGCATGAGTTCATCTATTCCATTCTTGGTTTGTCACTGCTTTCCAACAAACAGTCAATGTTTGCTAAAGAACACTGAAGAACCCTGGATCGGGGTATGTCTGTCAATGCAGAGGCTGATGGAACTGCTTATTTGTCCTAAACACCCATTAATCAGCATTAAGAATTCTGGTCAAATGTCAGATGCTCTTCTGGAGTTTTGTGAAAGGGTAATTTTCTTCCACTTATAAGGGTTGCTGCTTCTCCCCCTGCAACCGCTTCCATACCCCTTTCCTAAAATTGCTTATGACTTAGAGAAAAGCTTGCATGCATTTGGAATTACTGGAGCACATTGGTGGAAATAAAACTGCACATTGTAGTTAAGAAGGATCTTCTACTGAATCCACAATGTGGGAACAACAGGTCATTTTCTTTTAATCCGTGGGTGCAACTTTACTTGCTCACACACTCCTGCCCATGAAGCCAAATTTTCCCGATACAAACCAACGGGGCTTGGTTATCAGGGTGAGACTCTCTAATTTGCACAGCTACAAATGCTTCTTTCTGGAACTAGTGAGTGTCCATAACAAACAAAAGAAGAAAGAAAGGGGAGGAGACTGGAAGAGAATTTGAGAAATTTTTATCTCTGTAATGGTCCATATCATCATCTGCAGTTTCCTTGTATCCATTTCTGAACCATCAAACCTCAAAGTTTGTCTTCTTTATCCTGTTCTTGTTTTTAAGGTACAATGATGCATATGTATCTGTGTTGACTGCTGTATGTACTGAAAGGATGTATTTGGCCCATTACATGTACTTACAATGAGAAAAACAGCTCACAAACAAGCTTCATGATTCCTGAAGCATAGACAGAAAGGTGATAAGGGGCTTATTATAATTCTGTCCTGCACCTTTCCATGTTGGGACACGGGAACCTTCCCCACATGCTTATGATAGATGGGCATATACTTCAACGCAGGGTGGGAAATCCCTCACTGGTGGCTGCTTTTATCTTTTTCCCTCGCCTGTGATTTTCCTCCTCTTAGGCTATTAGGAGCACCAGAGCTGTCAGATGCCTTTCTCAGAGCGGGGTTACCTCTTTGTGTCCGAGCGGGCTAAGCTGTAAGTGCAAGGTCTGGTTCACTGGTTTATCGGTGCCTACCCTGAATGTGCATCTCTGCCTCCTGGGCAGAGAGCTCCTGCCTGGGCACCAAGCCCAGCACTCCTCAGCTGCAGATTTATTCAGCCTGGATGAAAACTCATTCTAGCTATTTTCGTGTGCCAGTTACGTATGAGTTTATTTACCCGGTTTGTTTTACGCCTTTTTCGTTTCAGCATCTCAGCTCTGAAGTGGGTTGTACAATTTCCATTAAAAGTATGAAGAAACTCTCATCCTCAGCAGCACCGTAAATCAGAGGTTTAATCTCAATTGATTACAAAACCAAAAAAAGGGAATCAATCACAGTTAGCAGATTTACCTAGTTTTGTGTAATATCTATCTCAGAATAAATACTTCTACTCTGACATCAGTATATTGCTTTGAATTTATTTTGGTTAAAAAGCTCTGTAGTAATTAACAGGTCTGATGGAAATTACACCTTCATTATTTTTTTCCTGGAGATTTATTCATCCTCTTCCTTTGTTCACAGTCTTCAAGATCTGGACAGGCTTTTGAATAACTTGTATTCACTGTGATGCAATGATGTAGGATCAGTAGGGAATGTCAAGAAGAATCACTGACAGGAATTTTCATCAGTTTTAATAAATGTTTGATGCATTTTTCTTGTTTGTTTGGTTTTTNCTGTATGTCAGAGCTTGCATGTTTGTGAAGTAGTTAGATGACTGGAAAAAATAAAAGAGATTTTCCCCTCTGTGTATTTCTGTCTAGCAGCTATTCAAGTGTTACAGCTTATTTTCTTCTTTTATTTTTAGGACCCAAGGTATGCACTTGTACTTTTAAATGGGCCTTGCTCCTAATCTCTAGACAGAGACATAGCAGGATTAATTCAAGTAAAGTCCCTGAGAAAGAATTACAGAATTTGAAATCTTAAAAAATCTATATCTAATTACACACCATTTGTGGTTTCCTTTTTTAAATACACCAAGGGTCAAGAAGTATATTGCCATAAAATGTGGAGACATGAACAATTCTTCTTTTTCTCTTTTCCTTGCAGAGGGCTTCCTTATCTGTACAGAACTATCGGTGATAAATTCATTTAACTGAGCAGCACAATAAATTGGTAGGACAGAAGGAAATGATATTCATCAGGTCACCTCCAATGTGCCCATAGACACAGTGCAGAATTTTACACAAGTGCCATGTACTTTAAGTTTGCTGAAAAATCTTTGCTCCGATGAAAATGAATCTGAGTTAAAAGCTAAAGCAGGATTTAAGATCAGGTGCAATACTGGAGAAAGACACAGCAAGCCTGGCTTCCACCAAGGAGATTTCCACCGGCATTTAAAAGAGCATGTGCCTGCCCCTCAGTGTGACGGGGCCCAGCAAGACTACTCGAAGGGCATCCTCCAAGGCTGAGGTCGCAACTGGAGAAAAATGAAGGCAGCAAAGGCCTTTAGGCAAAACACCTTTCCTTCCCTGGCTCTCTCAAAATCTGCCCCTCATCCTGATCCGTGTGAAGCAGCTCACCCTAAAGGCCTGGCCAATGGCCCCGCTGAAGTCTGTTGCAATGTGTATGGAAACCGTAAATATTCTGAGATATGCATTGGGCTCAAAAAAAAATACACAACCCGAATAGGCATTTTTTCTTTAGTTTTATTGTCTTTGTACCATTTCAATGACCTTTTTTCAGAAATAATGTTTTCCTGTTTTAACAGTGGACACGTGAAAGGCAGTTTCATGCCGGCTAGAGTCTGCAGGGGCCAAAATAAGTGCCATATTGATATCTTTAAAAAACGAAGCTGTAACTGCAGTTTACCTTTTTTCTATTTTTTGTTTCTCTGTAGTTTTCACTTGAATGCTATAGCTTATGCCATTCTTAAGTAGGACAAATACATTTCAGTTGATAATCATAATTTTAATCTAAAGACAGTATATAAAAATATAAACTGTGACCTGACTACCTTCACAAATTTTCAAATAAATTCACTTTGAAATAGGGAACACTGTGAATGCCAGATATTTCCTGGATCATAATAAAGGTCTGGTACAAACTGATTCAAAATTTCAAAACGATTACAGAGAAAATTAGTAGTTCTGCACGTTTTTTCACCCACTCAGCTGTACAAGTACTCAGATATTTTCCCTGCAGCACTCTCTAATGCTTTAATCTGGAGCACCAGTGAACAAAGCATTTCAGATCAGGCAAACATGGAGTTCTTTTTTGTGGTCAGATGTCACTGTTTAGTGATGCTAACTGACATCGATCAGACTGTTAAAACTGTGGCTGGATATTAATATACTAATCCCATGCAATTTCAAATTTATTTGAAATATGATTTTAAATATTTTTAATATTTAATTTTCTCATGTCACTTCCTCTAAAATAGTAATAAAAAAATAAAATCATGACAAAAGAAGTGTGTCAGTAACCAGATCATGCAAAAACATGCATCCAGGTCAGTCAGTATAAAAATGCAGAAAACAGCGATGCAGCTCATTTTACTTAGCTGTGATTTATGTGACATACCTAAGCTCTAGTCTATACAGGAGGTATTATCACCAGCTCTGTGCTACCTCAGTACCTCAGTACTCTTCTGTGACACTGTATGAGCTGTTACAGGAAGAGGAAAAAGATGAGTGCTGGAGACTATCAGTGCAGCGGCTGTACAGAGAACGGTACCTTTGTGTGCTGTATTTATGTGTAATTTCAATATTTATTTTCACAGAAGTATTTTCATGGACTATGGCAAGGTTAAAGAAATCATAATCGTACCAATACATGCAATGGCAGAATGGTAGAAACCATCGTAGCATGGTACCATATGTGCACTGGGTTTTACACAAGACAGCTCTTGTTCTCTCTCGGCCATTATCTAGGGCAATAACTCTAGGGCTGGAAGACCTCACTGATTCATCTAAAAATAGTGTATCCGCTATGTCAATGCAATTATCAGTTGTTTCAACGCGCAGAACTCTACCCTAACCTTACAACCAGAGAGCTTTGTTTAAATACGTCGGCCCCTGAGCGCACACAATACCATTATCAGCTTTCATTCAACCAGAGTGGTCATCCATTGATGTGTGGAACTTGCTAATGGGGATTTTACCCGTGGTCCAGTTGTCGATAATTACGCCCTTTTGACCAACACATATTAAGTGGATTATGCTGTTAAATACTTGTTCCCAAGTGTCCTGGATGAAAATCGCATTGCCTTTTGCAGCTGAACAGTAGAAAAAAAATCTAAAAAATTACCATAATTGAAAGCTATAGCCAAAGAAATTCAAATCATCTGCAAGCTGATCTAATGCAGCTCATGCCATTCCTGATTATTCTCTTTGTCCGTGTATTGCACCAGTCTAGTCAAATTTCATTATCACCACCACTTTTAGCAGACATTAATAAAACTGCGCTCGCCTCCACTCCCTCCTCCCACTGACAGCAGATGAATGACAGCCACGGTATAACTCTCCTGGGAAGTTACTTTCCAGAAGCACAGTGACCAAAGCAGCTCTTTAAAAAAGTGTGTGAGCCTGGCTTTATTCTGATTAGGATTCTGATTTGAGCAGCAGCTGGGGAGGCTGGCAAGTAGGAGAGCAAGGAGTGTCCTCAGAGTGAAACAGACTGTGTTGAACTGGACATGCTCAGGAAAGAGCAGCGCAAGGCCCTGGATGCAGGCATGAGTAGCAGTTCTTCAGAAAGGGACCTTGGATGTTAATCACAAGGTGAAAAGGAGTGAATAATATTGTTTGGCTGTGGAAAAGGCTGACCGCCACCTGGAGATCTCTGAACCTGCGAAGGCGGAGTGCTGCCTTCAGGTCGGGGCACAACATTTCACAAAAATGCACAACCACTGGAAAGAGTCGAAGAAAGACGAAATAGGGTGAATGAAGGCCATGACCTAGGAGGAAAGACCAAAACATGTCATAGTAGATTTGGGGTCAGTTGTGTCAGCACGATGAGACCCCAGGACTCCATTTCAGGCTGTCCTGTCCCAAGACTTTGGCATTCCCATGGCCCGTTGTAAGAACTTTTATATATGAGACAAGGAAGAGTGGAAAAATTCACACTCCCTAACTTCTGCAGACAGTATAAGAAGTAATGGGCTTATGTTACAGAAAAGAAGATGAAGGTTAGATATTACGTAAGCTTTCTGAACAGAAGGTTGGTGAAGATTGCCTGGGAGACAGGTTTTTAGAAAATATATGGAGATGAATATCTTTCAGCATGTAAATATTGTTACTTACTTGCATATTTATATTTTACCTTTAAAAATATATATGTTATATAGTTACATAATAAACCAACTCAAGGTTGATACATTTATATTTATACTTATATTTATAAAATATAAATATATCAACTGTAAACATGGTACTTGCTACTCTGGTACGACAAGTTGAACCCCTTGCATTCTTTCAGACCTAATTTTCTCTGATTTTTCTGTGATCTTTATGATGTATTCTCTCCCGTAGGTATCTTAATAAGATGTGTATGTTAAGCCTCTGATATCTTCCTCAGTTTCTCTGATTTGCATCTAACTCGCAATTGTTAACATCTGCTATAAATCTTTGTTTGCTCAGGGGAACTTAGGCAAGTTGCTAAAAGCTAACATGCTTAAATGGTGCCCAAAGGAGTTGGCAGAGTTTATGCAGAGTCTATAAATTAGTCTTATATGAGCCCTCCCTGGCTGCCGAAATATCTGTACTTTGTCCTTATGCCTTAGCCCAGCTCTTTCAAGGTATGTTAAATCCAGCAAGTTTTGACATCAGTCATGAATATTTCTGAAACTCATAATGTGACATTTTGTTAACACAGAAAATGCAAATCAGTAGAATATTTTTTTATTAAGGTTGTTGTCTGCATCTGAATATTTCATGCATTTAGATCAACTGAATGATATAAAAATATTTTTCTTTTATTCCAACAAATATGGGAGAAGTTGAGTTGGCTAAATGTAGTCTTCTGCTTTGGTTTTGCCTGCCTACGTATCTCAAGGCCAACTGGTTCCCAGGTATGCTTATAAATCAAGAGTAGCGCTGCTGACTTACACGCAGTCCTACCCTTGTAAAAGATTCCAGAACTAGGTCAACAGAATTTAGAAATTTTTCACGAATGCTCTCTTTCAAACATCACAGGTGTAATGGAGTGGGGAGCCTGCCTCAGCAGCTGCTGTGCTGTACCCCCTGCCTGGTAATATTTAGGTATGCTAGCAATCTTTTTTTCGTGAAAAGAAATAGGATGACAATGAAAAAGGTGAAGCCAAATAGTACTACTGCTGGCTTTTGTTGTTAACGGAGCAGCTATCTCACTGACTTGCAGTATATTGAAAAATCATATGTAGCCTGAAACCTACATATTATACATGCTGGAAAGCACATTCCCAATGCAAATGCCATGTTACAGACCTTGTAGCATTAACGTATGCAGCCTGTAGGAATGCTTTATTATAAATACTATACGTAAATACAGATAAGACTCCATGTATATTTATTTTGTATAAAGAAAACATAATTTTATTTAGTATGAGGAACTGGGTTACAGGATCTGGCTGAGATATCATTTCTTTGTAATTCAGTAAGGGTGTACATAAATTGGGTCTTATGAATTTGAAGTTATAAGGTGCTTTAAGATCTCCAGGTAAAGCTGATAGAAAAATGCAAAATATTGCTTTATGCATAACTTCTCATCACATGCATGTTCTCGCAGTCATCACACTTCAGCCAGCCTTGTACTTTATTCTAAACATGCGAATCAGGATTCCTGCCAACCTCAATTCATTTGTCAGCTGAGACTAAATGTAAAATAACACCAACAGAACCAAAATATTTTTTGATGCCAGAGTACAATAAGTGCATTCATTACTGGTCCTACAGAGAGCTGTATGAATACAAAACAGGCTCAGATCACAATCATCTTCTGCATCCTAGGGATAATGAAAATAGATGTTTTGTTCTTAAAAGTACATCCAAAGCCCACTTATCTTCATACACTTGCTGTCCTCTTGCTGCCACCTAAAATCTTGAACCTCCAATGTGACTATTTTATCAAAACTCTCTTATGCTGATGCACATTTTTGTCTGGATAGAATTTCAGGCCATTGGGAATGGATACCAGGCAAGGTCAGGGGAGGGTTTTGGGGATGGCTGAGGTGTGGGAGGGGAGATGGGAAGGCTGGGGATATTTGGGATGTTACTGGGGGCGCAAGTGGTACCCAGGATTTCTCTCTCTCCCACAAATGACCTTTACCTCATTCAGTTTGATCTTGGAGCATTGGTTCCCTCTAAGTTCTCCTCAGCCATTAGGATATGCGCCCCCCCCATGAGGATGAGGATTTCCCCAACATTTTACACTGGAATGAGACATGGTCACTGTGAGACATTGGAAAGGTGAACAGGTTTCAAACACCTTGCTTTGATCACTGCTTTTTATGAAGCTGGGCCTGTATTTGGACACGGTTTTAACACAGTCCTTGAGCTTCATTAGAAGAGAGTTTACAGTAAATTTTGTCTTTGATTTTTATTAGTATTAAAAACAATGCTGTAGGAAATAAGAGTCAGGTTCTTGTTGCCTCAAACAATGTAAAGGCTGAACTTTTCACAAAAATCATGGGTGCTTCATTGCAGGGGTGTGTGAGGGAAAATGTCACTTGAAGAAAGCACATTTGAAAACACAAGCTTGCTTTTATGTTCTTATGCTGATTATCTGATACCTAAAGTGAAGTATCTGAGTGGTAACAACTGGGAAATTAATTTTTTGAGAGTCTAATTTAATGTGTTTTAATCTGTGCTACTATCAGTACTGAAAAAACAGCACTGAGATTTCTGCCTCTTTACAAACTACTCGGTGCTTCAGAGCTCTGAAAATGTGTTGTCCTGAAGGAATTTAATTGGGAAATAAACAGCTGGAGCACCAAAAGAAAAAGCCACTCCTGTAGCACTCTGTCCACTACCAATTCACATTAAAATATCTGCTTATTAAAACCACTCAAGATACTCAGAACTCTTCTTGTGTTTGTCTTGTCAGCTATGTAAAGCTGATCTTGCCTTCTTAACAGCTTAAACCTTGGCAAAAAAATCCTTCCTAATATAACCATGTGCAATGCTAAAAAATAGAAAATTGCCCACTTTAGCCAGAGCATGATGAGAGAGAGGAGGGGAGTGGGGGAAAAAGCAGTTTAGGTGTTGTGCTGGAAAACCTGAACGCTGATCCTGGCAATGGTCTACCAGGGGCTGCTTTGCAGGCAGCCGGCGCGAGGTGCACGCCAGCCGTGTTATACACGGTTTATTCACTTGCCTGGAGGTGAAGGACCTAAAAACACAGGCTCTCACACCTCCTGCTTTGTTGATCACGCATCCTGCAAAGAAGATTAAGTGTATAAAAGAGCAAAAAGGCCTGACTGGTAGCATGCAGTATTTCTCCTGTTCCTTGTATGCAGGTGGAGCTCTGGCAGCTGATGCTGCAAATGACAAGCTGAAAACCTGTCCCTGCAGTAATCCACTCCCAAATCGTTACAGTTCCTCTGCCTAAAGGAGGGGGCTGGGGTGGGTATTCACTGTTAACATAAAAGAGCATTTAACTTTCAATTTAAATTGAAAGAAATTGGATTAGTGAGTCACACAAGCAGGTTCTTGCTATTGTTAGAGGTAGGTTTGCTGTGTTGCTTGCTCATTAACTTGGTCTCTTTGAAGTGAGATGGAGCCTCCCAGCAGTTTGCTGGTTTAATCCTGGCAATTTGTCTGGTGACTGCCTGGTTTTAGTTATGGATTTGGTACAGATGTTAAAAGCTTTCAACAAACAAAATTAAGATCATTAGTGGAACAAGTTGTTCCACCTTTAAGAAAGGCTCTGAGAGATTTGTTTGTGGAACACACAGAAGATTAAGTGTTTCCCAGTTGATGCTGGCAACGATAACGTGTCTCCAGGCTTGGCCAACGGTCTCATTTACTGGTGAATCACTACTGTCTGTCTATAAGGAATATAGCATGTATGCTGGTATGTGTATCTTCTACATACACACTGCTTACACTGCTTGTGAGCTTGGCATAGATTTTCCTTCTCAGCGGAGTGAAATTTATCTGTGGATAGCTGGTGATTTGGGCTAAAATTATTATTCTATTTGTGTCATGTATATTTCTAGTGAAAGATGTCCCGTTCTTCAGCCAGTATGTGAGTGCTTTTTCATTTTGTGCTTTACAAACACCCATTTGGTGGTGCTCCATTCACCAGAGAGATTGCAGCCTTTGTCCCAGCTCCTGCACCCTGCTTTTCTTTACATATTAAGCCTAACAAAACAGTCAAGATTTTGGAAATAGGAGACAGACAATGTCTATGCTCTGTGTATGTGTGCACAGACATCCATACATGTGGAGAGCAAGTGAATGCATATGGGGAGTTGTTTCCTTATAACACAGTTGCTGAATTTGAGTAGCTGAGGTTTGTCCCTGTCACAGCTTTCCTTTCCCTCAGCAGCACAGCTCCGGTCAGCCTGGAGGGGGGTGAGAAAGGAGGGTGTCTGGAGACCGTATAGGTGAGTTTAACAAGAACAGGTCGGTAAGGAAAGATATGCAAGATGTGCTACATAAGTTTTTATGATATGTGCCCAAAGGCAGCCCCTGGCTGTAATAGTCTGTGGCTTCAAAGCTGCCAATTACAAGTGTATTTAAAACTGAGTTTGTAATTTTATTTTTATAAAATCCTATCTAGACAATCCTATCTGGGTGCTTTCCAGTAGCATGGCAACAACTTTCAGTATTCCTGCAAACATCCCTACAAATGTCTTTTACCAGCCATCTACAGCTCTCTCCAAAATACTGGAAACAAGCAGTTTCAGAGTGAGTAGTTGACTCAGACAGGCATCACTTTGGTTTTCACGTCACTCCCCTCGCACAGGAGTTTTAAGAGATTAAATTTGTTTAACATTACAGAAAGATTTTCACAATGCCCCAAGTGTGGAGTTTATTTCTGAGGAAGCATAATAATGTCTGTACTTTTAAATTATTTTAGGTTTGCTTAACCTTGGAGGGAAGGTGAAAGGGGAAGGCAATGTTATTCATGCTTAGCTACGCTGATAGTCAGGTAACTAAAATTTATTTGCCTTCTCCCCGTTTAAGATTTCCCCAGCTGCCTCCATCAACTCTCCCTCATTCCTTCTTCGTCTTTTATCCTTAGTTTTAAATCTTACTCTGAATGACAACATTCGCTTTCTAAACTACTTAGCAGTATCAGTTTTCCCCCAAAGATTTCCCTGAGGTTGATTTGTACAGGCTGCAATCACCTCTTTTCTTTTTTTTTTTTAATGACTTACATTGGACAATATTCTCACTAATGACATTTCCCCAGCAATGATGCACCAGGGAAAAGCACGGAACGAGAAGCAGGAATGATGAATACAGCCTAATGGATGGAGAAGGAAGTGCTAGAATTTGCTCCTGTATCACTCCATAAAAACTACAACTCTTGTCTCTTTCCATCTACCATAAAGATGGAGCACCGTGCTGCGATATTCTTAGACAGATACATCAGGCACGCTATTGCATAATACATTTTTGCATCCTTACAAAGAAAATACATGCCTAAGCTTGCAATGTGTGTTCTGTGTCTGTCTAGATAGCCTGATAACAAAGCCTCAGCTAAAAGGAAAGACTGAAATAATCTTGAGATGAAAATGCAATAAATAACTTCCTGCAAAGAGAGCAGGTGATATGCAGAGGCAGGGTCATTCCAGTTTGGTAAAACTAGTCGTTAGTTTTACCTACAGCAAGCCCTAACCCCGACTACTTCTCCTCTCCTCCCAGTGCTGCACCTGGCTCTATCCTTGCCTTGGTGGATGATTTCTTTCTCTCCTCTGCCTGTTTGCCCACGTATAGACCCTGAAGTCCCAGCTCTTTTTAAAGGCAACAAGAAGGGCATGCTTCTTACTGAAGCCCGGTCCCTGTGTGCATGTGCTCCTTGACTGCTGTTGGCATTTGTTTCATAGCCCAGGCTCTGAAAAACAGGCTCATACTCTCCTCTGTCCCCTTGCCCCTTTACCAGGATATCCCAACGGCCACTTGCACCTGCCCACAATTAATAGATAAAGCCACAGTTCATGTGTCAACAGAATGAACTTTAATTCAAGCTGTGAGCTCTTCGGTGCATGTATAACCATCTTTGCTGTAATGACCTGTAGTTTTAAACTTTTTTTCCCTAAGGAAACAGTGAGAAAACTGTCCTCATCAAGTTCTCTGAAGGTGATACAGAAAGTTGTCTCCTTCCTTGTTTGCAGTCAGGCTGCAGAGCTCCTTGGGGTAGAAGGCATTGCAGATGCTGACAGCCAGGGACTGAGCAAGAGGTGTAAACAATCTATTTTCCGTTTACTTGTGATATTTGCTTGTTGTAGCTGGAATTTGATGCATTTGAATTCATTGACAGCAGGAATTATGCTGAACTATCACATGCTTGCACTGGAGAATGTCTGGGTTACTTAGCAATGTCACATAAGATAATAGAAAATGTCATTTTTACTCAGCCATCACAAGGTGCCTTATAGAGTGTGTTATTATTGCCTTTTTATCTTCACTTCTCAAATGACATGTATATCTCAAAGCTATGAAATCCTGTTTAGGATCCATCTAACCCAGAAGATTAATAGAGGCAAACTTGAGAGGAAACTGCTCAGGACCCTTTAGGTTCCTCTCTGAGAACTGGAGACTGCCGAGGCTGCCCAGGCATGGGGGAAATAACTGAATGGATGATTTTCTTGGCATCAGAATTAGATCTGAATCCGCGAATTCATCTCCTGGTCCTCAAAGGTTACAGTACATTTCACTTCTGGATTTGCCTTTTTTTTGTCTGTGGTCCAGTCCTCCTTTATAGAGGTGAAAAGGAATTGTGTCATGGAGGGAAAGGACAAGTCAATAAAATCAGAGGAAAGTCCCTCGTGAACAGGATGTTTTTGGAGGCATGAGCAAAGATAGATTGGGCGGTCTGTCTTTAATGAAAATTGTAGCTTGGTCTTTGAGTATCAGTAAATGAGTGAGATGGAGCAGTGGCTTTGCATTTGCATTTCACAGACTTCCTTTTCTAAATGGGGTGTCGAGATGATGAATTTCACAAGAAGATTCAGGTACTGAAACATGGACACACTCCAGGGTCAATGTTATTTCCCTGGAGGGTTTTAGGATTTTGGAAACAATCCTAAGATTTTTCTGAAGTTAGTTTTTTTAGGATTTCCCTGGAAAACAACAATGCAGAGGCTTGATTTCCAAATTTAGAGCATCTAACAACCTCTGTCCTGTTCCTTTAACTTGGTTCTGACAGATTTAAAGAAATTAATTTGCTTTCAATTTGAAAAGGGTGTAAGCATGGGGTACTACATTTGCAGTCAATGAAGTCCTAAAGAGAAAACAGAGAAATAAAACTTTTTTTTACAACAGGCTGCTCTATAGAGTCATAAACAATTATTAGCTTCTACTTATCACTTCTTATTCACTTAATCTCAAGGTGCATTATGAAGATGAACGTGTAATTATCACTCTAAAACAGAGGGTGACTGAGGCACAGGGATGTAATGTGGCTCCTGGAGACTGTACAAACGTCAGCCCAGGAACAAGGCTAAACCATGTCCTTCATGATGGCCAACCTGTAGGCAACAGGTCTACACTCTCTTCAGAGCAATTCCCTGGGTGAGAAATTCTCCTTCCTACCACACCACAGACTGGATAAAAAAAACCCCAACAACAAACAACCTGATGGAGCTCAACCGATACAAGCCAAGCCTCACAGCTTTTTGTTTAAATAGCTGCAAGGTTACATCCCATGCAATCACAGCCACCGGCTGCAGTACACCATTCTTGCCCACGGAGAGGCTCATTTTTGGGATAGAGTCTTAAAGTGATTCCACATGAGTAATTTGCTTAAGCCCTAACGATAACCAAACTTACATCAGTTTCATTAACTCCAGCCATCTGTTGGTATGAAGACCCTCTCTCCGCTCTCCTGCTGTCTGTCTTTTACAATTGCAGCCATCCTTTACAGAGCTTAGAACTGATTATGCTAAACGTTACGTTAGCGAACACTGGGCTGAAAAGCCTGTGGTGCTGGCAGGTCAATATTGTTTGATTCTACTTGAGAGTCTATTTCAGGAACTCATTGAACTGTTTTGGGACTACATCACATGCACAGCTAAATTTTACAGCACCACACAGCAGTCAGAAAGCATTTCTAAATATTTATGCATATACACTGGGACACGCAAACATACACATAATCAAGCCTGCAGGTTCCTACTGTGCAACTGATTTGCTTTAAAAGGATTGCTAGAATCAGAGTAGAAATGACCCCTCTTCAAATGATGCCCTCCTTTGGCCAGGTTTGGTTATTCTCGTGTTGGGTTGACAGAACATAGATGGTTATGACCTTGATGCAGTTGCTGTCAAGTTTTGACCGTGCAAAGCAGGATGCTATCTGAGAGTACTGAAAGAAGCCCCAACACCTTGCCTCATGCATGTAGCCCAAATTTCCAACCACTAACACGTTTTTACTCTTCAGCAGAGGACTCCTTGCAGTCAATAAGCATCAATTTCATCCCTAAGAGTCAGTCAAAACATCAAAGCTGTGTACCCCCACTGCATTGCAGAGTTGATCTATCAACAGCTGGAGAGGTCTTTAAACACACCTGGGCTACTTGCTTTGTCTGTCTGTCACCACTTATCTAATAATTAAAGCACCTGGGTACCAGGAGAGTACTCAGTCAAAGTAAAGCTCTCTCTGCAAGGAGGAGGACATAGAGAAGACCTCTCATGTGATAAATGCAGTGTTTTGAACTGCCTAGAGTGATTTCTGTGTTATCTCTTACTTAAGAATAGGTTTTTCTGGCTTCAGAAACTTGATTGCATAATGTGCAGTAACAGCAAGCTGAATGACATGGACATACATGATAAATTACCATCATCAGGTTAGTTACTGTCTGTTTTGAACCCAAATCATTCCTTTAAGCTCTTTCTAAATGTTTCAGATTGCCTACAGGTAAATATGACCATGTATCCATCCATCCATCCATCTGTCTGTCTGTCTATCTCTCTATCCCATGCATGTTTTATTTCTTGAATAGAGAACTAATGTCAAACATCAGAAGATATGTTGAAATGTTTTGGTTTGATTGAAACCTTAACTCACTTTGTATTATTGGAACCAAGAGAAAAGAAAAGTATTTACTCATTTTGTTGTGATGATGTAAAGCATTTGATTGTGTTCTTTCAGGCATAAATTGCTGTTAGAGATGAGGAAAGCTGCTTTTCCTACCTAAGCAGAAGCATTTACAGCAGTGTATGAACTGACCTGCTGTGGAGAGATTCTGGTTAACCTGAATTCTCTACTCTAATACTAAGCACCTACTTATTTCAGGGTGGGCACTTCTATTTTCTCTATTAGTCTTATCTCGTTTACTCTGTGCATAGCAGCCAGTCTACCTGTCTGTAAGAATGTAAATAGAAGACATAAAGCAAAGTGAGATTGAAAGAATAGGCCTGATGTTATATTCTACAATTTTTTTGCTGCCTGTTTCTTTTTTCGATTCCTAAAACAATTTCTCTCTTCAGCCAGGATTTTAATGAGAAAATGACTCTCTAATTTGAACTGAGCAGTCTTACTACGGTCTTCTTAGGACCTTTTAAAGGAGCACAGGTTTGCTGGAGGCAATATTAATGAGGGGCTCATGTAAGCAGTTAAAGCTTTGATTTATAGCTCCACAAAACTTGTCAGGAAATAATGTGGAGGTAGCAAGAAATATTAAATTAATTAAATCAGTAATTTAAACAAGCATATTGAAAAACTGATTTTTTTTTGTTGTGGTGTTGGTGTTTAATACATTAAAGGGAGGTGAGTTAAAATAAACAAAGCGTGCTCACTTTTTTTCAGTATTTTAATTTTGGTCTTTTGTCTACTGCCTTTTCATTTATTGTCACTATTTATTTTTTTGAACCTTGAGAGTAAAGTTCCATAGTTAAGATAATATGGACCTAAAGTGGCCTTTGGGTGGATATGGGGGCATGGGCAGGGAGGGAGTAACCGTGTACCCCAGCAGCATCCTAAGGCACAAATCACGGAGAGTAGCTGCCTGCAGGGCAGCTTCAGCCTGTGGGAGAGCAGTCAGGGCCCTTTTCCAACCGATAATCACCACGATGCAAGTACAGTTAGATAATCTGTAAATGCAAAAATCTGCAATCAACAAAATTAACATAAGCTCCATGCCAAGCCATAATTAATGATAACAAAAAAGAGGCATCAGCTTGGTAATGCAATTGCTTAGTACTTCCAGAAAAGTTTAGTGGAAGAGAAATATTCAGTGTTATGGATTGCTGGTCACAATATCAGAATTTGGAAATGCAAGTGTGAAAGGTGTATAAAGCAGTTCTGTAGATCAGCTCACATAGCTCTGGAAAACCTGCTTTGGTTTCTTCTGCGTTCCTTTCCACTGGTTGAAAGGGTGCCCTTGCTAAACTGGTGGAGTCACTCCAGACTTCTGGTTTAACCGGGACCAGAAAAACCTAAGTTTCTAATTGCTTACTGGATATTAAATATATCTGAATATACTTCTTCCTACCAGCTTTTGTGGTTTCAGCTCCCCTCCATGGTTTATTCCCCCGTTCCACGTTCCCAAGCTGAGTCTCTGAGGGCTTCTTGCCTGTGTGCTGTGGTGGGAGGCTGTTTTGAAGCTAGGCTGTACAAGAGCTTCATATTCTGAAATCCTGCTTTCTCATTACAAAATATCTCAATCTTTTCCACAGAGTAGCTAAAAAGAAAGTAAAAATGAGCTGGCAATGAGAACTGGCTTAAAGATATACTCTGAACTATTATGGCATAAATACTGAGACTAGTGATGTATAATGGAAGCTAGAAACTACAGCTTGGTGCAGTAGCCAGAATTTTGAGCGTGCAATAATGGTTAAAAAAAAAAAAAAAAAATCCTTTACCCATTCAGGGAGTAGCCAATGACCTGGGATGTCAGGACTAAGAGTTCTTGTATTTTAATCCTTGCTATTATGATTGATGATACTATTCTTAGTCATAGAAATGTGTCATCCTATTTTAAGCTGAAGTAAGCTGTGTGCCTCCATAGCAGCTTGCAAGTGTGAGTTCCAAAGAGCAATTGGTGAAACATGCTTCATGACTACTGTTATTATTTTATAATATTGAAATAGCAGATGCTGCAAACAGAATAGATACATTGGCTAGACATTTTGATACCTTCCTGCTCATCATTTCATGAATTTAATAAATATGAAGTGTACGCTAGGGACAGCAGTTCTCATCTTTTCAATCAATATAAAGCAGAAGCAAGGTATTGAAGAAAGGATTTAAAGAAAACCCTGAAGCAGGTAGGAGTAGATCTCTAAGACAGGACTCTGTGCAACCCCCTTGCAGAAATTCAGTCTCACAGACCGATTTGTACATAGGAAACTTGCTTTATTCGCCCAAGAAACTAAGACTGCACACTGTTTGCACATCCTCCTCCTCTCTGTCATAGATCGTCACAGTGCTCTCAGTTGTGCTTTGACTTCGAAGTTATCACCATGCCAGAGGACGTGACAGTTAGGCAGGAAAGAAGCTGATTCGAGTGTCAGCAAACTTTTCTTCAGTTTGCTGACATATCTGTAGGAAGGATAGTAAATGAAGCCGTGCAATTGAGGGAAGATGAGAAAACAGTAATAAACAATTTAAAAAGGAAAAAAAATGTGTTTGGAGACATGCTAGCTCCTGAGTTGGATGTGATGTGATACCACCATCTTGTTTATCCCTGCACAGCTTAGATGAGAGTAGTTGAGGTGTCCTAGCAGTGCAGCACGGAGAGACCATGGAGAGCAAGAGAAGCTATTATCCCTCTGCTGACTGACTGCCCCAATGCAGATGACCTAACAACGACATGCTCTGCTGTTCTTCCATTCCCTTTAATCTTCTAATTTGCAGTTAGCAATTGTGAAAGGTGCCAGAATAACAGTGCAAGAACAAGAAATCTCCTGTTTAATTACAGGAAGTTTACAGGCTGAAAAGTGGAATTTCAAACTGTCCTTCAGATCCTCTTAAGACTGTTTAGAGGGTCATGCTTTAGATTGTAGCTGACTGCTTGCAAGCACAAGTGTGAGGTGGGGAAGGGTGACATAAGGGAAGATTTCTAACAGGTCTCAGACACTTAGTTTGGAAAGTACTCTTAGAAATAGCACAAGGCAGATCCCTGATCTTGCAACCATGGAGTCATTAGTCTGTCAACAAGAGGCATCCCAAGCAAATCCAAGAGACGTTGCTCCTGGTCCCAGGATTCATGCACTGACTTTGAGAAGCAGGGAACACTGGTAGCTTAAGCTTAGATCGATGAACTTTAAATGCTTTGGGGATTCCATGCTGGTTTCCTCAGTGAGCTCCCCACGGTAGCTTCACAGTACCTTCACTGCAAGCGAGGCATTGACTCACCATTTTTTTTCCCATAGTAGCCAATCTTCATTGTCTCCAGAAGGTCAACTGGGAACTACTCGTGACCTGCTCATTTCGTATGGCATAAATAAAAAAAAGTTCTCAGATAGACTGAAGGAAGAACAGACTACAGAGATGGAGTGTTGTGGTCATCCCCCTGTAATAAATGCCATGGCCTACTCTACTAGCCAAGCAGCAGGGGATGTACTCATCAATAGTAAAGGACAAACCTATATGCACTTGTCAGATTGCAAGTCTCTAATATTTTTTTTTTCAATATTTTTGGCACTTGATAAAGAGTGGAAGTTCATACCTCTTGTGGCTGTGCTTGCAGGAGTAACTGTATCGTTGTGTGTGTGAAAACGTGTATTCTACTTTGGAAAGGCAAAGCTGGTCCATGCCAGCTTTCAAGCCTCACCATGCAGCTGGAATTAGCAGCTCTGGGGATGTTTGATAGATGCTCCAGTAATATTCCTTTTGTCATGCCGCTCCTGCCTCTTTTAGAACCAGAACGGCACAGGAGGTGAGGGATGTTCTTCCTGTATGCTGAGAAAAGCAGCAAATTCTTTGGGTGAGATTTATTTTCAGCACAAGAAAAGTCTTTTGTGTCTTAAAAAGCAATCCCAAGTAGTCAGGCCAAATTTATACAAGCAATGAGATAGCCAGTACTGCTGATAAATGCCTAGTGTATTCAAATCAGTGGGAGCGATCAGGAAACCTCTGTCTGCATCTTTAGGCAGTTAGTGGATTTAAGTGCATAAATTCGACCCTAATGGGTGTAAGATAAAGACAGCTCTCTTGAAGACTTAAAGCTTATATACATTTCTCATAGAAACCCAAACTCTTCAGCTTCTAGTAAGAGATCTATAAACACAAGAAATGTCTCATTATAACAAACCAAGTATCTTCTATAAATAGAAAAATAACTTCAGCTGGGACTGAAATTGAAGGAAATAACCATGCTGTTTCTAACAACCTTTACTAGCTTATAGCTTCACAACTACTTTTGTACTTTTACCTTCTGCTGCTCTGGGAGCACATAACTGTCATTGCGTTTCAGTTGTTCCTACTTCAGCTCTGCGGTTTTCCACAAGTTATATTTCTTTCTCTATAAGATTGGTGGCTCAGAATATTCCAGATGTCAGTCTAGCATCTGCTTTCTTTGACTACCTACATTTCTCCGCAAACTCCACTTTAGCCCTTCTGCTAGATGACACTTAAATGTCCTGTGGGACCCCCAGTAGATTACACCTCACTGTCCAAAATGAGACAGAAGTGTACATTTTTATGATCCTTCTCAAATACATTGTTTTAAAATGTGTTTTTCCCTCCATCTGTCAATTGATTGCCTTTTAGGGTGATTTTTTTTTCCACCTGATTCCTTTTTGTTTATCCTAATAGGATAAAAGCTTTTAAAGGTAACTCCCAATTCAATGATGGATAATGGCTAAACCGGTTATTACAAAAATTACCTAATAGATATTGCCCATTTCTTTCTCTTTTATGGATTAGCTATACAGGAAAGCCATTGTACAGCAAGGTAGAACATGAATTTAAAGCAGAGTAACTATTTCACGTTAGCTTCCCACAAGGATACTGTCATCCTGCACACAGGTTTCACTTAATCTTCTCCCAAAATTGGCCAAGAAAACTTGCATAAACATATTCTTGCTGTGAAATGTTGTCCGCATCGAGATTTAAATATGAAATAGCTTTCCAAGCTCCTTTCCATTATGGTGACAACTTACGTACTTTTCTGGTCCCCTCTGCAGTGGTACTAGACTGCTGCTGAGTTCATAATGTATTTATTCTCATAACACTCCTAAGAGGAAGGGGAACCCCTGGCATCTTTCCCAAGACTGGGCAAGAAAGCTGGAGTAGAGCAGAGCGATGAATTTAATTTTCCCAAGTCCAAAGATGTCTTTGTCATTGCTAGGTCATCCTTTTACTCCATGAAAAACCTGTAGCTTCTAATCCTGTCTGCTAAATCATAACTCCGTTTATCCTCCAGACAGGTGTGACTCAGCTGCACAACACTGATGGATCTCGTAAACTAAAGTTGTTATTTCCTGACAGTGACTGGCTGTGTGGCTTTATGACGTTTGTCTGACTTCCTGTTCTCATTCACATTCAGTGAAGGTAGAGAAAAGCTCAGTGATGTATTTTGATTCAGATTCTCAGAGGTTTGATGCACTTGGGTACGTAAGTCCCATGGACTTTAAATGACTTTGAGAATCTTATTTAAACAACTGTGACTGCTGTTTTTTAAGAAAATACAGAATAGCCTGTTTTAAATCAACTTGTGTTCTCTGTGCTTTCCTCTCTCTCCGAGGAGTTGCATTTGCATAGAAAGAGGATTCTTTAAATATAGGCACAAAGTCTGTTTTCTGAACACAGAGAAACTCAGCAGTCAAAACTAATATTAGGATTAAACATTGCCCTTCCAACTCAATAATGGGCGAAGTCAAAACTCCATAGCATTTTACTGAATATTAGAATTAGATGGAATTTTAATTATATGTTGATCCATCTAGCCGTTTGCCTTATTCTAAGCAAGCAGAAGGTTCAAGATACCTTTCATCTTGCTGTCAAAAGTCTCATATCTAGAGCAAAGGAGACCTGTTTTTCTGCATCTTAGAGAGAGCTGACAACCCTGCAAGCAAAGATGAGGTTAGAGGTCAGGCGTCAGTTCACCAAACACCGAGTTTCAAAATGCCCATGTGTTTTGTTAACTCTGAAGACTTTTCTCTGAATTCTTTTGTTTCATGGCACAAATGCAATGAAAAGGTGACTCTGAAGTAATCTCTTTTATTTGAAACCGCGGTTGCTTTACCTTGTTTCTGTTCAGAATCGCTTCCCTGTCTTAGCTGTGATTTACTGTTTCCTGGCTTAGAGTCCGTAATGTATATGGAGAGTGGGGGTGGAAGCCTACCCATTGTAGACCACTTGTCAAGGGAAGGCAAAGGTTGAATACATCGAGGGGGGTTTCCCCACAGTTGTTG
>VZSZ01005522.1:55566-103681 GCA_013398815.1 Ibidorhyncha struthersii
TTAGCAGTATATTCTTATATGTAGAGATCGTCCTGCTTGCAGACAATAGGCTATGGGTTACTTTAAATCCCTAGAAACTTTTTCAGCCTGATACATTGCTAATAATAGGAATAATCATTCTTTTCAAATATTGCCATTAATGCGTGATTTTGTTTTGCATATTGGCATTGGTGATATTAGCAGTTGCCAGATCCTCAAGACTTCCTCCAGTGCCGGAGCTGCACAAAACGTGTAGGCAGCTACTGCATGGTCAAAAGCTCCCATTGGCATATGCAACAGGCATCTGCGGGGGCTTTCCTGCCTGTGGATGGAAATGCAAATTCCTGCCCACCCAGAGGGTGCCTGGGCTGCCAGGAGCACCTTGCTTCTTCCTGTCCTGCGTTCTGGGTGGGAAACGCTGCTCTGGGAAGACACTTCACCGTGTCACTGCCGTGCATGCTCCTGGTCTTACCCTGTCTTTGCACTGCTGCGCATCCGTTACCAGAACGCGGATGCAGTTTTTATATTTAATAATTGGCTCACAAACAGTCACAGCTAACTGCAGCTCTTGCCTCCTACTACCAGATTTGTTGGGGTTTTGTTTGTGGGTTGTTTTTTTTTAATACCTGATGTCTCTAACTTTGGGTAATTAGAAATCCTGGATTATTTTTATTTTAACACTGAAAGCAAGGGTTCAATCTGTTTGTGATAATAGTGCTGACTGACATTGTTTCAAAGCAGATTTAGAGATAAGTTTGGTCCTGACATTTAGTCAGCAGGTGGGTGTTGTTTATTGCCTAGCAATTAGAACTTATATTAACATAATATCTCCTCAACTTCAAAAATTTCTGAGAGCTCTCCTTGAACAGATTCCCAAGAGCTCTCCCCTGCTCTCTTCCCTTTGTCTTTTCACTTTCCCACCTCCACACCCATCCACCCACCTGCCTTTAAATGTGCTGTTTCAAATTTAGAGTTCAAGAAACTTTGTCTAAATGATGAAAGTTATTTTCTTCTAGGGCAGAAGCAGCCCACAGCCCCTTTATTTTAAACCGAGTTAAACCAGTGCTTTTTAGTCTTCAGAAACTTTTTTCACTTTTAATATTTCTCTGTGAGCACTCCACTAGAGAAAATGAGTGTTTGAGGAGGATGGGGCCGGTTCCCCATCTGGAAATAGTCCAGGTGCAACAAGTATTTTCCTTGCCACCCACGTTGTCAGGGCTCCCTTTTCTCTCAGTATTTTCTCTGGTGTTGTTATCAGTTTATTATGGAGACACATTCATTAGTTTTATATTATATCTGCTTTTTATGAGATTGTCATATTCATTTTCACTTCTGTGCTAAGGGGTTGTCTACAGCAGAATGTGAAAATGAGCTCGCTTGAGCTAAAGAGGCAATGAAGGCAAACTAATGTGAAAAATGAACTGACTAGAAAACCTAATCCAAATATATTGCTTTAAAAATAATTTGTAATTGATTTCAAACTCCAGTCTAAAGACCCTGCTGTCCAAAGCCAAAAATTCACTACCACTCTCTCAGAGGCTTTGCTCACAAAGTTGGATTAGCAAATTGGTAAGGATTTCTAGTGGAATTGAACAAAAATGAACATTGTTCTTGTACATTTTCACTTGTGTATATTCACATGTGCACACACATTCTTAGAGCAAATTTTCATCCTTCCTTTCAACCATTTACCTTTTTTATGCTTAAGCTCCATCATTTCAGTATTAAGGAATGATGCTATTACTCTGGTTTTTTTCCCTCAGCCCCTTAGAGTGTACTTTTTTTTCATCAAAGGAGACACCTTCCTCTCCTGTCTGGGAGGAGATAATTATGGGAGATAAGGATTGATCTTTCTTTTCAAACAACCATAATTAACACTGGAACAAATCGGCTTTGGGGAGCAATCAGTGCCTTGCTCTGATCCTGGGGCAAACCCTGAAAGATCAAAAGCCACTTCCCTCCCTTGCAGCCATCACCATAACACAGTCATATGTGACTGGTTTAATAAATACTGTCATCCTAACCCTCTGTGGCAGTCACTTTGATGAGCATGAAGAAGCCTGTTTATTATCAGATGCAAAATTGCTGCTCAAACCCCGATTGTTAGGAAGAGGCTAATTGGACAGGAAAGCAATGAGGAAGAGATCAAATTCTTNNNNTCCTGAAAGAGGGTGGCTAATTTGATGTGAAGGCTGCCACTGTAAGCAGTTGTGGTGCTGCTTTGCATTAGAAGAGTGACAGTAAAGGGAGAGCTGGTGTGGTGGCCGGTCCCTAGCCGAAGCCCTGGGAAGGGGGATGGCAGCATCACGGCTCTGCTGAATTACGGGGGAGAGAGCTGCGTGTGGTAGCAGCTAGGAGTGATGGCTCTTTTTGTGGCGAATGGGAAAACGATCAGTCGAAACATACACAGGCTTCTTTTCAGCCTCAGCTGGGAATGGGGAAAGTGGCTTCTACGCTCATTAAATAAAATGGCTCCCTTGAGGTCAGAGCGGTGCCAGCTTACTGTAACCAAAGCTCTTGTACAAAGAGTTGACCGCAGCCTTTATCCCCCAGATAACAAGCTTGACAAGTACCTTTGCCATTTGGGCACATTGAATTCTCAGGAGAGCTTCACATGAATAAATCATTACCTCTTTAGTGACTATCCAGAATTAATGATCCCCACCTCTTCTGACAAGCGCTTCTTTTGCTGTAGGTTGTGACTTGTGGCTGCTTGGAGGATGGTTGCAACTGAGGACTCCTGGAGTCTTCTCCTTTTTGGATATTCTGGTAACTTTTCCTGTGACTGATTAGCTGAAAACACATCTATAATTATCGTGAAGGCTAACATTTTCAGAATAACAGCACAGAGCTGGGAGAAGAAATCCCAAATGAAAGGAAAACCTTCATGTTAGATCAAAGTCGTAACGAAAATGAAGACAAAACTTTCTGGAGGTAGAAAAAATTAGGATTTAATTACTGTACATATTGGGACACTTCTTGCTTCTAGATTTAATTAGCAATGCATTAAGGTCTGAGGAAACACCTTTCTTTAGGCAGTTCCATCATAAACTCAAAGTTATGAGAGTTTTCCATGTATGTTGTCCTGTACAACTTCCCCTACAATTTTGCTGTTGGGAGAGGTGCAAAGAATTTTGGGGAAAGCCCTGTATACCCTTTTATGGTTGGAATATCAAATGAATGTGATCCATTAGTCCCTGATTTTTTTACTTGCATCAGTGTAAACTGATGAGTGATTTGAATGTCAAACGGAAATGCAACACATTTTTCTTATGTTTGTCTCTCATCCGGGATGGTGTTTTTATAACTTAGATTGGAAAAGTAGAGGACTGGCTCTAGGGAAAAACTTCAAGATCAAATATGAACTTTCCCAAAATTAAAGGTGTTTGGATCTTTGGTACTGTGAGAGTTATTTCTGTCACAAAGCGTGACTGTCTCTCTTCTAAAATGACTTGATAGGTCATTAACATATCTTTAGTCTTGCTTTACTAGTATAATTCTTAAAACTTCAGTGCAAGTTTCAATGAGTAGCCACCTCTGCTTTTTAGGGGGTAAGCAAGTAGCCATTCTAGTAAAGAAAAAAAGTGGAAAATATGACCTGAGACCTCACCACACTGAAAACAAAATGAGAAATAGAAAGAATCCCAAAGTCCCTAACATTTAAGACACTCGTTTTGGAGGGGAGGAGGAGAAAGGGGAAGGTTTGGTCAGCATTTTACCATTCCTGGTGCTGAAAAGAGAATAAAATTAAAGTTGGCCTGAGATTCAGTGAGTCCAGAGGAGTTACTAACTCTGCTAACCAGGATAATTCTCACATGTACAAAGGTAAAGGTTCAGTGCAGAAAAACCTTTAGCATTTTGGTTTCACAGCTGGGAATACCTGTCACCTTTAGAAACACTCTGCTCGAGTAGCGGGATGAACTTTCATCTGAGTATATTCTTCTCCCAGATTTTCAAGATGTAGTTACCAGACAGTCTGTGTAGCATGAGATCAAAATCTATATTTTACAGCCAGGTCTTACCGAGGAGGAAGATGGAGAAAAGTGTGAACTAAGAACTTTATTTAACCTTGGTATATAAAGGTTGGTTTTAAGTAACAGTCTCAAAAGTCAGAGACGAAACAGTAGGAGCCAAATATTCAGAACAGCCACTTTTATGACTGATACAGAACAGCTTAGTGTCAAATGTATTCTCTCATGGCTCAATATGCCTGTTTTACAAATCTGGACCTAGGTCAGATTTTCAATTATATAATCGGAGTTGTAAAATCTAGCCTTACATGTAACCATGAAGTTTTAAATTTATTATTTTTAACATTAGACTTGGTTATAATGTTCTACTGATCTATGTCAGGAACGAAATTAACATATCTTAAAATGAATTTGCATAACCTGAAAAAAAGGTTTGCACAGCCTAATATAAATTTACATTCCTAATAAAGTATTAACATATCCAAAAATGGATTTTAAATAGTACCACTGTATTTTAAATCCTTCCTGTAAATTCCTAACAAACAGCTTTGATTTGCATGTCCTGACTTTGCTGTGTAACATCACACTAATAGTTGACTGGTTTATAAATCAGCCTTTTAATCCTCTGCTGCTGCCACGTTTGTTCATACAGATGAGACTTAACAGTACAAAAAGGCAACCATACACTTTCCCTCTTGCACATTGTAGGACTGAAGCTAAAACCAGAGTTTACGGTGGGAGGATGTTTCAGGAGATGCATTACTAGACTCGGCTGCAAACTTGGGTGCAAAGCTCAGCCCAATTTTTACGCGTTCAGTCTGACACTCAAACCAAGAGTGCTTCTCTCTCTCACTTATGAGACAAAATCAGAGTGGGGACTTGAGGCTGCCCCTTAAGTGACTCTTCTAGATTTAATTCCCCGTGAATAAAAGGTGTACGTTATTCCGCAGGATAATTTATTTTTTTTTGCTGAAGCCTGGAGAAATTTCTAGAGAGAGCTTAGTAGCAGCAGAGTAGGACTGAGAACTCAGTAAAGGGTGTGATGTGTTCCCCAGTGGGGGAGGTCCTGACATCTCAAAGCCAGCAGCTCACCAGAGATGATATTTGAATATTGCTACTTGAGTCTGTAGCCACTGATGCATAAAGGCTCTGATTCAACAAGGTACTTAGCTTTAGGAGTCCTACTGAAATCAACTGAATGATGCATGTGTTTAAAGTTATGCACACAAAATCTTGCTGTAATGGACCCAAGAGCAATTCCCATTGAAATCTGCCATTGAGTTTACTCTTTTGCTGCAGCGGAGACACTGGCTTTTTAATATAAAAACAGGAACGAGTCCGTGCAGTAACATGTTGCCTTCAGCTGTTATAGTTTTCTAGAAGAGATGGTACAAGCTGGCAGTGAAACAAGGTGAGGCAAGGAGACACACAAATCTCACCCTTACTAGCGTTTTTCCCCAAATCCTTTCCAGCTGTTTTAATGGCCTCTCTTGGTTCAGCTCTGTGCTGGCAGAGCTGAAATACTGCCAAGAGACTCAGAGCACTGAGCGAAACCCTGTGGCTGGGTAGGCAAAGCTGTTTCTGTGGCTGAAGGTGTGTTGGGAGGTCCTTAAAGTGATGACTCTAGGAGTAGAAAAGCAGAAACCAGCATGCGGTTTGTTTCTCAAATTCCATTCATCACCCTCGCAAGATTGTGCTAAAGTGAGTCAATAGCTTTAACCTCAAACCTGCGATGGGATGTTGGGCAGCTCAGAGCAGGAGTTTGTAGTATCTGGGAGGCCAAGTGGACTCCTAGTGTCTGCCTTTACAGCTGTTTAACTGTGCCAACCCGATTTTAGCTGTCACAAAAGGATCGTTTTTAGCCCGGTGCATGCACAGATTACACACATAAGAAAATAAAAAATCTGAGCCAGGTCTTCAGTGGCTGCAGGCCAGTGTAGCAGTGAAACCCAGGGACCAATACCAAAAGCACCAAGTGAGGGCCTGGTTCGTTCTTTTATATGCTGACGTGTGATTCTCCTTGGCAAAGTGGCCCCGTGGTAGGAGGTTACTCAGCCTGCTTAACCTTTATCTCTTTTGCTTTATCTCATGAATCTGGTCAGCCAAAGTACCAGCTAAAGCTCTGACTACTGTACTGCTGCTTTTGCTGCTGATAGTCAAAGCAGAAAAATACAGCTAGTTGTTTTTTTGTTGTTGTTGTGGGGTTTTTTTGTTCGTTTTTGTATCCCTAAACGAGTTTGTTCTGCAAGCAGTTAAACAAAATTCCCTTCTGACTGGTAAACTGTGTGTAAATACTGTGTGTAAATATTGTGTGGACACCACTGAAACAGAGTACATATAGAATCTATGTGATGTTGTTTATAACAATTATGAATTTGGACCATAAGATCAGGTCTTTCCAAAGACCTCTGTCACTATTACATAATGCTACTGCCCTCTCCGTATGGTAGGTTTTGCCTCTGGTTAAGGGCCAATAAAACATCCTGTGGAGATGAGTCCACGTGAGGAAAAAGCACAGTAGGTACTGACATAGTAAATATTCAGTAGGTAATTGCCTGTTGTTACTCCTGACATGCCCTCCCTTTTAAAACTGCTGGAATAAAACCCAAGGGCCTCATTTGATAAGGATTTAGCCTCCAGCTCTGAAAACTGGGGCCAGCCATTCTGAAGTGCTGACCAGGCAGATGGATTGCACTGGTACCTCATCCCTGGAGGCCAGACAAGATTTCTTGTGTTTGAAAGAAAACACATCTAGTTGCAGATGTCCCTGCTTGTTGCAGGGGGTGTGTGGGGTGGTAGACTAGATGACCTTTAAATGTCCCTTCCAACCCAAACTATTCTATGAAAACCCAAAATGTTCTCCAGTAGATGGTATCATTAATGGTGCCTTATACTCCAGATGTTCTCTTGCATTCACATTGTCACAAACACAGGGAAAAAAAGCAGATTGAAGGGTTGTTCTGTTTCCAGCACTCCATGGGGTAATGCGCATTTGACCTAGCTGTGAATATATTTCATGCAGATTGCCTGTTCCAGAATACAGCCAGCCCTGTAATAACTATATGAACTATTGAAAGATGCAATGCTAGTGAAAACCATACCTTAAAGCATGAACAATGGTATCAGCCTCTCCAAAGCCTTAACTCAAATAAGTACAGGAAATTAAAATAAATTTTTCTCTTGTTAAAATATATAGTTATAACACAAACTGTATTGAATCATTAGTCAAAGTTGTTATAGCAGACTTTTATTAGGCTGGATCATTTTAGATGTGTTATACTTAAATATGTATCCCTGAGGACCACCAATTTTATTTCTGCAATTTGGAGAGCCAAATAAATCAAACTAAATTCTCTCTGTTTAGTTTACTGTGGGAATCAAGCTGAACTCTCTGTTCCATAAACAGAAAGAAAGCAAACTGATGAATGAATATGATTAAAATGTGTTTATCTAAGCATTTGTCAAAGTCAAATCCAGATCATAAGATAAAGAAGACGGAAAAAAGATGTTCATGAAACTGCACAAAACATTTATGCCCACTATACCTAGTAGAAGAAATCTCCTTTTCCTTACTAGTAGATGTAAGTAATTCTTCTAATTGCATCTAGATCTTATCTCTTATAACACTTCTCTTGTTATTTCTTCATAGTAATATCTGCACATTCTTTTCTTATTTATTGATTTATTTTTTTTTCACCTCCAGTTTTAAAGCACTTTGTAGAAGCACTATACCTTAGGTCCCAAAGTGAACCACGCTCTATGTAGTTCATGACCTGTTACATGAGTGGCAGAATTAGGTGTATAACCACAACACTCTAGCTCAGGTAAATTGGTAACATGTGGTTGAGAAAAATTGATGATTATTGAGATTCAGCTTGTATTCCAATTACTCCTCTTAATTTTCCTAAAAACCAGGCTCTTCTTTGGTCTTGGCTGTGATGTGATTCTCATGTGAGTGTCATTAACGTAGCAAAAGCCAAGTCCTAATGATAGCTGCCTTGATGACAACTGTCACAGTCTCTCCACCATCTTTGCAGGTTCCATAGACTGTGTTGTGCACCAAATCTGTCATTTTGGCTGGGTATGATAAAAGTTGCCAGCAGGTGTGTGTATATATATTCAGAACACAGCACAGAGATTATTTGAGAAACTCTACTAGTTTTAAATTCAAAACTGTCACTTTATTTCTCTAGCAGACAATATAATTATTCCAGAAGAATTAGGAAGCATAGAAATCTTTTACACAATGGATGCCTATGTTAAAAAATAACAAGAATTTGCAGAATGTATAAAACATGAGAAAGGTTTATACACAGAAATTGTGATTGAATACATTAAAATCAAAGCCAGGCAGAGAATGAATTAATTTGTTTCAAATGATGGTATATAGTTTAGTCAAGTTCTATAATTTAATTTTAGTGAGCGCTGTAGTTCCTAATTATCTGTATACTAACAAATCCATAAATAAACCATGATTTTTCTTTCTTGTATACCAAGTGTTCATAGACAAAAAAATCCCCAAACCCCAACACTTTGGTAACTACAATGTAAATAAGCCAACTATAAAGCAGTGGTAGCAGGCAATAATGACTTTATGTGAACAAAAACATTCTCATGAAGTTTTAAACATCTGATGATACGCAATAAATTCTTACAGTTCCTCTGTGAAGATCACTCAGTTTATGTATGAAAACTGGAGATACATGGAGACATGCCTTCTTGCAAGGTAAGGATTGTATTTCAATTTTTTTGGTAGAACTGGCTGTGATGTTTACTGGGATGAAGTGGAATACATAAATATTCCTTATTTTGTGGCTGAGTCACAAAGTCTAGAGCTTAGACAACCCCTATTGAAGAACCAAGAAAAGATCAATTAAACTACGGATACCCATCTGGGCACATACAAGCCAATAGGGAGGGGTCGGTCTGACATAAAAGAATATGTTCATCTCCTCTGGTAGCATGACAGTAGGAATTAGAACCTGCTTTGATTTCTAGGTGTTGTCCTGTAGAAGTACCATGCTGGGAGCATCAGGAAGTCGGTTTAGGGAAAAGCAAGCTGTTCTTGGCTTTCTGGAGTTCAACAGGCAGTTTTAAAAGCAGTTGGAGGTCCAGGAGGGGTCGGAAGACACAAAGACTGTCAGAAAGCATGACCAGACAGGTATAGGTGACTGACTCACTGGAAATAACATTTTGTAGCATGCTAAAAACTTTCCAGGATTTTTTTTTTTTTTTTTTTTTTCAACAACAGTCTGGAAATAAACACTGTTAAGGAGAAGCCAGGCAAGTGGGGAAAAACAAGCCCAGAAATAGAAAGGAATATTAACTTAAAGAAATTGGTATAAATCACATAAACTTGACTGAATATCTGTATATAAGTAAACTTGCTTTCTAGGGGGCACAGGCTTCAAGGTTTCCACACAGGCAGATCTGTAATGGGAAGTGAAGTCTTTATCCCATACCACTACATTATTTTAATAAGTTCTCCTTACTTCTCAAAGCTTACTTCATGACAGTTTCTATCTAGATCAGGGTAAGAGCCACGAGCATTATTTCTTTCAGCTACTGCACTGAACAGATTGGGACAGGGATTTCTTTTTGTTCCCTGTCTGTATGACACCGGACACAGGCAGGTCCCAGTCTGTGCACAGACCGCATGTCTCTTACGAAAATTGCACTCTGCTTGTATGGATAGTTCTTACATTTCATTGCTTCAGCCCAGAGAGCCAGCTTTACAGAAGTAAGAAACCCTCGAGGATCATATAAATCTTAGAAGCCCTCCAGTTTTCTACAAAACCAGCAAAAGCAGCTACCACAATGCTGTGGTCTGACTTCCACAGCCTTTCCCAATACTAGAGAATCTTTTTCCCACGCTATGTAAGCATCTGCAAAAGGTTAATGGACTAGACCTTGACAGGACGTGTCCTTAGTAATGGCTGTTTATCGTGACCACGTAGTAAGCTAAGGAACCTGACTGAAAATGGGCTTGCTTCCTTCTCTAGAAGAACAAAATAACACTGAGGGGACTGAAGACAATTTTTGTTCTGCATTTGCACTCTGGTTTGTAGTATTCCACTCCAGTTATAGTACAGATCATTGTGATTAAATCAGTCAGCAGTAGCTCAAAGCCACCACTGGTTATCTTTCTGCCCTGATAAGCAAAGATCTCCAAGTACACAGGCTTTGGAAAAAAAGCCTCGCCTTGGGTCACTTGCTTTGCTAGGAAGGACATTGCAGTATTTTTAACAATATGTTCTACTTTGAGAGGTCGGTGACTTTTGCCTGGGTATTTTTTTGTTCTAAATATAACATTTATCTAAATGTTCAGAAAAATCCAAAGCATCAGTCTTCTTTACATAGCATTTTAAGTAACAATTTCCTTAGTGTGTCCTAAATGCCCTGTAATTTGCATGGAAGAATCAGAATCAAAGTCAAGCATTTTTTTTTACTGTTCAGAGAAATAAGAGCAGAATTACAAGAGATTATTTTGAAGTACCCTTCGAGACATCTGGTTTTTAGGTGGATTCTCACAAAAGACTATCTAGATCGCTGGCAAACGGCGCTCAGGAGACAAAGTGCACAATGCTGAGCTGTTTGTGGTTTGTCATGTGAACTGTATGGCCCCGATTATGTGTCTACAGCCGTTATGCACAATTCAGTACCCCTCTACCAAAAAAGACAGGTTGGGGGGAAATTCTGTTACTGCGATTAAAGCAGGTCTCAATCAGAATCACAACCAAGCATTCAAAATCACCCAAAGGAATTATTCCTTTATCATCTTCTCTAAAATGTTACTTGAATAGAGTGCAGTATCTCACCCTGTTTGACTCAGCCAGTACAAGTGCTCCGCAATACAACGAACGCTGCAGAGCTGTTTTCTCTGAAAACCTGATACTAACATATCCCTACAGCAGTCCAGCTCACTGAATAATTAAGAACAGATAACTTTCTTCAATGACCTTTTTTTTTTTCCATGAGACGAAGCAAATAAAAGAAAAAGGTTTCTTCCCAAATGTATTTACTACTTGAAATTACCGGATAATTTTAGCAAGAGCTCTGCATTTTCTATTTGTGAATGAGTAGTTCACTGTGCATATTTAGAATTCATAATTGAAGCCATTTTGCCTGCAGATGTAGAATTTGGTTGCAGACAGGACATTTCACATCTATACAGCTTTGCTTTCTGATTCTACAATGCCAGACAGCCCTCTCCCTTTACTCTGCAGTTTTAGCACAAATGTCAGACAGACGCGGGGCATAAATTACGCTGAAATTTCAGGAGTAATCTCCAAAATCACTGCTCTGTTTTTGCACACACAGATGAGATTCTTTTCACATTATATGTCATAATCATCAGATTATTGTTCAGACGGGTATGCAGCATTACAAGTATAACTGTGATTATACTTTTACCCAACAGCTTTCGCTCATGAATGGGGGATGAAAGGCAGCGGCAATATGAGAAACAAAGATCTGTATACTTCAGCAGCCTTAAAGGTGTATTTTTCTTACAACATAGAAGAAACAACATGGGGTCTTTCTGAAGTGTGCTTCTCTACATGCTTTTATTTGTATTTATCCTGAAGCACGTACCCTCCCATGCACCTTTTTATAACATATCGGGTATGGGATCCCATTACAGAACCAGGGTGAGGTTTTCAAATGCAACCAGTGAACCAGTGCTGCCTTCAGAGTTGGATCAAGATGAGAAGACACCCTGCAAAGGGTTAGCAGAAACTCCAGCCTCCACACTCAATGAAAATTAGGAATGTTGTTTTTTAAGAGGAAGAGAACGAGACCCTAAGAGCCACTGACCGTGGGTTTAGATTTTGGCCATAGCCAGTGAGGCAGAGTTCCTGCAGGGTTCTATGTGTGACGGTGGTGCCACACAAAGGCGGTCACTGCATGAACATGGTCTTCATGACTGTCAGCCCTCTGCATCAGGAAGCTTGATGTTACAGTCCCTGACTGACTCACGGGTCTCACTGTACAAGCTCATGGTGGTGTTCCTTGAACTACTGTGACTCGTGGACCCCAATGTTTGTTGGTTTTCAGTAGAGACATGCCTCCTTTTTTGCAGTTTTGTATACAGGAATAAACAGGTTGTTTTTCTATGTGACATTAGAGGTCATTTGTGGAGTATTAGAAATGGTTACAAAGAAATAATTCTGCAATGTTGGAAAGTTCTGTACGGAAAAGTCTTTAGTACTATGTTAGTACACAATATATAGTATTTTTTAGCATATGGCTTTTTTAGACTGTCAAGTTTCAGTAATGGAATTTCAGCAAACCCTAAAGGCAGCACAGTCCATATACGTTATTTCCTCTGAATTTTGTATCTTCTTGACACAATAATAGCTAGCCACAACATTTTCATCTGGTTAAGTGCTCTTCTGTCTAGGGATATTTGCAGCAACACTTTACAACAAAAAGTCTATTAGCTGTCAGTCGTTTAGCTCTATTTTCTTGTTTTGTAAGGTTTTTTGATAGCCTTCACTTTTTGTTTCACTGTGAGGATTTCTTTAGCTGAAAGACACTAATCCCATGGCAATAGCGATAATATTAACGCTTCCAGGTGCTAGCTTTGCCAGTCTTCCTTCAGGATAATCAGATCTTAGACTACAAACTTTTCCCATTTAATTTCTCTTGAGAATGACTTCCTGAAGCAGAATTTTGAAGAAAAAAAAAAAAATGAACAGAGTGAATGCATCTGACTGAATGAGATAATCAATATGAACATTATGTATTCACAACCCATTATTAACAGTCCCAGACTATTTTCTGTCATAATCTGTGATGTAAGTACCATGATTCTCCAAAATTTCATGAGAAGAGTCCAAAAACGATTTCTACACACTGATTAAAAAGCTTTTAAAATGTGGCCTTCAAATGTAAATGTTTTTATCTTCAGACGGATGTCTTTATGAGCTTACCAGCTATGCTTAGACTCAGAGGTAGCTCTACAGTGTTGAATTGATCATGGCAGTGTTTGGATCATGCATGTTTTATTGCAGTTTGACTATTCTTAGTTTACATCTTAAAATGGTCTGATAGGTGCTTGACTATATTAATATCTGTATTTAAAAGAACACTGAGTGGGATCTTTGCTGGAACTGGCTCTTTCTCATTATTTGGGTCAGTTTCAAGGACACAACTTATTGCTGCTTTTTTTTTTTTTTCTTTCTACTGGCAAATTCCTTCTAAAAAAAATGCTCTAAAATACTTGAAAAAAGCCTGGTATTTTACTTGAAAAATAAAATGTGAGCAGAGAGAAGGGATGTTATTTGTTTTGCTGCTTTCTAGGACCTAAGTGTTTAAACTGGGAAGAAAGGGAATTCTTTTCCCCATTCTTTGCGTTTCTTGGGAGAAGGAGCTAGTGGCGATCCCAATGGCTGTTCCCAGCTTGGTGGGCAGCTGAAAGCATTGCAAGGGGTGTGAGACCCTAAGTTTTTTCTCTGAATCCTTAGAACTGGGAAGCAGCAGGCTGAGCTAATTTGAGGAGTTTCTTGTGCAGCTCAGACTGCCCCAGGAGAAGCTATGGGAGTTCTGTGGAAAGGACCTCTGGTTTTATCCAGTTGAGACTCTGCAGCTGAGGCAAAATGCTCCTGATCAAGTTTAACACCCATTCCTGGGGACCAGTCCCAGGTAAAAAGTGCCTCTGTGGATCTTATAGAGGTGGCCAGAGGGGAAATGTCTGACTGACTATTCACAGCTAATGTTTTCTGCATTAGAATGTATTTGGCTTTCCACTGAGATGTTTCAGCTTTTTGAGGGTTTTGGGTAGGATATAGTTAGCAGTAAATGCTGATGCTTGAATGAGTGATATATATGAGGAATATAAATTGCCTTAGAAAAATACAGTTTAAAATGTTTTCCTCGCCATGGACATGAAAATTTTCTTGAACAAATGAGAGCTGCTCAGAAGTAGTCATTTAATTAAATACAGTTAAGAATTGGAAACCAATTAATTTCTGGAGCAATGGAACGGTAAAGTATTTTTCGTTAATTGCAATGTCATTAACTTACCATGCTACTGCACCAATTGAATGTAGAATTTAAGTAAATTCAAATCCGTTATGTCAGATTCAAGGCTCTTTCAAATGGATTAGGAAAGAATAAAGTGTTATACTGAGATGACAAGTATAAGGCTTAAATTATTTTTTTTAAGTGCACAATTTGCACGTCAAATAGATGGATGTTCACAGAATCAATTTATTTCTGAGACCTTTGATCAAAGATTTGGGAGGAGCCATAAAAAGTGATTCTCTAGAAAATGTTTGCTGCTTTCTAATGAGAACTGGCACCATTTGGGTACGTAGATGAAAGCACACCTAATCTTTTTTACTCCTCCTTCTTAATAATACCTTTGGATTCAGAAATTAAGCACAGCAGGAATAAAGATCCTGTGCAGCACATCTCTGCACTAATAAAGCAAGCTGTCGAACTACTGAAATAAGTAGATACTTCTCATACAGGAAGTCACTCACCTATGGGGGAACGGGACAAGAAGGCAGCTCGGTTAATTTTCACACAAAATTGAGGAATAAAGATTTGGAACTGTGCCCATGAAGGCTGGAGTAACTTCCATAGCCTGGGATAAAAACAGCTCCAAGCAATTTGACTCTGCTGCATAAGGAAAGATCACGATAGCAGATCCCTCATTACGGTTAACAGAAAGAATCAGAAAAGGGAGCCCAGATTTCATTTCCTCCTTCCCACTTCCCAGGTGATGCAGGACAGAAGAATCAGGAGGTGAGTGAAGCAGGGGAAAATGATGGAGCTGGGAGCAAACACTCCTGTGTGCTGAAGTGCCCTCACCCCCTAAGATGAGAGCTGAGACACAACCCTGAGAAGGTCTCACAGCACAAGATATCAGGATTTCAACTCTGAGTTAAATATAATCATGGCCTGCACAGCAGGAAGCATTCTTGGATGGACAGGAATGGTGTTTTATTGCCTTCAAAATATTGCCTTCTCATTCTCACACTAGCATGAAATTTACTTTCCAGAAAACCCTTCCCTTAGCAAAATGGGGAGAGGGGGATTTTTTTCTGCTAATTTTGCAGGCGATCTCTACACCCTGATTCAGCCTTACATCTGTGACATGTTTTATGGCCCTGTGCGCTGCCTCAAACAAGGCTGTAGCTACCTGCTTGTGGGCTGGAAATTCCCATCTGACCGTCTATGTTGACTTGATGGTCTGTCCCTCAGTGTGTCATTTGACCCTTCTACCAGAGCCTGTCCCAGTATGGACAGGGTGTTCCAGGAAGATTATTTTCTTAGTTCGTTATCACTGCAATTAATAATTGAAGAGGAGGACGTTCTCTCTGAATATCTGGAAACACACGAGGTTTTGTCATGATAACATTGAAAGGAGATTTTATTTTTTTTACATAATAAAATGGAGACATTGACATAAAATAGATCCTTTATATTTGGTAGTATTTCATGCTAATATTGCTGACATTTTGCTCCTTCTTTTCCAGGAAGCTATTAGCTTTTATTATTCCTTTAATTGCATCAGATTATCCAGTAATAACCACTGCTGCGAACTACATGGCCTCAGAAGTTTTACAAGTTGTACTACAGTAAGAAAGTTAAGATAAATTAATGCAGGGCAAATCCTGAAATGAAACAACTTGACCCCTACTAAAAATTTGCTGCTAACAGTTTGGAGTTGTGCTTAATGTTTGAAATCACTAGATCATTTGAAGTGACATTGTGAAGTGGTATAGTTGCTTTAAGACATCATTTTTAAAAATTAGGGTTACCTTGCCATTTGCTGCAAAGCCGTGAATCCCAGGAGAACCGAATTGTTCCTCCATATTAAATTAAAAGGCATTAATCTTTTCAGATGCAGTATCCCAGATGCAAATTCTTGCCCAGTACAACTAGAAAAGTCTTCAGTCCTAGGCTTGTCAAGACATAAAAACTGGGGAAAAAACCCAATCCCAAAGCTGTACTGCATGCCAGGAAGAAAAGACATGGGATGCATTTCTAGTTCAACGAATAAATCCTTCTCTACAGGGTATGATATGCTTCTAAAAACTGGGCAATAGCTCAGCCTTCCAGTGACAGCAGTCAGGTTATTCCTTGCATGACCAAAACTATTCCTTGGGCATGGGGCTGATGGGCATCATGTTATGTCTTTGAGGCAATATCTATAAATAGGATACCCACTCTGCTGTTTTCAAGATTCGGACTTGGAAAACTTTCTTGTGTCTCCTCTTACAGGGCCTGGCATAAAACTGGATTGTATAGACAGATACAGACCGAATTGGTTCAAGTCTGATGTTGCAGGCAGATATCCCTGGCAAGTTCTCCTCCTTATTCAGCTTGGCTTTCCATCAGGTTTGTGGTACTTCATAGTCATCCTTGTCTGTAAATTATCATCTTGTTCAGAGTCTGAAGCAAAATACCAATGGATACGGCTTTGTGCTCCATCAAGTTTTGCTTCATCTTTCTCTTCTTTGGTTCCAGTTTTGATTTTATCTGCACTTTGCATGTTCGTGACAACATTGAAAAAAAGAAAGAATGGGTTTACAGTGTGTTTGTTGATAAAATGAATACACACTAAATTTAGCTTGATGTTTTTCTGCATGATACCCCTTGTCTTTTGTTGATATAATATCTAGCTTGAAATTTAGTACAGCAGTAATGATTGCATTGCAGCCCGGGGCACAGCACTGAGGAAACAACAAACTGCAGTGCTGAATCAAGTCAATTCCTTCACGTTTGAGAGCAGCTATATGGACCTTTGTTATCATTAAATGAACTTCAGGGAGTTGGCGAAGATATGCAGAGACAAGCTTTGTGGAGCTCCTCGTATTTCACGTGAAAGGAGAGTCCATCTCACCCTAGCTGTGTACAGAGTGAGAGACTGTAGTGTGCATCCAATTCTGCTAATATTCAGCATCAAATGGAGACGACTAACTTTAGACATCTCCATGTAGGTTTAGACATGTGAGCACGATTTCTAAATTCTTAATTTAGTCTATGAATGAGAATCTGCCAGTACGCAAATCTCCCATGAAGGTAGAGATTTGGGAGCTATTCTGCTCACCCTAAAGAACACGGAGACAGCCCCATCTCCATGGGGTGATGTGAATCTTCCCTCTCCTTTTTGTCTGTGGGGAGAGCTGACAGCAGTTGTGTTCCGAAATGGCTAAATACATTAAACTAAATACAATATGGGGTAAGTTAATGAGTGCTAATCAAGGTTAATACGCTGAAATTGCTGAGATCCATCTTTTGAAGAGGAGGATAAGTCAGAGGGAAGTTAAGCTGCGTATGTTTGATAGCTGCACAAGATTGCTTTAGATGATTTAATGGGTCATTTTTATTGTTTACGCTCTATGCATTCCAGTTCAGTAAGAAGAAGGCTTGCCAGCATGAAATTAAATGAGGGATCATTGTGTCAGCTAATATCTGAAACTGAATCTAAATACTGTATAAAATACTCAGAATCAGGGGATTATGGGGGCTTGAGGGCACCACGCACCCACTGGTCCACACACAAATGTAAACCCAACTTTACATAAGAACAGAGGATCTCTCTTTCTCGTTCGCAGACATAGTCTAATTTAAGAAATTCTCTACATCTTGTATTAGTTACATACTGTGCACATACATATCTGCAGACAGTGAAGTATTATATCTAAGGATCTGTTAGGAAAGGCAAGAAATTTCTGAGATGTAGTTTTGTTAAAAGAGAAACAACCAACACTGATTTACATATAGTGGGACAGCGCATAAGAGGAGAAGGCAGTAAATGCTAAGTCTGCTCGGATGTTTTAGCAGTGAAAGGAACAGGAAAGTAGAAGATGATGATGGGGTCAGAGAGAATTATGGAACTGCAGTATTGTAGGTAAAGGAAAGAAGGTAAAATCTGTATAATACAGGATGATTTTTTTTTTGATGTAGTATTTATCTCCCACTGCAGGAGTTACATGCACAGTTCATTTTATGTTTATTTCATATGCATGGAATCTGAAAGGAGAAAAATCTTTTGTTATTTAAAGAGCTTGTACAAGACCACTTTTATTGCTCAGACCTAATATCTCAGTTCAGCTGTTTGTCAATGCAAATAATTCTAAGTGTTCGTTCTGGAGACACTGACAGTGAAATGCTACCTCTATGCAATCAAATATATTCAGTAAGACATAATTGGTAATCTTTTCTATGCCTATCACACCTGGTTGGGTATTTTTCTGAAATGTATTTCAGCAGAAAATTTTGATTTACCCATATTTGAAATTATATTCATCAAAAGAAAGCATCAGTTTTGACAATTTTCTTCACTCTTAATTTCTATAGAACTTTGACTTGTTTAAATATTCTAAGATTTTCTCAAATGAGGAAATTTGTTTTTCAATTTTTGAATCAACTTTCATTTCAAAATGTGAACTATTTATAAGGAAATGTGTTTTAAAAATGAAGATGTGTCGAAATCAAAATGAAAGCTTGACCTGAATTTATTTTTCTGTTCAAACTTTCCATTTAGAACACCTTTTTGACTGTTACATGTTTTCTGCTTCAAAAATTGTATAAAGCATGAGAGAAGCACTTCGGAGTGTGTGAAACCACATGTTTTAAAGAGCAGAGACACATACCTGGACTCCTCAGATGTGACAAGCTCAGAATAGATGAGGTTTTCACCAGGATAGGTAATATTTTGGGTACATTTTTACTTTTCTTCTTGTTTCTAAGCCATTAGGACAATTTGGATATTTTTTTTCATATCCAGGAAGCTGAAGAGGGTTTTGGGTTTTTTTGGTTCTTTTCTTTTTTTGGCAGTTGCTGAAACTTTCTAATGGCCCCTTGGTTTCTGGAGCTTTAAGCAACAAGAAAAACCCCTAACATCATGAAGCACACCATAGAAATGCAGATGGCCCTGCTCTCTTCCTCTGTCCCTTTGTTAAGACAAATAAATCTTTCCATGGAGAAAGTGTTCTGACTTACTTTGAACTTTCCAGGTTTTTTCATTTCCAGTAGGTCACCCGTAGACCATGATGACTTCAGGGAGAGCATCTGACACTGTCACCCAGACAGCCCGGCTACGTGGACAGGTGTCAGAATGGAGCAGCTGCTGGAGCTGGCATGAATTGCAGAGCTGCTTCATTTCACTTCACAGACTCTTGCTTGACTCATTTTTGGTTATGTAGCTTGGCTTCCTGTTCCTGGCACTCTCCAGGCAGCTGAAGTTTCATGATAAAAGCAACAAAATGCCCCTTCTAGGCTCCAAATCGGACTTTGCTGATAAAAGAGACGCCAGTGCTATCATTCAGACACCAGTCCCTGTCTCAAGTTTTTTGACTTTTCAGCAGATTTCAACCCTCACCACTTTGGCAGAACCACGATGCTGTGTGTTATTGTAGGCACTATTTATTTGGGTTCTGCTAGTTCAAAAGCAATTAGTGGAAAGAGATTGCCAGGCACCATTCCTTATGGATGCTTCTGTATAAAGATACAGCTCACATTGGGCATGATGCTTTCTCAAAGATTTCTGCATGTAGTTGAGATTTCATTGAAATTGGCACTTCTTGTAATCAAGACCCATCTAATAGTTAAACAATTATTTAAATGGCACAACACTTCCCTCTATTATTACAGATCATTTGGTTAATGTGGGTAGAACCAGCAGCTTTAACATTTAACATCAGCCCCTGAAGAATTCTGACCGTTCAAGTTGGACATAGTTGAAAAGCAAATCTCCAGATAAAGGCTCTGTGACTCACTAAAGGTATTCCAAAGTCCTCACTCCTCCAGTGCTGCTCTGCCTGGATGCTTTGATTTCCTGGTCTGTAACAATTGTATGCATTATATCACAAGTATAGATTGGACACCAAGATGAAATCTTTGCCTGGCTTTTGGATATGTGCCAACAAATATAGAAGTCTACATTTATACCTATTAAAAAATTAGTCGTACTTCAGACAAGAAATACAGAGCTATCTGAAAAAAGCCCAAATCAAGTCCAAACAAAACAATCATTGCAGGCTTCATGATATCTGCTTGTAGTATTACACTGAAAATCTAATTAAAGTAACAGGGACAACTTTCTCATTATTTTCCAGAGCTTTCATTTGTACAGTAAGCAGGTTGATAGTGTCTATTTTAATGGCTGTTGCCTTAACAAATTCACTCATATCAAAGCTCACTTTTGTGGGAATAAAAAGGGTGGAGCAATAATAGTAATAAATTATAAAATACATACACTTATGGAGTTTTTCCTTGGTAAATCTCCATGTACTCAAAAGGAGGTGACTATTCATCATTATTCTTGTTTTCTGCAGGTAGGGACACAAAGGATGTGCTTATGCTGTAGTCACCATGCATAGCTAAGCTTGCCTCACATGAACCTGTCCTGAGGGTAAATACTGCAAATCATTAGCTCACACATGTCTCTGCAACTGGACTGTTACCAGCAGCTGAGCTGTAGAGAGATGAAGATAATCCTGCGTTTGGATAACTTTATGCTCTGTTGCAACCAAAGAAGTGATGTAGTGGTGGCATATGCAAAGCTGTGATTTGGAGCAAGAGATGTCCAGCATCCTGTTTCCTGACAGCTTTTTGGTTCTCAAGTGTGCTCTCTTTCCAGGTGGAATCATGATGGATTCTTGTCAAAACATGCTCAGCTGTTTTTAGGTCATCTATTTTAGATATTTCTTTCCCTGGAAACAAACTCAGAAAATTTCCTGTTGGAAACACCATTGATACTAATAGCCTGTCCACTAAAAAATATCTTTGGTGAAACAGCAAGCGAATTTTCCTTCCAAAACGCACATAAAGTATTCCCATAGTGAATTTTGTGTCTCAAGCTTGAAGTAACAGTAGGCTGACGTTTCTTTAAACTATTCCTTGGGCGATACTACTGTTTAAATACTGATATCCCTAGCAATGCTTATTCAGTCAGAATATACTTGGACAAAATGTGGAACCTGAACTAACTTGAGCCTTCAGACTGTCACTGAGTATAGGAATATTCCTGATATTGCTATATAGGAATAGAATAGGATATAATAGATATTGTATAAATAACTTTGTAATGATATAATGTTATTGTATCATTCCCAGGAAAGAGTGGGAAAAGGGAAATTGTCCTTTGTGAAATATAATTATTATGGTCTTCTCTTAGGTGGCACGTGGATCCCTGGTTTACTCGGCTCCTTTCTTTCTCCCAATACAATAGAGACATGGTGCCAAGGTGCTACTTACTCTTGTCCCATCTCACCTCTGTGTGGAGAATGGCCCAGAGAAACTGGGCTATTTAGGAACTATGCTGGAACTACTTGGAACTGGCATTTTTTTTGAGATATGGCATCACATATCACATCAAACAGATCTTCAGCCTTACTGGGACAGCTCATCCTTATAACCAAAGGCAGTCTAGCTCCAGTCTGTTATTTTAAACAAAGCATAAATAGCTGCACTCACAGTCACGCTGGTGTGCGCAGTCCAGTACAGTCAATACGAATTGCAACAGGGTGATGGTCCCAGAGTGTCCATTGTTACAGGGAAGGTACTGAAGAGGACAATAGCAAACCAAAGGAACACATCTGTTACTTTAGATTTACAGCTTCCAGCAGCACCCTGAAGGTCTCATTGCAGCATAGATTCATGTTATAAACAACTCTGTTTCCCTGATACTTCGATCTCTTGCTCACTCTTTGGATGTAATCTTTTGGTTTCATAGGGGATGTTATCCTCTTTTTGGAGTGCCAGACATTGTGGGGTTTCCCCTGTGGCCATACCTTTTAGTGTGTCCCAGGGGTAGGTGCTTTGATAACTTTCATATATATAAATTTGGTGGTTTCAGGGACCAAGTTCTTCCAAGGAGGGGGGTTTAGGGTCCTCTTCCAACAAGGAGTGGGGGTTAGCTCTTTTTCATGTAACTGTTGCCACGATCTAACAGGACTAAATTTGGTTTCCTTCTAAATAAATTTCACTGTCATTTAGCAAGACTGCAAAATTAAGTAGATGCAGCAGTTCTGTGCTCCGTAGCAGGAAGCCAAAAGCAAAGATATTTTAGATTAACGAATGAGGTGGAAATGACTTTTCCCCCAGGGACTTATTTCCCATGGGAAAACTAGTTTCTCAGAAAAAAAGGGGACTCTAAAAATACTTTGTGTCACAGAGTTCTGAGCCAGCTTGCATCTTCCTCATCCTTCATGGAAAAGCATGACACACACGCATGCTGCGGTCTCCAGGAAGACTCGGGCAACTCAGAAACATTTTAACGGTTTAACAGCAGCAGCATCAGTGCAGAAGTGCAGGCATGTAGGGATGTGAAGGTCATGCAGGTGTGCAATTTACTGGAGTGTTAATTAGGCTGAGCAATTATAAAGGGTAGAGAAATTCAGCTGGTGGAAAAAGCATTTTGCTGCTAGCAAAAGGGCAGTGTAAACACTTTGCTCATCTATGGAGAATATAATGAATGTTCTGTCTTTGCACTGCTCTGGCAGAGCTAGGAAAAGACGGACAAAATTAAATTAATGGAGAACATAGTGGATTTTTGTCCACGGTTGACAAACATGAAAGCTGTATCTTTTCGGTATCTTAATTCTTCTCTAAATGGACACTTATTGATGTCCACAACCTGCACTCCCTACCCTGTTTCCACTCCTAAATATCTTCAGGCCTTGTAAAAGTGACTCCGTTCCTGCTGTTCTGGTGAGTGTTAGAGACATATCAAAGTGTTCAAACTCACAAAGCAATGAGCACTTCTGCTAAGCCACATGGGATCCAAGGATAGCCAGTAAAGTATTTTATACCTTGTGAGCTGCAGGCTGCTTGCACTGACAGACATGCTGAATGGGGAGAAGAACCACCAGAGACTCAAAGTGGGGACTGATACCAAGGAAGATATATGAGAAAGTGGTGCAAAGCCCTCAAGACTTGTTCTCCTGAGGACTTGGCTGCAAATGGCAGAGATGAACTGAACTCATTGTATTTTCACCACTGGAAAGGGGTAAAATATCTCCTGCTTTTATATAACTTTTGCTGTCCTGGGTTATATCTGAAATAACAGGCTTGTATTTGTCACATATGATTATTTATCCAGAGGGCTGGGCAGGTGAGTTGGTGTTTACTGCTAAAACACCAAAAACTCCCTGACTCACTGTGCTCTTATCACAGTCCTTCATACGGGCTAAGGACCTGAAAGAGGAAATTCACATTCGATGTTTTAACTTCAGTCCTTTTATATTTATAGTTCACCTAATGCTTATGAACAAGTAGATATTAGCTGTCATCTAACAGCTTCCTTCAGTAGTTTTTATACAGTCTAAAAACATTTATGGAATTAAATAATTCAATTGTATTATTAGCTATTACCGTTCTCCTTGTAAAACCTAGGAACTATGCTAATAAAATACTACTTTTAATAGTATTACCATATTAACAGAGATCGAAATTTTCTAAGATATGGACTTTTTTTAAAAAGGCTTATATCTTAAATTCTAATGAGATGAGGAAACACTAAATGGTTAATCTACATAAAAGTTTAAGAAGAAAGAATGTTTGAAATAGTAGTAGCATTATTTTGTAGGGAAGTAAACAGGCAAAGATAAACTGGAGAAAGGTATTCTGACATTTACCCATAATGCTACTCAAAGCCTGATAAGACTCCTGGTGAAGTGAGGAAGACCCAGAGTATTTTTGGTACCAAGGGAGGCTGTGGTAAAACAACCTGTCATGTAGATAGAAGAAGAGCCCATGTTGACTTCCTTAGAAAACAGAAGTTCTCTGAACTTCTGCTAGAATAGCATCCATCCTCTTAGATCAGGAAAGTCTTTCCTTCATCATAAATCTGTTATTGCTCCAGTCTGTTGCCTCTGCAGGACTTCAACATGCTGCCGGGAGGGAGTCTGTCTATCCCTGGAAGTTGAATTGATGCAGTCTTTCTATTTGCAAGACCTGTCTCTAGTACTTGGCCTCAGATGTAACAAAAGCTATTACTTAAAGGGTATTGAACTGTTGTAAATATCTCCGCAGTCGGGTATACACCCTGGGAAAGCTAATGTAGGCCACTGAGCACCATACACATGTTTTGGGAGGTGAATTGCAGCAAAAAATAACTGGGAATCACAGGAGGTTAATAACTGAAAATCATAGAAAAATTATTTTACATCACTAAATCGATCTTTTTAGTGATACTCAGAATGAACAGTAATATACATGTAACTGAGACATTTATTAATAGATTACGTACCTTTCTGAAAGTCGATCTCTCCTCTCCAGTAAGGTAACTCAAGAAAAACCCAATGGAGATGGCACACAAGAATGGACCCCTGGGTCTTCTTCATATCACAAGTATGGACTAATGCATTTTTTGGCAAAGTGACAGACTCAAAGAGAGAAAAGCTAGAGATGAGAGCGTTGTGGGTGAGAACACTTTGATGGACAAAAATGCCATTAATGTCAGAAAATGGTACATCCAGGATAGAATTTATCAAAATTTTATCAAAAGGCCCTGAGAAATAAACAAATAAACAAACCATGGCAATCAAAAAGAAGAAAACTCATTCACCCCCACCCTCAAAACCTTAGTCATTGCCCTGCAGGCTGAGCTTGTCTTCTGATGCACTGATGTATTCTGTAATAAATATAGAAATTCAAGATGTGCATCAGGCATAGTAATATAAGCTACAGCAGTCATGGAGGAGACTTACAGATCCACCAGGCAGAGTGTGGCTTAGGCTTAGGCTATGGTTAAGAAAAACCATGGGATCTGAATTAGCCCGATTGATAGCCAAATAAATTTAGCTTTGGAACAAAATTTTAGGCTGGCCCTAAAAATGTTTATGGAGCTGAGATGAACATATTCTCTGCTCTTTGAGAAATTTTGGAGTTGAATGTTCATGCTTATGGCTATCGCTTAGAAACAGAATTGGAAGCAGAGGCGTAAGGAAATATTAGAGGAAAAAACCTCTTTTAAATAAATAGCAACATTTTCTGATATCTAGTAGGCAAATACCAAAAAAGCCAAAGATGAAACATAAAGATGTTGTTATGGGCAATGGATTTAATCTTACAAAACTTGGCACCTCTGTGCTGTTTTAGGCACTATTAAAGTAAGAACACTTGTCCCAGCCTCTGTGTTGCAGTCTCCAAGGCACTTTGGAAAGTAAACAGTGAACCTATGGAGGCCCAATACCCGATAAAAACACAGCCCATCCATCAGCAAGCGAGCACTTTTCACCTTGCCATTTAGTCCTGATGGTGTATGGCCCCTAGGTGAGTAAGGGGAGTAATTGTCTGCTTTTGTCATCTCCAGATGACGCCCATACATTGCCAGAAATACCTCTTTGCTTTGGTCCCATGGTAAGGAAGATGTGTCTGCTGCCTTTCTGAAGAGGTACCTCAAGGTGAGCAGAGTCAGTGTGCAAGGGGCAATGTTTTATGCACAGTCTTATGCTGCACATTGCAAGTGTTAGAAATCAAAGCACCATCTCTTTCTTATAATTTCTTTCCAGATACTACTCATGAATGGGAAGGTTGGGGGGTAGTATCCAGGAGGCCCCGTACGACCTCCCACACTTACTCCCCAAACACAACTCCTTTAGGCTGTGATCACCGTGAGGAACAGAATGGCAGGAGAACTAAAGGATGCGCCTCCTATTACTTACTGGGATGATTCATATGATATTGCATATGATACTGTAAAAAAAAAATCTTCAAACCATTCTGAAAGGGAAAACTGGTTTATTTTGAGAGCTGAAAAAAAGTTTCTTCCATTTGTTTCATTTCCAGAATGTTAAGAAGTCTACAGTATTTCCTCAGATACACTGGATTCCCACTGACACAAATAATTCCAACAGTGATCAAGGCATGCAACAAGGTACCTTCTAAGCTTAAAGCGCTGTGCTGAATTCCTGTGCAAATTAGGGAGCTGTCGATGCTAATTGCCAGCTCTGATCGTTTGTTATCAAACTCATGCTATTTGTGCACACAGATGAATCAAGTGCATGTGGATCTGGGACAGATGCTTGCAAATGCTCTGTGAATGTATAATCGTCTTTCTAGTTCCTTCAAGAGAAGTAGAAATTCTGTCTGAAATACAAACCACAGTGAATACAAAAATTGGGTGGCTGTTTAGTGCTTGTTAGCTCTTAAAATTGTATTTTCTTCCAGACAAAATTATATTATCATAACATTTCAATTTAGTCGGCAAAGCGAGTTTTAAAAAAAAAGTTGCTTTATGCAGCTGTAAACCTTGTTATTGCATTATCCCATAAACGCATATAATTGAAACATTTAGTTGTTGGGTCATTCTGGGAAATGAGCTGAAAACCTTAAAAATAAGTTTTAGCTGGTTATTCAAGAGAACTTGACATTCAGGCCTCCTACATATACATACAGCAATTATTATTCATGTACTATTTGTATTGAACGAGTTCCTGGGCTTCCAGTTACAGGGAGAGGCATCAAAAGGGTGTAACTTTAGTTCCACCTTAAGAATCAATGTGTGATTTTTGTTTGTCTATATAGAAGTTTATATGACATTCACTGTACATTTGTATGCACAAAGTCTGGATATCTTTGGATAAAAAAGCAGTTACATACATGCATATTGATGTTACAGGTAATTTTTGCCTAAAAGAAAAAAAAAAAAACGCAGATACTTCATGCGTTCTCCTACCTTCCTATCCATAACACATATTTACTTTGATCAGATTTCTTTTCCAGTCACATTACTTAATTGTCAGTTCAGTTTTATTTTAGTTGGTGACTGCTGTGGAAGCTGATGAGAGCAGTCATCGCCAATACAGAGAGCTCTGAGAGATGGTACCAGATTCACCAGTGGATAATGCAGAGAGGCTAGCATAAGGACTCGCATGTTTCTGCTATGCTTGTCTTCTTATTGACAAGAAACTTCAAGATACCCATCGTATATGACAGTAAATTCAAGTCTAAAATCTTCTTTTTGGCTGAAGGCTGCAGAATGAACTCAGGTGACTTTCCATCCCTCAAATCTTCACTGTCAAGACTCATTGCATATTTCTTTGGATCATGTTCACTACTTTGATGGCAATATGGATTTTTTTTCCCCGTGGTGAAGGTTCATTTAGTGAGTCATTTTGCTCTCCTACGTAAAATAGCTTCTACATCTTTTTTTTTTAAATGCATAGCTGATTAAATCACAAGTAATTGCTCCTCAGAAAGAACAGTATTTTAAATCTCTTAGACTTTCTGCCTTTCAAATCAAAGAGTTCAGTGAATCATTAGGCATTTCAATGTATTAACAATTTCAGTGGTTTGAAGAAAAAAAAACACCCTTATTTCCCGCTCTGTTAAAGTTACTTTTGTTCTTACTTATTATCTGCTCAAGAAAATTAGTGTTGCTAGCTCACCCAGTGTGGCGTATATCGATGGTTGCATGTGCTGTGTTCAAAATATAGCAGTGACTTCCATTTGTTAAAGCCATGAACAGGTCCTTGAGCTCTGTATGTGAAGCTGACCCTCAGCTGCTGACCCGTGGAAACTTACACTGCAATGAATTACATCTTGCTTTATTTAAAACGCCCACAGGGGTGGCAGTGACAGTATACAGTAGCAATGAAAGTTTGGGTTTTTAATATATATGCCCTGAGCCTACACACACAAGCATACACTGGCTGAATTTCCAGTTAGAAAATAAAAACTGCTGCCAAGAGACTGATGTATTGAAGTGTTACATTATTGGAAATCAAAAAAAACTTGACTAAGAGAGTCATTATTATTATGTAGCTTCAGACTAAATGGCTTTTATTTTAAGCCAAGCTGCTCACTTTGCCTAAAATGCCCTACAGGATCGTTTGCATGAATCAAGCAAGTGAACTCCTTACGGGTCCTATCGATTGCACCACCTGAAGATCCTCACTCTTATAGAGACAAATCTTTGATTTGATCACACCTGCTGATTTACTTTAAATCCAGCTACATTCATATCTTTACACTTTAAAAAGGGTATAATCAAATTTCTTCCGTGAATAGATCATCCACTCCTGCGAGATGGGGAGTGCGTGGTGCAATGCGCTTAACATTCTCCACTGGCTCCAGGAAGTATGGTGGTCCCCAAACCCTCTGGGGACTACAGAGAAGGTTCAGTCTCGGCCCAGAAAAGCCAACACCTTTCATCCCTTATTCAAGAAGTGAAGCTGCTCTTGGTAGTGTTCATAGCTGCCTGCTGTGATCATTCAATTACCCAATACATCATTTCAGTTGAAAAAGCTGTTTAATGCAGATAGTGGTTTGCCCAGCTGGAAAAGTGTGTGTAGTACTTTATACTTCGTGGCAAGGAGCTGACATTTGTTTTCATTAGCCATACATCATGCTGTTACATGAGGCAATTGTGCATAGTAAGTTTATATAATACCTCCCCTAAACTGGCGAGCTAAAGATGATCTCCCCAGCAATCAATATTGACATCAAAACCATTTCTTTTTGGCATTTTATCTGCATTTCACATAAAAGAAATGAAGGAGAAAATTATCATACAGTAAGCTTTTTGCAGGAAGAAATGTCCATGATTCACTAGTTGCCAGATGAAAGTTATGACCCAGTATCTGAATTCCTTATAAATTAAATTATTTTCTACTAATACAAGCAAATCAGTCAGTAAAACGACATGATGTTCCACATCTTCCTGAACTGAGCAGTATTGTAATCACTGAGTATGCGCATACTTGTTTTTGTCTTTTAGGGGATACCTGCAGACCAGCAGGATGTGGACCTGGAAGAATGGGCCAACATGCTTTGTGATGTGTGAAAGGGTCTACGCTTCTTAGCGTATCCATTAGCCTGGGATGGGATTAGCACAGCACTTAGTGACTAAGAACATGTCCAGGTGAGTTCAGGTCAGTTACTGCAAGCGTCTATGGATATTTGCGTAGGCAACCTTTGAGACTCGGGTATAGAGGGGAGGTATGCTCGGAGCACGGTGTGTTGGGGCTCTGTCTGAGATGGTTGCTGAAAAGCAATGTGACATCGTCCTTGCTTTCAAAGGAATGGGATGTGTCTCAGCAGGATTAAAACTAGCTCTCATTAGTTCATAGGTTCTAGTCTACTACTGAGTAATGTGTGGTAAAGACAAAGTACAGAAGAAACAAGGAACTCAGAAGTCGGCCTGAATGGGTTGTTCCTCAGCTTATCAAGGAGTATATCTCCTCCTAGCTGTGGATTTCTACAGCATCCATCTCTCTGGATGGTCATCATTAAGGGCAAGAGCCTTGTTGAACAAGAACAGAGAACGAATTCCAGGCTGTTTGGTTTTGCTACTTTAGCTAACACCCGGTGCTCGTGAAGGCAACACTCAGCAGCGTGCCTTGGAAGTTCTACTCAACATCACACAGCTGAATCAGGGATACAATTCTGCTTCTATAAGCCAGAACTAAAACCAGGATAACTTCTGTTATAAACATCCGCCAGTTTTGTTTTACTTCATTACGGTTTCTCGCTATTGAGCTCATTCCACATCTGCTTTTCAGCTATTCTATACCTCTAGATTACTTCTAGCTCAGCTGGAAGATAAGACAGCACAGATCCCAAAGAAAACGGGTAACTCCATAGGCAATGTCCTTGCCAAATAACAGTAATTATTTTTCCTTGTTGCAGTTTTGTAATATTGGGATTTTTTTTCTTTACTAGCTCATTCTTTTCTTCTTCCTTCTCTTTTTCTATTCTTTCAAATCTTAAGATTTGTTTCTTCCCTCTGTACATTCCTCTGCCTACAGTTTCCCACCCACTATTCCTCCCTCAGAAGAAAAACTGGTGCTAAACTAATTAGCAGTGCTGTGCAACGCATGCAGAAGTACAAGGGTGTTGGTATGCATTTTTCAGGTGTTATTTAGTCAGAGGTGGAAAGATGCCCAAATGACTTCCTCTGGGATTTAGGTGCTTTACACCTAACAGCTCTGTTGCTAGGGCCCCTTTCAGATTGTTCCACTAATGTTGTCTTTGCTTCTTGCTGCAATATTTGTGGTGTGATAAGAAGAGATCTTAGCAACACTTTGACACCAAGTGGTCTGTGAATCTGTACTTTTTTTTTTCTGAAATGAGGCAAGACTCTAGAGCTGGCAAACTGGTGAGAGAATTATCATTAGTGGAAAATACTATTTCTTGGCCACTGATGAAAAGGAATGTAGTTAGCCAGCTGCAGAGCTGACTCGTTCATGGTAAAATGTTTCTCCATTCTGATAATAGTAACTACCCCTTCAAAATTAATATCCTAATTTGTACAGTAGGGGAGCAACTCAGGTGTTGTTTTACATGCTATAAAGTACCATATCTTGCACTCCTGCCAGTTCTGGGTACAGACTTCAAACACACCAGTGTATCCAAAGTGGTGCTGAGTGTCGATGTTTGAGACTCCCAAATTAGTGCCTTGCTTTCTATCATGTGACAGTGTCACTGCCTCTTTCTAGACCTTTACTTCTGTTTGGTTTTAAAGTCTCTGTAAGCCCCAAACATATTATCAGCTATGAAACTGAAAATATCTCTGTTTTTTAAGCTTTTCTTGCCTTACCTGTAGTGCTTGGATGCATTATGTGGCACGGTGCCATTCAATCAGGACATTTCTACTAATTGAATTCTCTGTTTTATCCACTTCACAGCATACTGGTAGATTGAATCCATCTGGAGGACTTCTTCACCCAGCTGACAACCTTTTGCTAGAAGAGATGGGGGTCAGCACTTTGCACCCTTCATGCTGTGAGCACCCACTGCCTGGCTCAGGGAGAGCCCCATTTCTGCGCACAGGGGCATTTCAGAGCTGCTGCCCAGTGAGAGGGGAGATTCAGCAGACAAGGGGAACTAAACTTCAGGGGATGTTAACGGGCATGTTGAAATAACGGTAAATGAGGGTATAACTCAGGGACAACTAGCTTTGGTACTCAACAAAGTGGAAGGATGCTGTCCTAGTTTCAGCTGGGATGGAGTTAATTCTTTTCTAGTAGCTGCTGTGTTTTGGATTTAGTATGAGAATAATGTTGATAACACATATTGTTTTAGTTGTTGCTAAGTGATGTTTGCATTAGTCAAGGACTTTTTCAGCTTTGCCTAGAAGCTGAGAGGGAACATAGGCAAGCTGGCCAAAGGAATATTCCATATCATAGATGTCATGCTCAGTATATAAATTGGGGTTGTTGGGGGTGCAAGAATCCGTGATTGCTGCTTGGGCTGGGCTGGGCTGGGCAACCAATCTTTGGGTGGTGAGAGCAACAGATGTTGTATCACTTTATTTTGTATATTCTTTTGATATTATTATTATTTTCCTCTTCCATTAGCATTCTACTAAACTGTCTTTATCTCAACCCACAAGTTCTTTCCCCCCCTACTTTTCTGTCTCTTCTCCCTACCCTACTGTAGGGGTGGGTGGGGGAGTGAGCGAGTGGTTGTGTGGTCCTAGCTGCTGCCTGGGGTTAAACCGCAACAGATATATTTCAAAGTGGCTTAGTTTATCTTCTGAACTTGTAATCAGAATATTTAATAGCAGGATGCTGTTAAATAAGGGTTGAAATGAAGACCCTAACTCACTTCAGGTTTAATTACCCACGCCTCATTACTGCAGGGTGAAAAACAGGTGTAGATGAGGTCAGAGGGGACAGTTGCTGTTGATTTCAAGGAGGAGGGAATTCATCAGCTTGGCTTTTCCTCCTGCCGATGTCTGTACCTCCATTCATTAAGCAAACAACATTGTGAGGATAAAAATAGCAGCATTCTCCACTCTTGGGATCCTTGACCAGATTTTCATACCCAAGGTGTTTCTTTGGGGAATGACATTTACTTGTCAAGGCTCCTTCCCTGGTGATTTCACTCCTGGTGTCTCCATTGTCAAAAAAGGCTTCTTCATAGACACTTTGGTTTTGCTTTCTAAATTTGTTTTAATCTTCTTAGTTTGAATCAGTGCCTTTTAGTCACTTGGGGAGTCATTAATCAGATTTTCCAAACTGTTACTCTAGAGCCATCTCTGGGTAGCTTTTTAGTAGCAGCATGACTTTTATTGTGTCTTAAATAGTAAAGTCAGGACATCGGCACTTGGATTACTCATTTTGCTCCCACTTTGCGCAAAAAACCTAACAAATCAACCCCCAGCCCAAAAGACCTGTTTGTGCTCCTCTCTGCAAGGTAACTACAGCAGTAGCAATAATCCTAAGTGGCTAAATACACATGGACTTGACAACTGATTACAAATTAAGTGCTATTATTTGACACTGGGGGATTCATCTTGTCTTTCTAATCTCTTTGAGCCTGGAGGCTGGCAGAGGTGTGTGAAGGAATAAATACCCTATACTTAGTACTGATAATCACCCTATGACCGTACTTGGTAGCTGACTCACCTGAGACAAACAGTGGAAATGATTGGCCTGATTCTGTTCTTCCTTGGATGTCTGTGAGTTCAGAGCAAGTCTCACGGCAGTTTGGTAGTGGATAATCATTGGCTTGAGAAAAAAACTCTCTAAAATAGAGGTACTGGAGTCTTCAGGCTGAATTGAAGTGTCAGTTTTCCTACGACAAGTTGGGGATCTAGCCCTTGTTTAATGCGTCAGAAGAGAACAACCTTCCTTCTTCCTAGAGGTAATCGTAACCTCTCTTGTCTTGCTGCAATATAACTGAAATGTTCCTTTTGTGACAGTAAAAAAGGAAGAGTAAGTTCTCTGCAGGCTACTGATGCAGACCCAAGAAAAATCAATACCTCAGAGAAAGAAAAAACAGTAACTTTACACAGAAGGCTTCAAGGAATTTAATTTACTGTGGCCTTGGGGAAGACTGGTCCTTCTTTCATTACTCTGGAGTGACTGGACAGGGAAAGCAGGGAAGTCCAGCTCCCCCTCACTGGAGTGGGAATGGAGGACTGCAGGGTCAGGGCTTCCTGCCTGGTTTTATAGGAAATCCCTGGTGGGATGAGAAAGGGCAGAGAAAATCACCTCCATCTACCACAGATTTGAGGCATGCCTGGGTCCAGGACCTGCTCCACAGCATGGCACTCAGTGACACTCGGAGCAGGCAGAAAGGTGCTAGGAGGCCACTCTAATGACGCCACTGGCTGTGAAAAATAAAAGCAGGCATGCCCTGTGCAGCTTATGGACTAGTCATGTTGAGCCCGTGTAAATCTATGTATTAGCTTCCCTGTGTGTTGTTTTTTTTCTTTTCCTTACATTAGTTCCTGCTCTCTCTGCTGGTTGCTTAATTGCCCCCTATGCATTGTTGTTTTGTTCATTATTTTGCACTGTGCCCATTTAAACCGCAATCCAGGCAAGAGTTATGAGACGTTCCCAATAGAGAGTATAAATGTGGGGCTGGGAGTGGGGCAGTCACTTAATTAGCAAATGTCTGTGCCAGTTAAGAGAATTTTGCAGCATCAACTGTTCAGCTCATGTCATTGCTCTAAAAGAAGCAGATGCACAAGACAGCACTATTTATTTTAATCCCATATATACAGTCTGTTCTTTCCTTCTTTTTACAGAGCAGCTGGTTCTTCATACAAGCAATTCCACTCCCATATAATTTTTTTTTTTATACGGGACGAATATATGCCTAATTTATACTGTGTTGACATCTATGACTTCAGTGGTGATTGTGCCTGTGCAAGAGTGATGTTAAAATTGATTAAGAACTCTCAGCTTCTCTTATATATTTCCTTTCCACAGAACCCCAACGGTTGTGACAACATTGTTCTTGCAAAAGCAAAGAACTTTGCTTTTGTTGGTTTTGTTACTCGCCCTTGTGATTTACCCTTTCTGTTGACAGCCCAGTTTGTTCAAAATGCTGCTGCTTCCCTCCCTGTCATTTTGAGAATGTTTCATTCTCCCCTCTTTGAACGTTTCCACACGAGTTAAATTTCTTGCTGTGATGCTGCTGCACCAGTCTGAGTCCTGCCTGTTCCCTTCCCATTCTTCTCCTCATTTTCCCTCTCCAAGCATTTTCTCCTTAAATGATCTCTCTCTCTTTGTTCAAGTGCCTCCATAAGACAATTTTGTCTGTGAAACTTTCTGAAGCTCGGATCCAGCAAAGCACTTGACTTCTGTGGGATAGCTGACCTGCTTAAAGCAACACAAGTGCTTTGCTTGGCGGCGGCAGCTCTTCGTCTATTGTATTTTCTGTTTCTGGACTGCATCGTAGAGCAGACCTGTAAGCATCTCTGAGTGCACTGCACTTTCTTTTCTGTTTCTACAGTACACTAAGCATACTTGATACTCACTAAACAGCAATCATCACCCTTAGAGTGTCACAACACAAGCTGTGGCTCCAGAAATCAATGCAGTGTCATAAAATGGAGAACAATTAGACTCAGATGGCAGATAAAGGGGAAGAGGAGGTTTATTCTGAAGCACTATGAAATCAAGCTTTTGTATGTGTTTTTCTGAAGTGTGACAGAAACATTCAAACATTCAGAAGGAATGAAAAAAGCAAGGCTGCTATCAAGCAGAGTGCTTTATAGTATCTCCCGTGGAGCTTCAACCCATATTTAATATATCAGAAACTACAAATCCCATAAATCAACTCAGAAGAAACAGAGCACTTTGTGTCCCCGGTGTCTCCCACAGCTGATGTTATGTGGTTCCTTGAACAAGGTTTCATACTGAACACACATAGAACTCTTGATTAAAGTAAAATACTTCTTTTAACTCTCTGTGCTATAAGTTGGTCATATGGAGGCCAGGTGTGATACCTCTGATAGCCCATTTCAGTTTGCAATTGTGGCATTTCCAAAGTACCTTAAGCTAGGGGAAAGAAATAAAAATGAGCAGGAAACAACATTTTTTAATACCTTTGTCATTCACCATTTTCTCTTAAATTAGAAGCAAAATAGAAAAGTATTTTACCGCATCTGTTCAGCTACTTCCTTAAAAAAGGAGCAACATGAATGCTGCTTTCAGCCATAAAAATTACAAGTTCCCTTTCCCTCTCAGCTCTCTGCAGCAAACAGACCAGTTAGCCAGGATCTTGCCCTCCACTGAATAAAACCTCTAAGAACCATATGGGAAGGAAGATGATGGAAATGGACAAATTCAGACTTAAGGCTAACTGGTTGTAAAAGCTTGCTGTTTTTGAAGGCAGGCATATAGGGAGTACTCCCAACCTGTCTGCATTCTTGGGACACTAAACACCCTTAAAAACCTGCCCATAGGAATCTGACTTTACTGGTGAACTACACTGTTAGGTACAGATACACGAGCTATAAACCAGCTAGCTTTGGGGCCAGGTGCAACCTAGCTGTGTTGTGCCCAGTCCCAGCTGATTCAGCGTACCGCTCAGAAAAAGCAGCAGCAAAGAGCAGTTGCTCACGTGGAAATCCAGACAACGTACACCAAGACATCTGAATGACTTTTCACGGGGAAAACACTAGACTTGAAGAACACATTTCGGCAAGAGGGCACTAGCAGAGATGTGCCTTCCGCAGGTACAGGGATCATGGCCAAAGAAAATCTCAGCCTGCTGGGGCCAATATAATAGACTGGGCAGAAAAGAAAAAAAGCAGCCTGTTCACACTCTGCCTTCATCTTCGCACCCAACAGTTTCCCAGCCGCTCTCTATACACATATGGAGCCAAAAAAAGCTTTGTTTAAGGTGTAATTAATGTGCAGCCTTCCTTAAATCACGCCAGGCAGACGACGACGCAGCCACTCAGAGATAGCTGGAGCAACAACAGAGGTGCCAGTACAGTTACTAGCAAAGCCAGGCAGGGATCCAGCCTCCAGACCAGATGATGCTCTCGCTTACACAAAACCTTGTGCAACAGCAGAGTTCAGATGGCTCCAGTGGCTAATGAAGCTACTCCTCATGGTGCTGGATGAAAGGACAACTGAGGAGCTAGATAGGACCAAACATACTAACAAGAATTTGGCTTGCTTATGAGCAGCAACTGACTGAGAATTTACCAACAGGTAAAAATAATTGCTGGGCAAGTAGGATTTATGAGGTACACAGGTCTACTGATGGATTCCTTTTCATGCTGTAAATCCCAACAAGCACGTCTCACCCATTATTCCTGCTGTCAAGAGCAAATGCTGAGTTAAAGAGCATAGCATATAAAATACATTTTCAGGTAATCTCTGATGAATTCAAGCTGCACTGCATTATCTGTAGGGATGGGCAATAAGCACTTACTGCTGCCTGCTTCTTTCACTCTACGACAAATTGCTTCTGAAATGCTGCAGCTGTTTGATCCTGCTGCTCGTCCACAAAGCACAACACCTAGACTAGACTAGGCTAGGCTCGATTAGAACACTTACTGTTAATTTCTTTTAGTTTCCTTTAGACAACAGAGAGCAAAAAAATAAGAAAGAATGAACCAGAAAGGGGCAACACAGCATGCATGTGTCAGTCAGCAGAGGCAGCAAACCGCGTCTCTTAAAAGATAAACAAGGAGTCATTGCATTCACAGAAGTGTAGGAATTTGCCTACCCACTTCATCCTCTTCTGGCAGGCACTGCCTGACCCTGAAATGCACAATAATATTAATTAAAAAAAAATAAAAATCCACATTTCATCAGAATGCAGAGTTTTAAGCCATACAAGACTGCAGAATTACAATGACCTGTTTTCTTCTGTTCTCACACGTACGTACGTACACAAACCACACAATGCTCCCAGTCTTCTAAGAAAATAAAAACTTTTAACTCAGAAGCCGCAGAGCTTCAAAATCCACAATTTGCTGTGCATATTTCTAGGCAGAGACCTAATTTCTTAGGAGCGAAAGCTAAAAAATATGCTGAAGATTATTTTTCTCCCTACTTTCATGTCTTCTTGACCACTGTCACCTCCTAGTTGATGATATTGTTAGAGCATAGTCATCAGAGCTGGTCTCTGCCTATATGACAGATAACAGCAGTATCTATCCTCTTGAGAGGTTTAACACAGTGGAAACTGAAAAGATTTATGTGGACAAGCTTGACAAAAATGCTGTTTTCTACCTGAATTACCTGCCACTCAGTGAGTATCCAGTGTGCCCTGTTAGTATGCTACTATTATGTCATTTAGAGGAATGTTCTGAATGAAGGTGGTCATGCTGGGACCTCAGCTTCCACCAAAACAGAGCTGGAAAGTAGGGTGCAACAGACATTTCTCTTGCACTCCACTTCTACCCATAAGGCAAGAGGACATAAGGCCCAGTGGAAGAGTAGTACTCTTGTAGCAAAGGGATCTTGAAATAAGATTTGGTCATCACGAAACTACAGGCTCTTGCTTTAGGTAACAGCTGACTGTGTAAGCATCTCAACAAAAAACTAAGCTGGAAGATCATTGTTACATTTAAGGTATGCCAAGCACTGGAGGTGGGAAAAAACAGAAACCCTCTTTACACTAGAAAGTAAGAACAATCTTTACGGTAGAACTCTAAATTGTCCTAATTTTGTGACATCTCTGTGGAAAATTTAATCAAGAGAACATGGAGTGAAGTAAATTTTGAAGCCATTAGATCCACTTACAAAGTATAATTATGATCAAAGCTTTAGTTACTAAGTCTACATCAACACTAGTATGTCCACTGAACACCATGTGAAGACCATTGCAGACTTTCATCTACATCAAAGCCCACCACAAATATATGAACTTGGTGACCTTTGGCAGAATGAATGGGAGGAAAACTTGACATCAGTAGTGGCAGACACAGTTTGATGAAATGGCAGACTCAATATCAGCACACTCAAAAGACAGAAAATCTCCTCTGGAGCTAGCCAAAGGCTTCAAACATTCCTCTGAGGGAGAGCTTGATTTTCTTGCTCTCCTTTGCTTAATTTCACAAGGATCGCCTAGAGTTTGTTAGTGCTGACCTTGAGATCTGTTTGATTTTAGTTTCTTTGAGCTGCTCCTGGTAGCAGTTTAAATCTCGTTTGCTGTCAAACCTCTCTGACCTTGAGTCAATTCATGTCAAAATGCTAATAAACAAACACATTTCATCTAGATTTGTATTTGTGACATGCAAAAAAAATGGGTACAATATTATACACACAACACTAATGATGTTTTAAGGAACCCTATCATTATTTTTATAATTACAATTATCTTAGAAGAGTGTGTCTAGAAGATGAGTTAAGTTTCTACTCTTGAAATTCTCCCAGTATCAGTATAGTAAACTGTCAAGCCCATGCTGCATGTCTCCAGGGAACAAAAGTTATCCTTCTGTATAGATCTTAATGTTTGACTAGTAGCCCAGTTGCTAGTACAAAGAAGAACAAGCAAAAGCATTGTTGAAATTTTTTATTCTTTAATAAGATATAACCAAAACCCCAAGTTCAAACACCTCATGTTCTTTGTTAGAAATTTGTACCTTTTGAGGATAGGCAATGTACACAAGTTCTGCAAATATTTTATGAAAGCCTGAACAAAAATCCTGAATGCAAACAAAAACCTTGGACATCCCCTGATTCCTGCAACGTGATTCTCTCTTCCCTTTAATCTATTGTTGCTATCATTAGATCTACATACTTGTGACTTCTGTACAAACAAGATTTCAGCCTGAGGAACAGCAAAATTAGACATATTACTGGTATTAAAAATTTTAATGGTAATATTAGTTCAGAAGCTTGAATAAAAAAAGCCTTCTCAAAATATACTTTTGAAATAACACAAAACCCCCTTCTTCACAGGTGTTTTTTTTTTGTTGAAATCATAGGTTTTAACAGCAACTCACAATAGAAACTAAAGGTTGAAATGTCATTTTGATCTCTTGTGTCAAAAAATCTTGACAACTCAGATCTTCACATTTTCTTTAAAAGTTTATTTAACAGGATTTTAACTTTAAAAACTGTGATAAATTTTTAATTGCTACATGTCATATTAATAGCATACAAAGAACAGTGAAGTATAGTGTCAGGTATTTATGTATGTATATATTTCTATCACCACATAGAATAGGATAGCTACTGAAATAGCCAATTTCCTTTTTTTTTTTTTTTGGTTAATTAATATTAGTTTTTACTTAACATGAAGCGGGGGTCTTTTCTAGATCAAACTGCCTTCTGTTTGTAACACAGTGAACTGCGCTTCACAGACATTCATACTACCTGTTTGCAAGTTAGAGATCAATGACAGAAATTCGAAATTCCTTACAAGGTGAATGGAGAGAGGGAGGTAACTGCAGTAGACATTCAAAGCAGCAGTGGGGACACCTGAAATGTCAGAATCGGATCTGTCTCCCTGTCCTTCCACCAAGAACAGCTCACAAAACAGGTCTCAAGCTGCTGCAGTTTGCAGTCTAAGCTTTTCAGGTAAACCAGCATCAGTTTCAGTCTACCTCATAGTGATTTTTTTTTTCCTCGCTGTGTCCCACATAAAGACATGTAGATGTAAAGTACTGCTTTATGTCCATGTCACAGTATCCATTTTGCCACTGCTGCCATAATCCACTTCATACAGAAGTAAAGGCAGTTTTAGTCTGGAATCTGCCCTTCGTATAGTCCTGGGACTAAAGAATTTCATCTTTATGTTTTCCTGTATTAAAAGGAACAGGTAAAGCAAAATCCCTACACATACTCACCAGGATTGCCAATTATAGTTCTCCGTTATTTCACTGTCCCACACCACACCCAGCTCTTCTTGGAAAATAGATGATTTTGCATTCCCAGCTAAATTGTTTAATTTATAATAGATGCATAAAGACATATATAGTCATGTATGGAGAGAGACAGAGAGAGAATGACTGTTTTCTCAAGACTCAGAAGTGATTCTTCTCTCTCTCTCTCTTTGTGATATTAAGAAAACTTTCTTTCTATGACTTTAACTATGACCTTTGAAAGACAAAAAAGGAAATGTATAATTATTGCCACTTACTTCTGTGATGTTCCTCTATTATCCTATTACTAAAGACAACCTACAATGTTCTTTGCAGAGGTACTGTGAAGTTTCACCTTTCAATATGGTCATGGCTGGAAGAAAGGGGTTGGAAAGCAGTTTAAGAGCTGCCTTCTGTTTCTTTGTAATAACTGATGTCTTCATAGCAGAATGGTTATATTAAAAAGAAGTGCCTATTTTGACTTACCCAGAAAGCTACACAAAAAGTCACAGGCAAAAGATGCACATATGAATTACTCTTATTCTCAGAAAAGGACTTTCCAGTTCTAAACCTATTGAGATAATATTCTGTCCGGTCATTTAGATGAAGTATCCTGTCCACAACATGGTTTGGCTTCAAATAGAACACCTTTATCAATTCACCTTTGTTTCTTCTTTGCTGAATTTTTGTCAGGTGTCCTTTATGCTATCAGTCTTAGATAGTTATGCATAAAAGATATGATATAAAAGATATAAAAGATATGCTTTTAATGTACTTTGGTCTGATAGGCTTCTTTGTCCTAGCGTAAAGATGTTCTGCTAAGGTTTAGTTGCATACTGCTGCCTACTTTATAGCAGCATGAAAAAGATACTCAGAACACAGGTAAAACAAAACTTGAATTCCTCGAGTTTTTTTGAGTTATATGCAGATTTCCAGCAAATATTTTTCTCCCTCTCTCAGCTCCTGTAAGAATTCATCCAGAGCTGATTTCTTTCTTCTCTCCCAGGCTGGATGAACTCCTTTTTGTTTCTTCCATGCTTGCAAGCTGAACACTCTGCATTAGTAAATCCCAGATCCAGCTGCTCCTGTACTATTAAACCTTTTCCTATCTAATTCCACACGAGAAGATCTGGTCTTCAGACCCTCATGGGTGACTTTTCACAGCTATGCAGCATTTTCAGAGGTCCTAAGCAGTCTGTGGTCCCCCTTGCAAAAAGACCGGCTATTATATAAACCTAGTGCAATTCTACATGGCCTTTAGTTGTGAAGTATGAAGAGTCTGTAATGGGTGGCATTATATACATTAGTCCTTGTGATATGCTGGATGTTCTCTCTGTTTCATCATCTAGCACCCTCTTTTTTCCCCTCCTGCACTGCAGATTGGTTGTTGGATGTTTCTGAAGTAACATTCTGAAACTTTCTGACACTTCAAGGTTACTGACTTTTTTTTTTTTTTTTTAGTTTTTCGTCAGCATTGGAGGATGTTTTTGTAAAGCCATGGGAACGGAAGTAAAATGAATAAATGGTAAAATTTTCTGCCGTTTGACACTTTTAAGAAGTGCTCATTTTTTCAGTTTAAGGTAACTGAAGGAAGAAAAAAATATATAAACGGGTGAATGCTTATACTCTTAGAAAGTATGATTATCATTACCTTGAGCAGCAGACACCTGTTCAATTATTCTCCCTTAAAAGGATGAAGCACAAAGGTTTCGTCAGCAAACGAAGCAGGCTTTTATTGCAGTTGATAAAAATTTAAATTAATTCTTTTGCAAATTTCCAATTACATAAATCATTTTGCACTGATCTTTGTGCTTATATTGTAAAACTGTATCTGCCTTTAAACACAGATGTGACAAATGTATGCACTGGCGTGGAGACAGAAAGGTAAAATCAGGCGAGTAATGTGTTTTACTGTGCTTTCCTACACCCATGACAATTTTAGGTGGCTGGTGTACAACGTGATGAGACTTGCAATATCTACACCAGGGAAAAACCCCAGACATTTCAAGTTTTCCCTGCTACAGGTTGCTATAGGAAAGAATCTTGTCATTTCAGCTTTAGGCACAAAGCGGTTGGCTGCCTAAATGCCTTCCTTCCACCGGTACAAGCTTGCATTCAGAGACATCGAAGTAAGATTCTTGTGGAAACTGGACTGGTTGTGCGTCACTTGATTTCTAAGCACCACGTGGCTGCTTTTATTTTCTGATGGAAAGAACTAGTAAGACAGACAGATATGGTGTCCTTGAGGCACAGTGATTTACTTTTTTCCCCTACTTTCCCTGTACTGTAAAGCATGTTTCCAGAGAAGACGCAATGTTGTAGTGTTTGTGACTACAGATGTGTCATGAGGTAGGCATCACCATGGGGTGATATGATGTAGAGTAGCCTGAGATGTACCTAAGCCCTCTGGAAATTATGCCATGAACCAAACCGTCCCTTGAAGTGCCCCAGGTTTCAGGGAACTCAAAGGTGATTTAAAGCCATGTCTATTTGTATTTGATCCCACTGCAAAGTAAAGCACTGATCTAAACTGACAATCCCAAACTCCTTAGTGGAGATAAACATACTGCAGAAGAGGAAGATAATTTCCAAGACATGTAGCACCATGGCATTCTGAACCCTTTTCCATCTTCCTTTACTATCAGCTTTGCCACAGCCATGAGAATTTAATTTCAGACGAGGCAGTCAATATCTAAAAGTAGATAGCAAAACTGGCATGTGAAGGTGGAGGGCAGAATTTGCTTATCTGGAAAAAGGCAACTATCCCATTGCTGTATCTTCTAGATTTTACCTCTATTTATATTCTTTTAATATGCACAGGGAGACAGAATTGGCTATGGGATGTGAAAAGAAGCATTTCAAGCTGAGACCTCAAGCCAAATGTAGGAAGCACAAATTGTTTCAGTTCATATAAAAGATGGCATCATGGGTGTTCCTTTTGTAAGCCATTACTGGCCTTTGTTTGGGAAATGGGTCTTATCCTCTTTAATAAGTTCTCAAGAGGCCATAACTTCAGCTGCTGTTCAACCACCCTTCCTTCAGGGAAATGAGCATGGTGACACCGCATCCCTAAAAGATAAAATCCCTCTCACTGGAATGAATGAGAACTCACAAGACTCACTATGAACAGCCCTAACAAATAAGAAACATGACAAACCTAAAAAGTAACATTTTAAAGGTCAGCAAAAATCTCCACCATTCACAGATTTCCATGGGTGTCTGGGCGTGCATGATCTGTGATTGCCCAGAAGACTGGGATCTAGATTGAAGAAAGTATGAAAAACTGAAGGTGCAAAGTCTAAATACAGAAAGAAATAATGAGCCAGCTGAACTGTTGTAGGCAGTCACCAATTTGCCCGAATCTAGCTAGCTGTAAGCCTCTCACCCACAGTATGCAGTTTAAAAGCAGCTGGATATCTTTTTAGAAAAAACTACACAGATTCTAAACCAGGACAGGAAAAGGCAGCACCAGAAAAACCTTTTCCTATTAGCCCTGTGGGAAAGGGATTCTACAGCTGACCTACATTTGCTCAGAAACCACTGCGAGGAAAAGCTTTTAAAAATGCAAATATTTTTTTTCTTCTTCTTCTCTTTTCTTTGCCTGCCCCCTCCCTGCTCCCAAAGCTGACTGTATGGTATCCTACTAAAGAAAATGCTCCAACCGCCATCTCTGCCTGCCCTAACAGGCTGTGAAAGATTTAGTCCAAACTTCTGTTCTGATCATGTCACGTCAGTTCTCTCCCGGCGCGAGGGGGCACAGACCAAGTAAGACAGATGCTTCAATCTTCCAAATAGTTGTCACTTCCCATGACTGTCACTTCGCAGAATTGTGACTTTCTAATATAGCAAACCCTGTAGGGAGGGGACAAAGTAACTCACTCGTCTCATTCCTGACCACTTTATGGTTTTTAACTCTCTCCCCATGAACGAGCCAATCAAGCAAACGATAATTGAATGAGGGGCACTGATCATACTGCCACAGGACAGCGAGCACAAGAGGTTTAAAGTTCTTACTCAGCTGATGTATGATCCAGACACTGTCCCATTTCTGTGAGCAAGGAGCACAGTCAACCCAAAGCATCTGCAGGAAGGTGGGGTAAGCCTGGACAGACAGTGACAGGCGAGATGCTATAAGCACAGTTTCTCCCTTTGTATTTACCTATATACGTGGAAGAATATTTCTTTGTTGTGTCTTTGCCTTGTTTAACACAACACGAATTTCTACATCCGCGAGTGGAGATGGAGGTTGTGCGGGCTTTTGGTACACGCATGCACGCACACGACAAGGCGTTTCCTTGGCAACAGAAATGCCATAAAAGCTATCTGAAGAATTCCTTAGGGCTGTGCAACAAATAGAAACATTAACATGCTGAGACCTAAATATAGCTGCATTTTAGTGCTGCTCATCCAAGTCTTTACTTAGCTTCAGCTTGTATCTGAAACAAACACAGTCAACAAGACATACAAGGATGTTTTCAATATTTTACAGTGTTTTGCTTTTAAATAGTGCAAGAATAGGGATGGGAATGGGGTTACAGATGGTACCAGCCTGCACTTTACTGCAGAGTTAGCCTAGCCTGACTTTGCTTCGAAGGTGCCCTTGATTACCCATTGAAGGTGCCTCACTTCTGTGAGCAGCACAGGTTGAGCCAATGTGAGAAACAGCTGAGTTCTGCTCATTGGCCTCCAGAGCAGTGAGAAACCAGCTTTGACACTGCTAACACTGACGTATGCAAAGACGCTGTAGTTGAGAGTAGTTCATGGGTTTTTTCCACTGCTGGGGGGTGGGATTATAGCTGAGACTTCGTTCACTCAGCTTTGAAGTCCAAGCCATTTTTGTCTGGGAGTGCTGCAAATATAGCACCGGGACTACAAGATAAATAAGCAAAAATGTTTGGACTGCAAAACAAAAATGCAGACAAATAACATTCAATGACTCACTAAATGGCCAAAAGACAAACATAGGCTCCCTGCAAATGAGGCCTTTGGATGCCTAAAACTGGATCTGGGCTCACTCAAGTTTCTTGAACTGAAATAAAAATGGTCAGAGAGATTGGTTCACATTACAGGTTCCTAACAAATCTAAAAATCATGTTATTACTGATCCTCATGAGCTTTCCCTGGTCTGCTTTGTATGGTCTTTGTGGCAGGTAGGATACAGGCCCATCACTTTTATAGCTGATTGTCCTTCACAAGCCAAGACACAGGGCTGGAAAAACAAAGGCTGGATTCTGTCTCTGGTGCTGCTCCCTGGCTCGTCTGTGACTCTCCCATGTGTGAGCCAGCCTTCCCACCTGTAAAACTGCAGCAGTGAAACTTATCTCAGAGAAGTAAATGAAAGGTTGCAGATCAGAAACGTTTTATGTGAGCTCAGTGATGTTTAAAAATGCTTAAGCTGATGCTGGATGACCAGTGTGCAGTTCTTCGTGCAGGCTCGGTCACACTCTCATTGATTTCTCTGTGTAATTCAAGGGGAGGAGGATGAAGGCAGTGGAATCAGCAGGAAGATTTGTTTACTAAACTGTTCCCATGACCATCCTGTGTAATGATTACTGCATTATATTCAGGAGGGAGGCAAAGAAGGAAGCGATCTGATGGCAAATTTATAATGAAAATTTTTGTTGGATAAATGTCTTATAACAGTCTCTGGACATGGGAATTTTATAGAACAACCCTCAGAGACACTGAAACAAACTTTACATCTTTATCATAATAAAAATATGACAAAGTTTTCCTCTACAGCAAAACCATTCCACATTTCTTATGAGGAAGCTGATAAATTTTATGGGTGATTTAAAAGCTCAGATGAACCTGTACTAATGGCACCTCTGACAGAAAGCTCTCCAGACAAATGTGGCAGAAGTAGCTTTCACTGAAGACAAATATACACAGAGTTCTGGAATCACGGGAAGGCTAGGCTGAGAGACTGTAAAACTTCACTTTCCCATGGAGGCATGGTCCTCTTTAGAAATGTCTCAGGCACAGAGTGCTATATAGAATCCATATATACTTTTCCTGATCTTTTGCGAAACCTTTGAGAATACACCCAAAGCCTTCCCAAATCCACAGAACAGAGTATGAGATCCGCAAAACAGCTTGAAACCCACTCGCTCTGAGGCAAGGTCCTGAGCCTGTTTTCCCCATCTCTAACAGAAGTTTTTCTCGCCTATTCTTAAAAAGAGACAGGGATTGATGTTCGTTCAGTGATTCGTGTTAAAAATGTTTTGAAAAAAGCATACAGCTAAATTGACTCAAAATTTCAGTGGGAACTTGAACCTTTTGTGATATGAGATAATTCCTTTAATTATGTTTGCCTGAAGCTTTACATGTGTTAGAAGTTCAGTGCGAATCACTGAGTAACAAAAGAGTTTCACAGAGTGCAAAGAAAAACGTCTATAACCAACCAGCTCTGTTTTATCTGTTCTTCCCTTTGCTACCTTTATTATTAAAGATCAAATATTCTGAGACGCCCCTAAAGAAAACCTTGTTCTCTAGAAAATACTTAAGCACTGACCCGACTGCTTTCTTGAGCAAAGATGGGGTAAGCACACAAAGGCTGCCCTGAACTGAAGACACGAGGTCCCCTAACACCCAAGGACATCAGAGCATGCCTCTGGCAGGTACTCGGATGCAACACAGCTCTCACCCAAGTGCGGTGCTCTGGGGAGATAAAGCTTGCCAAGGGTTATTAGCTTGGAATCTGCAATATTGAAGTGTCTGTTCAATGTACAAGATTGAGCCAGAGTCAGATGCAGCTCAGGATTCTCTCAACCAGTCTGTGGCACTGTGGGGCTTATCTTGCACAGAGCTGGTTAAAGTGTCTCCAAACCCAGAAGGTCCTGGTTCCGATAAGGGCTGATGTCCCATCACGTACAGGCTGTTTACAAGCAGAGTGAGAGGCTGTGAATTTACAGATGCTGCAGTCTCGGGTTGGCAAAGGCCTCTGCTGACGCTCAACTTCACATGCTGTGACTTTGATTTATGGCGCTTCAGCTGGAGGTGAGGCCCTAGATATACAAGCATCCTATCAACTTCAGCACACACAGTTAGGGGGTGTACAAACTGGGACTGAAGGCCTGAACGAAGATCAAAGCCTGAGCAAGGAAGAGTAACAGAAGAGAGAGGAAAAAGCAGTAAAGACATATGTGTCATAATAAAAGCAAAGAGCCAACAACTCACAGGGTAAGTGAAATCTTATTCCAGAACTCAGTGCCAGTGTGACCCCGTCACAGCTACATGTGGGCTCCCAAAATCTAGAGGCATGTAGAATGCAGTCTTAGCATTAGCCTTGATTCACTTAGGGCTGGAGGTACCTTGACTGTAATTGTTACTGTATTAACAAGCAAATCTTAAGTTAACATAAATTGAACAGTCTACAATAATTTGTCTTAATTATTCAGAGAGAAGTCTAGCATGAGGGTAAATAGCTTTAAAATTGCTAAATAATTTGACTCCCCATATAATTGCTTGTGTAATTTGTGTTAATTGCACGTCAAGTAGAGGTTTTCAAATATTAAGCAATGCTTATTTATATTATTAATTAACATTATTACATTACATCTAAGTAATCTTGCAGTGGCACAGTTACCATAGGACAATTTTCTATTCCAGGGTTTTTCTCTCCTCATTTGCAAAATCTCTTTCAATCCCACTAGTGAGTCACATACCCCTAATACGATCTAGACGATTTCACTTAATACTTTCTCTTTCACTAAGATTTGCCACTGTGACCTCCCTATTAGACATCAATTTCTGGGTGAAAAAAAGCTGGGCAAGACTCCGTGTGAAACTGCTTTATGTTATAAGGAAGGGAGCATGAGTGAATGATGCAAAGCTTTCACATCTGTCTACTTTCAGCTTTTCATAGCATGCCTCCCCGAGCTACCCATTGCCTTGTTCAGCCAGGGAAGTAAAAGTCAATAACAAGTCACAGCCAGACCTTTATCTGTTGCTGGAGAATATAATATTATTGAAGAAGTTTCAAATAATAATAATAAAAAAAAAATCAAGTAACCACACAATAGCTTCCTCATAAATAAGGATATGTGCCACAGTGGTTTGTGCATGGATAAAAATTCTGAGTTGTTTATGATATTGCAAAATGCTGGAAGAAAACTCCCCCTTATTTCTATTATTATTTTAAAGACCACCCCCCCAGTTCTTGCAAATTACGTTGCTCGAATTCCTCTCAGAGCTCTGTGGCTTATCACAAAAGCTGAGAAAAATCAACGGATAATTATCAGATTAAAGTGGCAAAACCTTTAGCTATGGGGTAGCTCTAAAGAGACCTCTTCTTTCAAACACAGGGGTGTATAAGCTACTTATTTTTTGTCACTTTATGGGGGTAAGAGGGGCTCCCTCATTGGCTACATGACTCTAGTGTAATCTTTCAATCCCTTGCCAAATTAAGAAATCTTGTTTGCTATATTTGTCAAGGCTCTGTTGATCTCAACAGCTGGAGAGCTTCTTTTCATATTTAATTTTTTTTTTTTTTTAGCTTTTCCAGTGCAGCAGGGAGGATTTTCTATTTAAGTATGTCACCTAAACTTTTTGCAACAGATTAACCTCCCAAAAGTATTTAAAAATAAACCAGCACAGAGTCTTAAATAGAGGGAGTAAAAGGAAATGGACTAATGGATTCAATTCTGAATATAATACAATTGGCACACCAATGTTATTTTCTAAAAAA
>VZSZ01005522.1:103726-196391 GCA_013398815.1 Ibidorhyncha struthersii
TTATTTTATAAGAACCATAACGCCTTCACTGCAAAGGCTGAAATTTACAAAGGCGTAAGGAATGAAAATTCCTATCTTTTTCTTTCAAAGATGAATAAAGACAGTCCAGTGCAGCCCACATTATTAGAAAATAATAATGCAGAAAACATTAATATCAATAAATTGTAATTAGTTACACCCAGTTTGCATCCCTCTTGCAAAAAAATTAAGAGCTTTTTTTTCCTTGGACATTATGATTTGAAATATTCTGGCATTCCTGATATCTTGGATGCTCATTTATTATGGAAATCAACTGTTTAATTTTATTGAGTTTTGAGTCAATAATATTATGTTACATTATTTGCATGGGAAGTTATAGAAAGCTATCTGCTGTAATTGTAGATGAAGTCAACTCGCCCAGATTGTAGTCCAGTACAGAGCATGATATAATTACATCCAATACTATTGAAACAAAATTTTGTTGGCAATCACACTCTGCTGCCAAAACCTTAGTGAGACTTCATTGATTTCTCTGTAGTTACTGCTGTTCTTCACTAGCATCAGATCAGACTCAATCTACTTTACACAATCCTGTCCTCAGAACCTGATCGTGTCAATGGTTTGAAGGGTTCTCATTTTAGTCATCTCAGATGGGTTGTCAATAGGCTGTGAAGAACTGATGTAAAGAAGAATGCTGTGTGCAGATTCTGAGAAAAAAAAAAAACATTGGATTTGCACTATTTTTACTGGGATGTACACTTTAAATAGTCATTTATCACGCAGGTCAATGAGTAAATGCACTGGGATATGCCACTTCCTTTCATTTAATTGCATACTTTAAATATGCATTAAATGTGTCTCTTCTTGTTCATAACAACCCATTTCAAATGAAGCATTTTAATCATAGCCAAAACCTGCTAAATATCTTACAAGAGAAAAAGAGCCATTCTCTGGTTACATGTTGAAAAAAACTCCCCTCAAAAAATTCCCTCATATCAACAAATAAATGAGGAAGGTATACACATCTGAAAAAAAAAAAAAAGGAAAAAAAAAAAAAAAAAAAAAAAAAGAAAAGNGTGTGTGTGGATTAAACGTGCTGAAAATCATAATCTAAATTCCCCAGTTCTGCTATGAGTTCTAAAATCAATTGCACATGAAATACTGATAAATGAACTCCCATTTACGTTAGGAAGGACTGACAGATGTGCTGCTCCTGTATATAAGTAGTTTATATGCTACAGTCGTGAAAGACCTGTTGTGTAATTATCTAACACCATTATGCTACAGTCGTGAAAGACCTGTTGTGTAATTATCTAACACCATTAAGTAGCTTGGCCAGTAAGGTAAAAAGGCACTGTAAGTATGATGGATTATAAGTGTTTCCTACATTAATATATTGATCTATTTTAAGGGATCCCTTCTAGCAAAGATGATATTTTCTCATAAGCAGAGAGTGTCTTACCACAAGAGAGGCAGAAGTCAAAGATTGCTAACCAGTGCTCAGTGAAAGGTAATGCTCACAGGTCATCTCTTTTTAGAAACAGGAGGTTTGGTCCAAAGCTTGCTGAAATCTTTCAGAATCATAGGCAAAACGTTTATGGTTGGGGCTGTAAACAAGGAAGACCAAAGGCCAAAATGAACTACTTTTGAGGTTTAAGCACTTGAAAGGCTAATCTACTGTCTTCAAACTAATGGTCACTCCTGTGATATCTACAGTGCAGATACAGAAGTCCTTTAGAGAGAATTGAATGAAGATGAACCCTATAGCCAGAGTGTGGAATTACTTCTTCAAAATAATGAGAGTCATTTTGCAAAATTACAAGCCTCTACAACAGATTTATGATTATATTTTTTCCCAAATTGCAGTGAAGTGTTGGGACCAATGAATACAGAAATGCATTTTAAAGATCCAAAATCTTTAGCAGAATCAAAATACCTGTGCAGATGTCAAATATTCTTTCTGCCTAATTTACAGCTTGACTTTAAATGCACAAAAGGCAGTGTGTAATTCCATTATAAAAAGTAATGAAACCAATACTTTAAGACATCAGTATTGTTTAGGAAGAAATCTCACTTGGCAAGCCGAAGAACAGAGATTAAATTAGTTAGAAAAATAGCTAGGAAATTGAGAGGATCATTCTCCTATGCTAGGTTTATATAGGAGTGTCACACAAAAAAAGATTGCCTTCCTCGCAAAGAACAAAATGCAAATAATATTCCCAGAGACACGGAAAATAGCTGGCTTTTCTTAACTATATTTTACCAATCCTGACACTTCTCCAAATATTTGCATTTCTGTAGTCTCTCCTCTATATTTGCAGGATCCATCAAGGACTGGAGATAAAATATCCAAGGACAGAGTAGAAAAGAGGAGAAAGACGAGGAAAAAACCTCATGATAAATCATCCCTAAGGACATCAAAGCAAACCTGCAAAATCCAGGAGCTTCAGATGATTCATATAACAGACAAAACATATTTATTGCTAAACTCTTTTTTCAGAGAAGCCAGTGCCAACATAAAAATTGCTCTGTTTTTATTAATTGGCTGAATCCATGGTTGCATTGTTGGAACTGAAATTCAGTTTTAACAGCAGTTTTGGAGCTAGGAACATCTGAAATCAAGTCTTTTCTTCTGTCACTGACAGACCCATGGGCCAGACCCATCTCTTTGTAACACCAGTGTAAATCCAGAGTAACTGCAGAAGGCTGCTGAAGCAAATTTTACTCAGCTGCACCACAAAACTCTCGAAAGATACAAAGAGCAATAAAAGTTGAAATTACCAGTTGGAACTGCCGTCCACCCATCTAGAGAAAACTGTTTTCTAGTCCCTGCTGAAGTGGCTGCTTCTGCCTCAGAAACCCTCTCTGAAGGGTGTACGTGTTCCTGAGTGCACAAATAATCTAGGGATTTGGGTTTACTACTTCTCTCCCATTCTCCTGCAAAAGACAGTTCAGGTAGTAGCTGTAAGCACTTGGAAATTTCCTCAAGTCATCAGCTGAGCCGCTCCTCGGAGGCTCACATCTACGTGAACAGTGTATGCTGATGCACACCAAAGGTGCACATTTGCTTCCAGGATGCCAATTTGCCAATGATATTAATGTTTGGCTTGAGAAAGCCTTCCTCCTCCCCCCTCAATAGGGGAGGAAATGCATGCGCAACCAAATTTAGCATTGCTACAAGCCTGGTGTAACTGCATGACAAATGGAAAGGGACTGGAAAGCAAGGCAAATCCCCTACACCCTATAGCTTTACACAAACATTCATAGAAACCGCAGTATAAGGCTGTCTCTCTACTTCACCAAATAAGCCCTTCAATCAACTGCACAGTGATGCTGATCTCTTTTAGGTGGCTGTCTTACCTTGCCTATAAACAGGGCTGAATCCCTGACACGCAACATGCCTTCTAATAGCAGCTACTGTGTAGATGTTTCCTAAACTGTGTCTTTACTTGCTGCAGAGTGAATGCAATTGGACATGCTTGCTGAGCAGAGAAGATCAGAACACATAAAGGAACCAGTTACAGAAAATGCAAATGCCAGGGAACAAAAATACCTCCCAAATGACTCATCACGAACAAAAAGTGATGCTGAGAGATCAGAGGATGTCTAAGAAAATAAGTCATGAAGGAGAGAGCTTTGTTACACCTGCAAACAGCATAGCTGGAGAAGTGAATTTATATTGACACCACACTGCTGGGCTCCTGGGGCGGCTGGTTTGCCACCAGGCTTGCTGTGGACATCCCTGACTCACAGTGGTCCAAGTGAAGTTTGGTCTGCTGATGAGAATCTTTCTGGTGCCAGCCAGCACTCAGCTGTGCAAAGGGACTTGAGCAGGGAGGGCTGGCGGTGGCTGGGACACAGGAGGATTTCTGTCCTCCTGGAACCTGCCAAGAACTGGGGGCTGCTTGCTGGTACCGGGAATTTCATAGAGGGTCAAAAGGTTCCCCTTACTGCCGAATTTTCAACAGATTTTGCCAAGTTGTCTCAAATTCTGTTGAAAATCTAAGTGCCAGCAAGTGTCTGAAATCACAAGAAGTGTGACCTTGTTCCCGGCCAATCCAGCCTGCCCCACAAGCCAGCCCAGTCTGGGTAAAGCAAGGTTTGAGACAGATGGCCACTAATTACAAACAAAATTATTGTAACTCTGTTTTGAGGCCTAAAAACATCATAGAGCCTCCCATTTTTTGACATGGGATCCATGCAAAAGGAAGGTGTTAAAAAAAATGTAAGCCACTTTTTCCATTTCTTATGAACACTAGATCATGTCCCACAGCGTGTTCCCAGGGGCACCAGTTCAGAAGACAAGTTTCTGCTTTTAAGCCAGTCTTACAACTTCTCATATGAATTTATTTCACAGTATAATAAAACTCAGTATTAGAAACTCATCAGGTCTTGGGGGAAGACAAGCTGAGTTATTTTGCAGCCTGACAAAATTGCACCTGTGGTATGAAAATACCAGTTTGGATACTCAGCTGTGCTACCTGTGCACCAAGAGGTATGCGAACCCACTATACTCGGGACTCGAAACCTCTTACAAACATAATGTTTCCTGACTGTGTTGCCCTAGAAATAGCTGTAGTATGGGTTAAGATTTGATGCTGGTTTTGAGCATTGCTCCCGAGTCCCACTGAGTGATTTTTAGAGCCTTTAAATACTATTATAGACCACATATTGTTTTGCCCTTTCCATGGTTACAAAACCAGATGAGACTGTATTTTCCTCCCCAAGAGTTTGAAGATCCTGCCTGTTCACCTCTAAGGCTCAGACAAAATCCGTGAGCTTAAGCGTCCATGTTCCTGGCTGCAAGTTGCATGCAAGCACCCTTACATTGCAATGGCAGTATAAAGTACCTTTAAATAAGGTGTGGAATCAGCTGTGCCCTTTGAGCAGCTGTCAGCGCCAGTGGGAACCCAGGGAAAGCTGTGCTTGAGCACCGTTCCTCCTTGCTCCGACCTGTCCCAGCACGCTGGGCACACGAGGAGGGGGACAGATGGGTCCCCAGACAATGAACGGATACATAGCTTGCTTTCCCTCCATTTTTCTCAACACCAGCCTCACATTTTCATTTTTAGGAGAGATTTACCCAGGCATATACATTCCCTCAGCTGAAAGAAGCTCTTGACCATTAAACTGAGAAAAATGAGGGCTAATTCTGCTGTAGGCTTGTTTTAGAGTCTGCACTTGAGATGAAGAATAAAATCAATAGCTGAAAGAGCAGAGACCCTTTCCTCAGTTCTTTATGTGTTCTGGGTTAGTATTTGCCTCCTGTGTTACTGTGCTTGAAAGGCAGGAGAGAGCCCTGCCAGTCCCCTCAGCCTGCAGTCCCCAGAGCCATGCAGTTTTCTTCTTTAAATAATGGCTGCCCAACAGCCCTTTAATTTCTAGAACTTGCCTTTTGCCCACGGGCTCTACCCTGGAAGTGTTGGGGCCTTTTCTTATTTCTCATAATTAACAGCACTGAGCCACAATGTTAAGAGGTTAAGATTTACTAATTGGCTCTTTTGCCTGAGGACATGAAGGCTGAAAGGACCAAGTTGTTTCTTTGGTTTTTTTTTTTTTAGAGGAAAAAAATCGCAGCAAACAATCTGCAATTAAGGTATAAATATCAGCTCAATGCATTATCTAATTACTTGTTATGATGCAGATGCAGTACATGTGTATGGCAAGGGGGAAAATGTAGAAAACCATGTTCCCATTTGCTAAGTATCAAACCTCAAGCATCTGTTTCTGTTGAAAGATATTTCCATCTCCCAGCTCTCTCAAAGATATGAGTACTGAAGGAGAAAAGAACTTTTCCCAGGCTCGAAAAGGCAATGCCGGCTGCTCAGAAACAACCCCAGCAAATTACACTTGACATTCGTGAGGCAACTGGTGATATCAGCCCTCTCCTTGTAAATCAGCCAGAGGCTTTGCCATGAGGACGGACTCAAGCAAATGGTGTTCTGGGCTCAAATGTTGTGGGTTTTTTTTGTTTGTTTTGTTTTTTGTTTGTTTGTTTGTTTTTTTTTTTTGTTTGGTTGGGGTTTTTTTTAATATTATTTATTTTTATTTTTTTTTATACACACCGCCCCAGGCTTATGTCCTGGGAGGGAATAGGAGGAGAGTTTGAAGAACGACAAAAAATAAGGGTCCTGGTTACATCACTGTAAAAAAAAAACACTACTGCTAGCACCATGGTGGCTGTACTCTCTGGCTGGGACATGAGGGAACAGGGCTGCCACAGGCCTGGGAGTGCTGTCACACAGACCCTGCCACAGCAGCACTGCATGATGCTGCCTCTGGCAGCACCAGGATTGCAGCCATGCTCCCCAGAAGGGAGAAAAATGCAAGAAAATAGGACATCAAAATGCACAATGTCAACAGAAACGCAGCGTGTATCATCAAAAGACTTATGACAACATTACAAATGGAGACATCAGTGGAGTCCTCTGTGTCAGACATTCACCAACATCATTCTGTCAATGGGGAAAAAAAGCCCTAATAGACTATTAAATATTACTGCTGTCTCCAAAAATGAAAAAAAAAAAAGAGAATAAAATCAAGTGGGAGTATCACCTGGCCAAACTGAACAAGTTTTGAATACTTCCCTTTCCCCTGTTATTAAGAAAACTATTACTTATACAGTTAATGATTACATGTCATTAATAATAGGTACTCAAGAGAAGTAGAGTGACATTACAATACTACGAAAGTGCTGATTTCCCATAGCAAGATCCTTTTAAATATGAGCTTTAATGTGTTCTGTGCCTGTTTAGCTCTTTTGCAACCACGGTGTCTGCTGGCAGCAGCTATGCATTTGGGGAATAGAGGCAAAGGGGCTATTCAGTGCTGGAGCCTTCTTCCATAATGTTGGTGGGTGGTAACCTGGTGTACACCCACATCCATTCACAACTCGCACAAAAGCAGGGCTGCTGTGGATGGTTACCTCTATTATATATCAGATCTAAGATTCTGGACGTGGTTCTGGAATGTTTCCCCAAACACAGACGGAGCTTTTTGGAAGTGCTTGCACCTCAAAATTCATGTCAGCGGCACTTGCAGGAATGTGATTTTTCTCAATTTCCATTTCTGACATAGGTCTCAGACAGTCTGTAAGAGCAACGTGGCCTGGCTTGAACATGCCTTGAAAAAGCTGCAGATCAAGAGCTGTATTTCCAAGGCTAGACGCAGATTGTTGCCTGCCTGAGTTTGCAGCTGGAGAAGTGATCGAGTACAGCACAGCCTGGCATCTTCTGAGCAGCTGCGCACAAGCACCTGGAGATCCACGTGCATTTGTACAAGGAGCCGGACAGCCGTAGCTGTCTGCCCTGAGATCCTAGATGTGACAAATAAACCTAAATGTATGGAAATAAAACTCCAGATGTTTCTGATTCAGTTCTAATTTCACTCAAACAGCAGAAAAAGCTGTTGAAAAAGAAATCAGACTCTGAAGAGAATGATTCTGTGAGTGAATTTAGACACACACACCCCAAACAACCAAGAGACTAGTATAAATTGGCTGTTTTTACTTTATTAAACAAAAATAAATACTGCCTCTGTAGACTAATACTTTCATATTACTCTTTCCCTTTTGGTTCAGTGGGCTCATTCTCTGTCTCACATTTATATTAATGCACTTGGATTAAAGAATTAGCCAGGAACTTATTTTTTAATCCACAGGGTCCTGTCTTGCATTTAAGGCAGCAGTTGTTGGAAGGGAAACATTTCAGACGTTTTATTAGACTAAACCTGGAGAACTCTGCAGCCTTATCTGAGATTTTTGCAGTAAGCAATGACGCAGCTTCATTGTGGACTGCACATTTCTCTGTAACTCTTTTAATCCTTATTTTTTTCTAGAAGCACCTTTTTTGTGCAATGCATGTCAAGAAGGTAAACACAAACGAACTTTAAAACCATTAGCAATCTGCCACATCTTTTTAAAAAAGTGGAAAATGCTGCTTATAGAAAAAATGTCTACTAACAATCCAATTCACACTCACAATCTGAAGCCTCAAACAACCAATAAAGACAACTTTACCATCAGCAATTTATAGAAATAAATTACTGAATGCAGGCTGTAAAAGGGTGAATTCAGCTATATTTTGGCTGGGTTATATATAGCAGGCTGCCTTCCAGAGCATTATCATCTGATGCTGGGTCAAGCGTGTGCTTTTAAATTTCAGATCACATGCACACTATGCAGGTGCAATTTACACACTTAAAGTGCAGACACAGCTTTCAACTTGGTTTGCCTTGGTATTAGTCTGCTACTGATAGAAGAGTAACCCACAAGGCAGTCACTCTGAAAGGAGTCTGAAGTGCCTGATCCAGATTCTGGGAAGTGGTTTGTATTTTTATTGCTTTTAGATGCTTTTCATGCTGGGACCCTTGTGCTTACCACCCAGCAAGTCAATTTTAAATGAATGTGTTTTCCTTTGCAGGAATTAGCCTGCCACTGGTCCTGAATCTACCGCTTCCAAATATCCAGTCCCCCATTACATGCCTCACGCAGAACATTTACCTTTTTCGCTGCAAGTCTCTGTCTGCAGATAACATGTTTGTTTTTTTTTTTCCAGTGCAAAGTCCCATTCAGAGCGCATCAGGTTAGCATGCGAGCTGAATCGACATCAGTCACACTATATCTGCACCACACTCTCCACTTCAGCTGCTGAGAAGCAGCAGATGAACTAGAAGTTGATGCTGCTGCCTTTTTAAAGCCTGTTAGCAGTGCTGGCCCTGGCTGCAGCTGGACCACCACCCCTGCACCTTATTGGGACAGAGAGCCACATTTACATGCTTTCAAGCACCAAGCTAACAGCTGAGGTAAGGGCTTGATCCTAATTGAGAACAGCCCTTGGTTATTGTTGTACCTGCCACAGTCTGGGCTGCAATACCCACAGCTAAGTCCATTAATGCTGCACCTAAACACATTCCTCAGGGTGGGGGGGGTGCACTCATGTTTTCCTTCTCCTTGCTCTGAAACCAGAGTAAAGGCACGGAAATGAAGAAAAATGTTAGTCCGGGGTTTGCTAGTGAAGGTTTGATCTGATTTAATTTTCTAGGCTCGGTCTCTCACACATCCTTGCTGAGATGCATGTATTGTAGGCTGCAGAAGCAACAAACTTTTCTGGCAGGTCATGAGAGCACTACAATTCATGGTACAGAACCTCTTTTTTTATTTGCTTCTGTCATTTATTTTTCATTGAATACAATGAGAAAGTTTCTTTTAATTAAGATGATGGTAGCCCTGCTGTGTTTAATTAGATGACCATAAAGCTCAATAGTCTGTTCTCAAACTTGAATTATAACCTGCATGACTTGTTTTGATTTGTCTAGCTGTCATCAGAAAATGGATTTGACGATGAGTCTGTCTCTGGTCAGGCCACCCAGAGACATTATTGATAATAATAATACATGGAGTGATGTATATACCACCTCCTGCTGCAGAACTCTGGACACGCCAGTTAGAAAAGGAGAAGCAGTTATATGCATCTGGAACTTATCCCATACTTACATACTTTGGGAATACAGCTCCTCATTAAAATAATGAACACTTTGTTACTTCTACCATGGGGAAAAAGATGTGTAAGCCACAGATCTAGCACTCCCTTTCATGTCAGCTGTTATTAAGAGCTTGACTCATTTGTATTTTAAGACTTAGTGATGCCCTGAGTCTACAAACTCAGGTGGGGCACTCATCACAACCACCTTTAGATATGCACAAGATGGACTTTCCTACATGAATTAGTGAGCTGAGGCTCTCCGTATAGTTACAGTGAGGAGAAGGTAGACAACCTTGGTTTACATCTCAGCGGTCTATTTTCATTATCTTCTTTAAGACAGGATAAATTGCAGTCCAGGCTGCACTGACTCTGCTGCCCAAGAAGAGACATGCAGGTGAAGAGCTCAGGCAAAGCTGTTTGCATTTTGGACACTGTCCTTAGTGAAGTTGTACCATAGGTGCCCAACCAGAGTAATGCAGAGAGGCTGAGCTGACGGGAAGCTTTGTAAGAAGTAAACTGAACTAGTCTTCCTTCTAAACCATCCTCAAAGACTTGTGAAGAATGATTTTGAGTGGAAAAATACTAGATTTCCCAAAAGACACTGTGTACGCTAAGGCAAGTTCCTGTATAAGCCACAGCTGTAATAGTACAAAACTGTGTGATGCTCTGTCATCCAGGTGTTGGGTAAAGGATAATTGTTTACTCTTACTATATTTAAATAAAAATGCAGTAGCTAAGGCCCTTGAGCAGGACTCACTGCAGCTTGGCTCCATCCCAAAACCCCACCAGAGAGTTCTTCTATGATCAGGCAGCAACCTGGGAACACGTGAAAACTAGTTTTGATGCTTTTCTAAAGGAACCAAGCACGCAAAACTACTCAAAGGGTGACAGTCCCTGCCATGGGAGGCATGCTGACGTTTTTCAAAGAAAAAATGATGAGAATCATGATCTTTTATCTAGTCTCTATCCCACTTTACAAATTTCAGCCTATTTAGTTAAAGTCTGGCAAATCTGTGTGCAACAATTATATGATCATACTAGGGAAAGTGACCTTAATGATAAGTTTATAAACAAACTAAACCCAGATAAAAGTAACAACACTTTATAATCAAATAACAGGATTTGCTGTAAAACAAATGCAGACTATAAAGATGCTGAAAAAGAATATATATTAGTATTTTACCACCACTTGATATCAGAGTTAACAAGTGACAAAAGTTCAGCTAAAATAGTGCTTTTTAAATATGCTTGCAAGATACTCCTTCACTTTGCTTTTATATACTTACAAAAACAATCCCCCACAAAAACAGCAGTTGTTTCTGCAGATTTCAGTGTGTATTCTGCAAACAAAAAAATAATTATAGCTGAGCATTGGAAGAGCTGTGGGTTTTAGTCACCTATTTTTCACATCACATTTGGTATGTGTTCCACCCTGTGCTGACATGCAATACTGACATACTCTCGCAGATAGCATCCCCCAAAGGCATAAAACTTACAACATTTGCATAAAGAATCCTTTCCTTTGAACAATGTTAAGTGTAGCTGCATAATACCAGTAGCTACACAAGTTACATTGTGCAATCTTCTTCCGTGGTTAGCATTCATTCCCTTTATGTCTCCGTTGCACTGTTACAAATCTGCCAGTTAAACTCTATGCAACTCCAAAACGTATTGTCTGGAATGAAACAACCAATTATTTCTTCAGGTTTTGTGGCATAATATCCTAGGAAACCAGCAATTACAGAATCAAAGTGGCATCAAATGGCGTAGAAGGGAGTTAGCATGTATTATTCTTTAAATAGCAGTTACATGAACTCATAATAAATGGGTATTAAGTGCTAAATGTATGATAAGTAATTCTTGACAATGCAATTATCCAAACAATACAGGAAAAAGCTGCAAGATGGCATTGTCAAATTCGCTTGTGCAAATGCTACTGTGTGAAGTAACAATATTGAAGACCGATTTCTGTTCATGAACACCCTGGAGATAAAATAGTGCAAGTACATGTGTGCAAGCCAAGCAGCACACTGTTCTGGATTCCCAGCAGCTCTCAGCTGGTAAATGTCACACACTAGTTTGATCTCTCCTGAGTTTAAGACTTTATTTTCCCCAAAATAACGAAGGGAGCAGGAAATCATTTTAACCTCTGAACATGTTATATATAGTATCTTTTGAAGGAAGCACAGAATGAAGATGGAGGAATTATGTAAAGTGGGGTGGACTTGAAGAAATACTGATTAGAAGTTTTCAGTTTCACTGGCAAGGTTACATAGTCATTATAGCAACAGGCTTGAAACCTGAGGAATTTCCAGAGGAGGCACATCCAGCCATGAAATAATGGGATGCTGTTGACATTTAGTTCCTTTAGACTCTTCTTTTTGTCTCACGAAGAGCTTGGCAATTTCTTTAGCTGGGCAACAGATACAGTCAACACTACCACAAGAAACTTTGTCATAACAAGAATCTCAACCTCCCTCTGATCTCAGTCTTCCACTGAAACCCAGGAATTTTCTTTGGACCAGAAAGGATTTCCCTGGAACAAAAAGACCTTCGAAGGTAACTTAGTGCCATTAGCTGGGAGCCAAAAGATAGCATCACGCCCATGCTGTCCTCTAAGAAACTCCCTAGAAACAGGCTTGATGTTGCTGCTAGTCCGTTGTTCCCCGATCTGGCTTCAAATTTCATCTACATCATTGCTCCCTCTTTCCCCGCTGCCTCCTTTGAGGTGGGGAAATGCTCAGGGGCAACTGGACCAAATGTAAACCTGCAGTATCTGCCAATGGCCAGAGCAACAAGCAGGCAGTGAATCCTGAGTAGCACAACCAGTTAAAACCAAGTGTCCCCCTCAACCCTCTAGAGGAACAGAAAAGCAGCTGAAACAACTGTTTTTCTAAGTAGGAGAAGAAAAATCTGTTTCCAAGTGAGGCTAACTAGGTCACGAGCCATATGCTCTGCCAGTGCTCCTCCAGCTTGTGGACTACAAAGAACTGAGGCACAGAACTACATTTATATCTGTAATGCATCAGGCCCCTCGTGTTGTGGGCATTTGTCTTGATTTTTCTTCAATTCTAGTATAAAGGTATGTCGGCAATGTAGCCTGCTCTGTTAAGGGAAGGAGTGATGGTATCTCTAAGCTCGTTAAGGATCTCAATATACAAACACTTTACTCAGGAAGGACTAAGATAATAAGTGGGGATGCTATAAAAACTTTAGACAAACAGAACGAAATTCATTGCAGAATAAAGTTTAGGACTTTACCATGCACATTGTTTATTATTCACTAAGAGATGTAACAAAACTTCAGCTAAGTTTTGGGAAAATTTTCTTGCTTTGCATCTGTTCAAGTCAAAAGCTGGTGTTGCCAAATTTGTTGGAAAAATTTAATAAAAAATGAGGTTTAGCTTTGAGCAAATAGCTCCTTCAGACTTATTCCAAGAAACTAAGTGATAAGAAGTCACTTTGCTAAATTTCATAATTTCCAGCTGTGGAACCATGTAGTTCACAAATCCAGATCAGAACATTTTCCTCCTCCTCCAGAGCAGATTGACAGCTTTATCTTGGAAAAGGAGTCTCTTCAAAGGACCCTGTCTTAAATAGATAAATAAATGTCTAAATTAATTAAATGTTCAGAAGAAAAGAATAACATATTTGGAGAAACAGCAGAAAGCTTCAGCTCAGTTCCTCTTTTTTTTTTTTTTTCTGTAATAACATCTGGCACCATATGTTAAAACATTCACTCTTCCTTGTTAGTCAAGAATTAAATTTTATAATTAACTTTCAGATTCACAAAGCTGAATAATCTGAATAATGAGCTTCCCACAATTTCTCCCCATCTCTGGACCTTCATGCACGTATTCAAACGCTGGTCTGCCTCACCTCCTGCAGGTCCAGTTTAAATTGTTCTCTCTGTCCTGCTCATAAGTACTGTCAGTCCTGACTGGCTTAACTGGATCTCAAGGCAAACTTGTGTATTTGTGCACCTGGCAATGCAGTTCTTATGCCCATCAGAAAACCTGAATCAAGAGTTGCAATGAAATTACTTAGAAACCTATGTGTTATTAATCCGATTCCCTGGCTTGAAATTTAGGCATATGTATGTGCTTAGTTTTGAGCATTTGTCCATGTTTGCGGTGGAAGCTGCTCACTGTCAGAAAGTGCAACAAGTGCTCCAGAAAAGACTGCAAGAAGTCTACAAGGAACAAGCTTTTTCAGAGAAGGCAGTCATTGGTAACACACTCTGGGATGAAGCTTGCAAACTGCTGTCACTGCCAGGAACATCAAGGATGTGCTAGCAAGGGCAGTATTACATCCACGCACAAAAATACATATGTATACATACTCTGAGATTTATACAACATAAAAAAAAAGGTTACTGAAGGATTTCATTCTGCAAAACATCAATGGTAACATAATACAGTCAAGATGTAGAGCTCCTGGGGTTTCAAATATGAAAGGAGCTAGCCCATTGCATCGTTTCCCACAATGCTTGGAAACTTCAGTAGTCCAAGGAAAGATCTAAGAAATGCACGAGGTACTCCTTGCACATCCACTCACATGTAAATGAAAAAATATTTTTAACTAAGAAATCAGCCTACACTCATTGTGATATCTACCAATTTATTTCCAGATTTAGATTATGTTCATTCTGTAATGAGATGAAGTTCATCTGAATGAAATTTAGAAAGTTGATATTGTGAAATCAAGCAGCATGAACACAAAATTAACTTAAGGTTGAGGGCAGGAAACATCCAATAACTTTATTCTTTAAAAAATTTTGTTGTATCCTGTGGGGGAGTAAATGTCAGATGAGTACACTTAGTTTTGAGTCAGGGAATCTAATGCCTAGAATGGTACAGATCAGAACCCCAAAACCTCAGACTTCTATTCCCTGCTTGGCTAAAGTGTGGCCATGGGCAGATCATTTCAAGATTAATTTCAGTACATTTTGGCTTAGCACCTACTTTAAGATACTATTTCTCAAGGGGACAATTCATTGCATCATAGAAAGGTTATATATCTTAGGTGAGATGTATTGCCCCTCACGACGGTTAGTGAGGAGAGATTAATTTCACCTTAAGTGGAAATAATTTTCAAAAGGACCTGTGGGACATGAGAACATAAATTCTAATGAAAATCATTCAAATATCCTGTTTTGAAAAATCTCATTATTTCTCCTTCACTGTTCTGGTGCTCTGTCGAGGTGTGTTGGGAGGACTGTTGTTTTTAAATGCTTCTCTTTGGAGACCTATTTCATGAAATGCCAGTGGAAGTGTAGGATTAACTCCCAGGAAAGAGAGGAGAACCAGCTGGAAGGCACTGAACAGCTGAGCCACGTCTTTGGCTGAGGTTGGCTGAAGCAGAACTTGGTGTTCCACAGGGCATCATCTAGGCTGGGTCCCAACCACCCTTCTTATTATTGGCAATTCTTTTGTTCTTGATAGGTTACTTCTGTTGCTTTACACAGTGGGTGAAGATGTGCGCTTAGATTTAACCGATACACACTATACTCGCATGAGGATGTTGTAGGGCGTGGATGGGAGAGAAATGGAAGAGTTTACAACATCAAGAGATGTGTGTGGGAAGTTTGGGCTGTCTTTAGGTCAGCTCAGAACAGCTGTCTCCTCTCTTTCATGTAATTTTAAGACATGAATGCATTTAAGCTTGTCTTGGATAATCTCTTTGGCTTCTCTGTCACCTACAGAGACACAGTAAACACAGGAAAAAAAGTCAGGTGTCAGTCATCTGGTTGAGATTCATAAGAGATTCAAAAGCTTTTCCTCTGCGGGGAGGCTGAAGTACTACTGCTCCTCAGATGATCTCTGGATTGCATAATTTACAACAGTTTCTTCTGAACACAGAAAGCACGAGCACACCGGGACTAGATGTTGTATGACATGACTGGGCTTTGTGTGAGAACAGAACTTGGGAATGGAGAAAGCTATTGTAAAAGCAGAAACTTCCAGTGTGTGATAGCCAGAAATCATTGGGAAAATATAAAACTGAATGACGTGCATGGCTTTGTGATCAAAGCGAGGCAGGGGTTCCACCTTCACTAACCTTTGGGATAAGATGTTTCATTTTCTCTCTCCTTGCGTAGCCAAGCACCCCTTTGGGCACAGAGTGGTGAGCTCCCTCCTGGGACCCCAGTGGAGGCAGGAGCTGAGCTTCCAGCCGCTCTCACCACAGGCGCTGTGTGCCATTCCTGCTGTCTACCCAAGCCAGCACCAAGTGGCAGGCAGTGCGTTTCTGATCAAGTCCTCTGGTGTGTAGAGTCACAGAAGCACTCTGAGAAGAAAAAGGAGGTCTTCCCCCAACGCTGACTTTGCAGTTCTGCAGACTTTGTTTTATAAATGGCTACAACACTTCCTCACTACAATATCTCTCAGGTGGCACAGCCTTGTGGGAAGCCTTTGGATGACAATACATATATCCACATGTCTACGGTAGGTTGAGGCAACAGAGCAGTGAGAGGCCAAGTCTTGCATAATATCATCATCTCTAACGTGACTGGCACTTTCAGCAGCACAGCCCTTGGACTAAACAGATTGTATGATGGATTTCTCAGTGGAAATTCTCAGAGCTGTCAGTGTACGTGCTCATTATGGATGTCAAGAACAACAAAAAAATCAGAGTGATTGTAGGTAACTAATGTAATTAATTATCCACGTGGCAGGGGATTCCTATGGCAAGTTCTATTACCCTGTCTCTTGAAAGGAATACAGATAAGTATTCTTTGTCTACATTTCTTGCTGTTGTAAAAAGAGAAAAAGAAATGTTCCCAGCAGGTGTCCTGAATTTAAAATGGTAGAAAACAGGAGACATCTGGGTACTGAGGAAGGCTTCAAATATTACACAATTATGCATATTCACATACAGAACATCTTCTAATAACTGATCCAAGAAAACCCATTCTTTGCATTGTTTTAATGTGATTTTGTAAACTTACTTCTCAGGACACTTCTAACCAATACATAAACGTGCCACCATGGCTCAAACGTTATTAAGCTTTCAATGACAGCAGTGTGAACCTTACAAGCTGAAAATGTGACAAAGAACAGATTTCGCTGCGCATAAGATCTGCATCTTAATCAGGGAACTCTTCTCCCAGATTGGCTTTAACATGAGAGCAGCTTTCCCACATTGTTTGTCAAGTATTTACAGCTTTTGAAGACATCCCCTGCTCCCCAGGGAAGGATGATATCTTCCCCAAAGTGCTACACCAAAACAATGAATGAAAAAAGGCAGCTTTACATCTGCTAGTATTTTTTCAGCAGGTTTAGAGTGCGCATTCACAATAATGGTATATCATAAATATTCAGCTAGAAGAGAGTGATTTCTAACCACTAAAAGATGGTCCTGTTTGACCATTGCATCAGCGTGGAGTCACTCTTTCAACATAAAAATGCAAGCAACTTCCAATACATATTTGACAAATGTTATTGCAGCTGTTCATAAACTGACCATGGAGCATTTTTCTATAGAATAAAAAATTGTTGATGATTGTCTACAAATTTAAAGATATGGACATTTAGGCTTAGTGATTACATTGTTGTAAATGGCAAAATATGCATAAAAGCTCAATTACCACTTACAGAAGCCTTAAGTTTTATATATTTCCACATAAACAGTCAGACACACAGTGCGTTATATTTAGGTGCTTACATAAAATAATCCACTTGTAAAATTACAGCAGTCTTTTTTGTGGTGCTGCATCTATGTGAGTAAGTGGAGAAAGTGGAGATATGTTCTGAACTAATGAACTCTTTGGATTAGAGCTGTTGTTTAATTGAAGCTCAAATGCTTTATAAATATCACCTACAAAACAAACATTATTATTTCTGTTCACCTAGGGCAGGGGGATGATAGAATATGGAACAGAATAAACCTCAACTATATAGCTAGTATTTGAGAATCAGTTTTTATCAGTTTTCTCAAAATTATTCCTATGGAATTGCTCATGGAACCAGGTTCTCTGGTAAACACCTGCTTGGGTCTTTGACAGTTCCAAAGTTTTCAAGGATTTAATTTGACTTTGCCCTAGAACTTCCATCAAAGGTTGCTCTGTAAAATAGGAAAGGTGATTTCTCTTTGCAAAGAAAAGATTTAGACTGCTTCTCCTTAGACTCTGGGAGGAACATTTTTCTTACATTTAGTATAAAATCAATACAAGCCTCATTCAAAAGCCATTACAGTCATTTAAGAGATTTCCTTCACGGTAATGGGGTTTGGATCAAGACCGCTTTTGTGGTATGTAGTGGAGGGTACTCTTCTGTATTTGTCTCCTTGTTAATAAACTCTCCCTCAAGTTGTGTTTTGGAATACATTGCAGGCACAATATTAGTTTAATAATTTTTAGCAGTAAGTAACTTGATTGCATTTCTTGGAGCTAGTAACATTAGCAACATTTCTCTCGAGTGATTACACTGAGTCTAAATATTCTGTAAACTGTGGGCTGAACAGTGGTTAAGTGCAAAGTGGCTAATTTATTTTGGTACTCACAAAGTACTTCCTACTTTTCAGAGTCAAACCAGAACAGTGCATAGACAAGCATGCTGCCATATTGCTACAGAAATTAAACATTTCCAAGTAACCTTTATAAATGTGTATATAAAAAGTAGCTATTATCTGGAAAGCACAGTTTTCAGTTCCTTTTGCCACATTTTCCAGTTTTTAATTTGATTCTTAATTCCTTATTATTGCAACCTTTATCTGAATAGCTAATAGTTATTCTTACCATTTATTCTAGTGCTGTTCTGAATTATTCTAATGGAGCTCCACATTCATCGTGTGGTTTAACTTGCAGTCATTTGCTTATCCAGAGCAGATCATCTAAGTCACAGCATCTATACTTGTATCATACTCATCATTTTTCAAATACATCTTTTTTTCACTGTTATTTAGTTTCCAGTGGGGTTCAGAGACACAGCAGCCCAGCAGGAGAAGGCTCCCACTGCTAGGTAAGCCAAGTACAGTTTTGGGTCCATGGCATTATTTTCTACTACTGTTTTTTACTATCTCTATATGTATGGCCATTACACCTCCAGAAGAGAGCCATTGTTTTAAGCAAGTATTGATTTTCCATGCATCTATTTTGTTAATATTCTTGTGTTGAGCATTTTCTTTTGTCATATGTTGATTTAGCAGTAGAAGACATGATTTAATTTTGAAGCGGCATATGTTTGAGTACACAGTGTTTTCATAACTTTTTTGAGTAGTGTTGATTGACTTATTTGCTGTTTGTATCCAGTGTATTAGCTTGATTCTGTAGTGGATGATCTGATTGAAATATGACAGCAATCTGTGGTACAGAATCATATCTCCATAATTGATCTCAGATTTCCATTAGAGCTTTCAAACTCTTTTTGCTTTACCGCAGCATAAACATTATCTGAATTTTCCTGCGTTCTCCTACTAGCTATTCATAAAGCTAACCTAAAATGATAAACCTAATCATGATATAAACATACAAAGTCCATTTCTTGGTAGACCTTGGTTTATGTGAGATGTTTGGTTTCATTGTCCGTGGACAGTCTAACAAAGTAATTTCACTTCATTAATGACACGAAGTAAAATACATCAACATTTAGTTATCAGTGGACCTTTTTTTCTGACTATAAAGGGTCAGATGCTGATTTCATCGCTGCTGGGATAACTTGGAAAAAAAAAAAACAAACTCAAGAGAATACAGAGAATTTATCACACTGTAAATTAAATCAGTCTGGCTCAAAAGATAGCAATAATTCTAAGAAAGTATTTCACCAGATGCCTTCAGCCAAGACTGACATTCAATTGTAACTGAACCAGCTTTATGTAAATGGTAAAGTTATGTTTACTAAATAACTTATCCTCAAGCATCCCAGCAGGCAGTGCTTCCTATTGTACTCATGGACAGAAGTTTCAGCTGTTATAGCTTGGAAAATGAATCCTTTATGATGATGGTATGGATTATGTGTTGTCTGAAAAATTAGACAGCTGAGAAACCTCTAATAACGTAGCAAAGATTAATAAGTGTCAGTCAGTTGCATCTCTACCAGTGTTCTCCATTTAATCTTCTTTGAGTCAGAAGAAATAAGTAAAGAAGGACATCAGCTAGAACTTTTTAAAGAACTGTCTTGAGACATCCTTTTCCCATCTTGTCGTCTTCTGTTTGCAGTCTGTGGGTTGCATTCTTTAAAATAAAAAGGAACTTTAGTCATAGCTCAAGCTGTCTTAAAATATTGCTTCTAACTCCGCAGGCTAACAGCACCTTCAATGGGTAATAATTTTCAAGAGAACAGTCCCTTGGTGACCAATAGAGATTGAGTGCTGATGTTTAAAGTTTTGCTGTTATTTGGGACCTCCCAAATTTCTGAGCCATTTTCCTTCAACACTGCTGGCCCTTGGCACACCAGCCCGTTACTCTAGAGAAATCATAACTCCAAAAGAGAAAAGTTTGCCTTACTGACACCAAAGACCCAGTACAAACCAAGTAACTCCTCAGAGATTAATTTAGATAATAATTTCTCCTCCCAGAAGTCAAAGATTTAGCATTGTCAGGTCATTTTTCATGCCATAATGTTCAAGTCATCATCATGAGACTGTTTGGAGAAGGGGAGACTTCATTAATTTAATACACGGAAGTAATAATTAAGCAAACAAAAGATGAAGTGCCTTATCTGAGTCCCACACCGAGTTTCCTGACGTATCTGTACCAGGCATTTCTAATTAGAAAATGCCCCAGTATTCCCCCCAGTTATGGATTCGGGTCCCGTAACTCTTACTTGCAGGGGAGTTTGAAGTCAGGCTAGCATCTTTACTCACATGAGAACATCTGAGCCAAAATTTTTATTCTTGAAAACTTCTTTCCACGCCAAAGTTGCACCTGAAAACGGTTATGGCTTGAAGATGATTAGTTGCATTTTTTGATCAAGTGATTTTTTTTTAGAGCAAAATTGTTTGCCCTACATTCTGTGGCTGCTAATTATTGTATTTTCACTTCAAATGTTCAATCCTTAGAGCACCTTATATCGCCTTTTTCTTGATAATTCAGATCTTCAGGTGGCCTGTCAAAAATCAGAGCCAAACAAGTTTTTGACAGAGGGGGAACAGGAAAAGAAGGGGCTCCTGGGGCTGAAAGAAAATATTGTTAGCTGCAGATGTGTTTCTTTCACAGTTTTCTGTTTTTAAACAGACGGACATGGTTTATATTTGTGAAAATACAAAGCTGCACCTGCTTCGAAGCTGCATGGGCTTTGGCCTTCTCTTCTTCTGACACATTATGCTAAAGGTCTTAGGTTTATTAAAAGATATTAAGAGGTGATTTTGGACCCTGGCATGTGCTGGAGATATGGTGCGAATGGCGTGTGGACCTGTCTGGATGAAATGCCGTTACCTGGATGGCTGAAACCATGGCTGAGTCCCATGGCCCGAGTGGTCCCTTCCAGGGACAGCGTGTGAAAGAGCACTGCCTGCCTTAGTCTGTGTCAGTTGTCCTGTCAACACCTCTTGGTTTCAGAGAAGTTTTCAGGAAACATCACCACATGACAGTAGATGGGTCCTGGAGCAGATATGGTACTGGTTGAACAAAAGAAACGTGATGTGAGTACTCACGTGCAAGATTGCTGGATCAAACTGAAAATTGTTGCATCTGTTCTTCTGAAGCACCAAATCTCTCTCTTTTTGCATATGAATTATATTTATATGGTATGGCATAGCTTCATGCAGGGTTACTGAGAACACAGTCCTCGGCAGCGCAAGGTTGATACAGTGGATCAGTTCCTCTGCCCACCACGGGCATGCTCCAAATGCTGAACGCATCTGGGGAGAGAAACGTGGCTTTCTGCTGTTTCTGCAGCATAGCTGCCTTGGGGCATCCACAATTCCCTCTTCTCTTGCTGTCTTGGACTCACTCTTCTTCACATCCCCAAATGTGTAAATAGCAGAGGTAGGAGCAGATAGGGGTGTAGAAAAAGCTAAAAGTCTGGTCTGTTACTTTTGTCATGTGTTGTGAAAGACTGGTATGGTCTTCTTGTGAAGGAGCCCTTTTTTCAAAGAACCAGCTTTGCAGCACATAATGGTCAGCACATGATTTATTACATACTGAAGTGGTTTTATAAATAAATTCAATAAAATGCTGCATTTGTCATTATAAACACACTGATTACAAGGCCCAATATAAACAGCAGAGAGTGGGAAGGAGGACTACATCTCAGTCTGACTTTGTATGTAGGCTTTCCAATGACAGGCTCTTGCTGATTATTTGACAGAAGCCATCAACAGGCATCCTTGGAGGTGAATATTTAATGTAGGATTCATTTTAGCATTTGATTCAGTGGCAATTATTCCTCCAACATTAGCAGTGAAATGACACTAATGCGCTCTGCGTTTTGCTGTTTTCGGAGACTACGCCTTGGGTCACACGGTGCCGAAAAGGGAGAAAGGAAGCACTAGAACAAGAGCAACCAACAATTTGTATACAGTTAAATCTTATTTATAGTCTGGTATTTCTGAAACAGGCTCCTCTCTTTTTCACTCAGTGGATGTGCTTCTGCAGATATTCATCCCTCACTTGACCTTCATAGTTGTGAATTGTGGTATATCTTGTGCCCAGTAATTAGCTTTCTGAACATACCAGAGTTGATAGACAAAACCTGAACTACACAAAATTGTTTATCATCCACCTTGTGCTGCTGAACCTATGAATCTAAGAACATACATAACTGTGTATTCTCCCTAGAAACATAATAATTATATTGAGCTGGACTCTTTTCTGGCTGAATTTATTCCCACAGAATACCATACAGAATCTAACAAAAAAAGAGCCACTAAATTTATAACAGAATCTTTCTACTTAGGTACATCAATAAAAAAGTAGAGGGTGTGAAAACTTGTTGGAAGACTCATAGAAAGAAAAGGAAATTGTGGTGATGCTGGATCTAGAAAAGATGTGAGTGGAGGAGAACAGGCTACCTGTGAAATCACTTTTGTCAGCTGAGAAGATGGGCAGAGTAGCTGGATTTTCTAGTCCGTGTTGAGCCAATTCCTCCACTCACAGGCTACATCTGTTTTAGGTTCATTTGTGCATAGTGAACAGGTTGCATTTCTCAAAAGAGCAAAGTTGGGCATCAGCTTGGAATTTTGGAGGTTGCCATGGTTTCAATATTTTTATCTTTGCTGCAAGGCATTAAGATTGCATTGCTATCTTCAGAGCGATTACACCTGAAAAACAGGACCTTCCTGCTTATAGAAGTCAGTGGTCTAGCACACACACATAAAAACAAGGGAACTGCACAAATACTGCAGCCCAGAGCAAAACCTGTAATCAAATGGGCAAATAGTGACGATTCTAAGCCAAGGATGCATATTTCTTAAAGGGCCCATGAGTCAATATGCAAATTATTAAAGATTTATAATGTAGGAAAAATGTAGAGTATTCAGTGAACTTTTCAAAGCAAGATCTCGATGAGGGAAAACCACTGAAAAAATGATTCCAATTAGCAAAGCCATTTGCCAGGAACAGAAAATGACTCAGAGAAAATGTCAGTGGGTTCAGTAGCGAGCTGTCCTCTCTCGGAGAAAGACAGCTCAACCTTCTGGAGCCTGATCTGGCTCATCCAGAGTGAGCATCTTTGCTGAAACACATCTCTGAGGTCCAACTGTTCCAAGAACAACTAGGTTTTCCTCTTGCAGGATTAAATTCAAGATATATGGTGAAGCACACACTGTTCTCTCCAGTCAGAGCCAACTCTGGTCATATCCTTTAAAGAGTCTGGAATTAATTGCATAGTCTCTCCAGACACGTCATGATTTATCTGCTTGGGTGAAGTTTTGTTTATCCCATAAATTAAAATCTTCGAGTGAAAAAGCCAAGCTGCCTCTTGGCCTGCAGAGGAGAGAAGGGAACTGGGGTTGTGTGGAGGAGGCTACGTAACACCAAGCAGGAGGGAGCAGTGACTGCTTTAAGTGAGACGCTCCCCTTTGACACAGCAGTGCTGTCCTGCCAGCAGTAACACAGGCTGAGCCCTGAGCAGGATGGGACCCTTCCTGGGCCCTCTGTAAAGAGAAAATTTTCCTTTCAGTATAGGCGACCCCTTCCAATTTGTGCAGACTCCTCAATTGTTTTCTGGGTCTTGTACTACATGGATGCTTTCACTTAGTCAGGGAGGAGTACTCATGTCTGAGAGCTTCTTGCCAAAAGGAGTAGTGAGAGCTGTGGTGAAGACAGAGTAAGTAGAAAAACATGAGAATTTGGAAGATAATAAACCAGTCCTTCTAACATTGCAGCAGGCAGCCAACCAGCTCTGGCTGCAGTGTTAAACATCAATAGTGCCTCCCTCCAGGGGGTGGAAGAAAAAAAACATTTGTTCTGGAGCAGAGGAATCACAAACACGCACGTGCTTTTACACTGGGATGTATTTGCACCTTGAATCCAGATTTGTGCTTTTATCAAAATTAAGGGTGCTTTAAGTGTCTTTTTAAATACTCTCTCTGATCAGCTCTCCATTCAAGCAAGATCTGTAACTGAGGCTGAGATATAAGACCTTTATGTCTGGGATGTTTGCATGTAGCTCTTGAACTACTGTTACATTTCTGGCTTTGGCTTTCTCGTCTCTCTTTTTTTTTTTTTTTTCTTTTTCCAAAAGTTCAGTTATTCAGCAGTTAAAGTAAACACGTTTATTTAGCCATTAAATATCCCATATCCATCTCACTTACCGCAGTTTTAAAATGCTAGTTTACACCCACAACTCAACAAAATAGAGCCATGTATCACATTCTAAACAAAAAAAGCAACCTTTCAAATCACAGCTCCATACGCTTTAAAACCTCACTGCTTTGGGAGCAGAACACCTTCCGAAAAGACTGTGTACAGCTGAAGTGACCCTTCTTTTGAATCTCCATAAGCATACAGGTGGCTCTTCATGTATTGTTTAACCACAAGAAAGCTATGATGCAAAGCTTATATTTAAGTCCCTCCAGGAAAAAAAAAGATAAGTCTCTAGCACCGGGAGTTCACATGAGCATGAGCTCTGCAGGCAGCCGCCTGGTGCCGGAGAGGCCGAGCTCACGGCTTCTGCCGGCTCATGCGCTTTGTTGACTGATCCCTCGTTCCTGTAGAGTGCACTTATCATGTTGAATCAACATCTCAGAGAGAAAGGAGGCCTTGGAGTTAAATAAGGTCCTGATGAACTGAATGCGTTAAAAATGCAAGATCTGGAGCTTCAGTCTCAAGTGATGTTTCAAAAGGGAAGCAAATGTCACGACTCAGAATTTAGGATGAAACAAGTGGACTTTTTTTTGCCAAGCAGGCGAAGAGCTCTATCCTTTCTCAGGACCTCTCAGTTCATCCTCAGTGTACAGTGTTTTGCAGCTGGTAAATTAAGTGGCTACAAATACGTGAACAATTGTGGTGAGGTCTGCAGGTTACACAGAGGCAAAGCCTTCTGGGAGAGAGGGGACAAAAGTTTCCAAGAGCTGTTTTAGTGCAGGGTCCTCAAGAATATTAGTAGAGCACAAGTCAGAAACACAGGGGCAGACTCCTTTAATCATGGTGGAAGCATTCTGTAGGAAGTCAATAATTTCCTATTTCTCCCATTAATATAACCTACATTTAACCTCAGAGAGCTTTCTTCCTTCAGCCATTGATCCCTCTGAGGTTACAGGTTCTCAGGTGAAACACAATTTATCATGGCTGTGAAAGGTATTTGCTGATAGATATCATCCATATACAAGTGACATACAACGTCATGCTGTGCCATCAGCTGCTCTACTGGCTGCAGATGTTTAGTCAGGGAAAGGGTACCAAAATGTGCAAATAGCATTCCGGAGGCATGCACCTTGAGTCCATCAGCAGACAGATCAACACTTGTTTAACGTCTCTTGGACTTAATCTTATCACTGTTGTTTCCTCCAAATTTGAGACACAAAAAGAAAAAAAAAAAAACCCAGAAGACTCAGTCACAGTGAGATTCCTGTTTTTTTTTTGTGCAGAAATGGCACAATCATCAGGCCCTGAATGGAATAAAGCACTGGGTGACTCGCATCACATTGTGACCATACCCTCTGCTGTCCTTATTCCAGCAGAGGGAAAGAGAACAGAATTACAATATGTGGTATGACTTACATATTTCAGTGTGAACCAGATATGTACATCCTTTTCTGAATAATCCAATAGCGTCCACCCTCCAAACAGGGAGCTGACAAGATGTATCAAGTCTATTTCTTGATGTAGCATTTTTCCTGTCCATTTTACTAAACAGCATGATTGTCACTGTTAGCAACATTCACACGTCTTCATCTCAGAGATGAGCATTTGTAGACTGCTGAAGGTGCCATTTCACAAAGGATTTGATAAGAGATAAAAGGTTTATTCCTGTCTTTAAATGTCCCAAGCAAACCTCTGATTGCACTAACTGAACTGGATCACCAGATTCCTTGCCAGCTTCTCACTATGCTGTAAGGGGGTGTTACAATTTTAGAGTAGGTAAAAGCCACCTGAGGACGCCAAATATGTGTCAAAAAGCCTCATTTGCACAATGGTAGAGCAGTGTCTGGATATTGCTACTCTCCATAACATTGTCACAAGGCTTATGGATGGACACAGCACAGCGCTGATGCTCAGCACACACTGGGATCCTGGGCAGCCAAGATCCCCCGTGGGAAATACACCAGCCCTGTAGTGAAGATAACAAGTGATGTGTTAGGCAGCTGACAAATTCAAATCTGCTCTGTAACGCTGCCAGAATCACAGAAGCACAGCTAAAATAATGCAATGCATCACCAGTAACACCTTTAGCTAATTTGGCTGGAGTCTCCAGTGCATGGTGGCATTCTGAGGCAGTTAAGGTTATTTGTATCTTCACTGGTCACTCCCTACCTTAAAATATTTCAACTTAAGTGTAGCTTCATTTCTGCCTTTGCTAGGTATATGTTGCTTAGTTTGGTGTTTTAACTTAAATATACTGCCACAAGTACTGTAATGATACTTGACCTTTGTTTTGTCTCACAGCAATATAACCAAAACCCAACAATAATTTTTAAGGCTTATAGCGATTCAGATGAAGTACAACGCAAACATGCTGAAACTAACTTTAACTAGCTACCCTGGGAACTAGTAGTAAAATCTAGTGGCATCTATGCAGGGCTTAATGAGGGCTAATTTACTAGAATTTGCATAACTGTATTTCTCCACAGAAGTTCATGACACAAAATTAACATAATAATGAAGGAAAAAAGAAACATAAACCATGTCAGACCAAAGGAGAAAAAACACAGCTGCATATGTCTCCTAGTTACAGTTAAACTTTTAAATTCTTGTGAGCATCATCTAACAAAGCAATCAGGAGGAAGAAATTAGAAGATGAGGGAGAAGGAGTTAGAGAAGGAGGAGCCCATGCAAAAGGCTGCAGGATCTGAAGTTCACAGATGAATGGTGATACCATTCAGTTCAGTAGGTTTACAAAGTGACTGTTAATAAATTACTCCTTCCAACAGGACTGCAATTTAAAAAAAAATCAAGTGGAGAAATAACAATGTGGGAATTATGTACATTCATTTTTAATCTAAGATAAGCATTAGGTGAGCATTTAACAGTTTTAAAGAGGATTAGGGGATACACAAGGTTGATATGTCCAAACCTCCGTGATAAATAGATCTTCTCAAACTTGCAACAGGAATATTACAACATCCCATTGCTGCCACCTCTCAATTCAAAAGCAGCCCAGGGCCAAATAAATGATAGCAATGACTTAGCCTTGACATTTTTCTTTTCATTTTACAATAATGACACATAAGAATGTTTCCACTGTAACATTTAAGTCAAGTGAAAAGCACATTTTAAATGTCTGATATCTTTTTTTTTAAGAAAGAGATATTTTTTTTTAAAGAGCAACTTTTCCTGAGCAAACACTTGCAGTCATGAAGCAGAAATCAGAGAGAATGTCAGCAGTTCAGATTTGCAACGTGGGATCTCAGCTTCCCTTGTCACCTGCTCATTTGAAATTCCAGCAGAGTCCTTATTAGGAGGCTGACATAAACCTTATTCTTCTTTCCTCTAACCCAATGTTGCACTATTATTGCTCCATTAACACCACTTTTGATCTATGCCCATGTAAACAGAACACATTTACCATAGCATTAACAATAAATAAATAAATCCGTGGTCATGCAGGAAACCCTTCACTGCCATGACCCCATCTGAGAGGAAAGGGCATTGAATCATCCCGCTGCATCAGGACATGGGAGTACGTGGCCCGGCCAATGCCACTAACCTTGACTTGCAGAATTTAGGAGATCCCTAAATCTGTACACTTTCACAGCACTTGGGTTTGAATTATTTGTGAAAGACACTACATAACAAACTGCCTGGGGCTTAAGAGAGGTTATACAGACAGAAAGACAGCCAAAGGCTTGCACATCCAGGTGCCGCCACGAATCTCAGCCCACCTGTACAGAGCCGTTCTATCTCCCGTTTTTCCAGCCCTGCAGATCCAGGCTGAAGCTGCCAGGCCTTAACACACCTCAGACCAACCTCAAGATGATCAATGGAGGTCTGGTTTTATTACCACTAGTATCATTTTGCAGGGCTGGGTTATCCCCACCTGGCACTCAGTGCCCTGGTAGATGCTCATATGGCTCCTGTGCTTTATGTTCTCCTGAATACGCTGGCCTGGAGGAATCCCACTATCCCCCAGGATTCCGTTTCAAGCCCCGTTTGTACTTCCAGAGCTGTTCAAGGTATGGTGCTGGTATGCTCTCTTCAGCAATTACTATTGAGATCTCTATTGCCAGTTTTTGAATTTGAGCTTCTGTGCAATCTGAGGATTTGACTTAATGGTCCCAGAGATAAGTTATGCTCTCAAGCTGTGACATGACTCCAGAGAAGCCATCTCTATGCTGTGGCTTTTTGTACCTCTGAGAATGACTCAGTAGATAGAGGCCACAAAATGACAGGTAAGAATCGAGGATAAATATATGTAATAAGGCGTAATTGCCCTAAATCACTTGCCTGGAGTTACTAAAAGGGAGGAGAGAGCAAACAGCAGTAAAATGAGTGATTTAAAGTCCACAGTTTGCTACTGAGGGAAAAAGTTAGCTAGAACAGGCAAGACTATTAAAGTAGCTGCACATTATCCCTGGCTCGGTTTTTATAAAGGCAGAACTCACTGTCAGCTCTGATGGGCTCATTATGGCTTTACTGTTTATCTAGAGAAGGTGTTGAGCTGAGTGAGGATGATAAACATTTGGAAACAGCTGCAGACAGTTCTCCGTAAGCATTTAGGCATCTGTTTCCTTCGATTAGGTACTGGGCAGAGAGACAGGTTGTGTGCACCTCCAGTCACTCCTTTAACCATCGGCTGGCTGGGCGAAGAGGTTGAGTGGTTTCATATCTCAGGCTTTTGGTTTGAGAACCACTCTCCAGAGGACTCTCAGGTAATCCTCTTTTTTTTTCCCCCAGAAGGAAACAACTACAGCTTATCTGGGAGACAGTATTTGTTCTTAGCAATTTGTCTTTCTACATTTTTCAATTAAGCACACATTTATTATTATAATTCAGTGGGATTGCTGACAACCCTAGGTGTCAAATTCTCAGCCCTGTGCTAAGAAAGTGTGCAAGTGTGAGCATTTTAAGTAGTCGCACCATGAGATTTAAATAAAGGATAACACCTGTGTTGGCCTTTTGCACGGAGGTAAAATTTCAACAGATGACTTCTGCACTGAATTCATTAGCTGTTGTTCAGGATCTGTCATTCCTCATCAATCACACGAGATTTCTGTTTTGTTTAGACTCTCACAAACCTTTCAAGACGGTTGCACAAAAGCACCTTCACTTCGCCAAAAAAACCCTGAGCAAATAATTTTGTATTTATGAAAGGTTTCTACAAACAAGATCTAACTTATCTCAATTCTTTTTTCTCTCCAGAAAACAGATATTATTAAAGGAAGCCAGCAATTTTTTAATTTGAAGAAATAAAGGTTCTTTGTGTTCCAGTGGTGCCTTAGAACAATAATCATGTATCATGACATCCTTCCTCTATTTTTTAAAATTCTCCTAAATTTTTTAAGATTCTGTCAGTACCCTGGTGATGATGGGCTTCTGTTTTAAAATTCTGTGGGCCAAAGGTTCGCTGTGACGTTACAGCTGGACCCATCTAAGAGCTAGTGGCCACCGAAAGAGGCTGTCTTGTGTCCCGACTGCTCCCTGCCCTTGGCTGTGTGGTCCCAGCCTCCCTGGCACACATGCCGAGGCTTGGCTGGCCTCTTGATGAGCTACTTCACAGAGTTAAAGCAGTGGAAAATTATCCTCCTTCTCAAAGAAAGCAATCAGTGTTCTGCCAATTTATGTCCCTAATTAATGTCCTAAATTTATGTGCTTTTACCCATGCAAAAGAAAGGATGGAAGTGTACATATGGGATGGGAAGTGTAAAGAGGTAAACACCTCTTTCAAGATCAGCTGGAAATTATATTGGCCTAACTGCAATTTTAAATCTCCTTTAATATCCAGAATTAATAATAATAATAATAATAATCATTATATTAAATATTCAAATATTTTAAATTTTTGGCTCAGCCACAAGATCTAGATCCATGGTAACTAAAATTCACAAATGGGTCCTTGTCCAAATATTTGATCATGTCCAAGTCTTCTGGGTGTCAGAGAACAGACAAGTTCAGGTGAATTAATACCCCCATCCCATATTAATCATCATACCCAGAGCAGTCCACTCAGCTTGCACAAACATAGATCAAACAGAAAAATAAGGGCTGTCCCTCCTGCAAAGAATACAAGAGACAGAGACATCGCATCCTATCAGTTGCAAATTATAAATACAGAGGAGGGAAATCAAACATAGAGGGGACAACATGGAAGGCAGAGAAATGGATTATGATGGTGGCATCTGATGAAAGAGCTGCCTGAAAAAAACGGGCCAAAAAAGGGGGATGTATGCAAATCAGTGATAAGTTTTTAGTCATTTTCACAGTCAATATTGTCTCCAACCTACAGAGCCCTGCTGGCTCCACCGGGATAGCTTTTGATGTAAGGCACTGTGTGGCAGAACACTGATGTATACTCATAAATGAATAGAAATACAAGTATATACATTTCTCTGCAGAAGTGCAAGACCGTTCAGGGAAGACCAATTAAATAGATCTTAATTTAGAGACTACCTTCACCAGTCTGGAATCCAGCTCTAATTGTGGCGAGTAACAAAATTCAATTGAAATTTAATCAGCAGAATGAGCATTGCTAACATTTGAGAGTTAATTAGGTTAATAATTACTGAAGAAACAGATTTGCTGCATCGAGGAGAAGTTGCTATGGTATTCCCATATAAATTTGAGAAAGCAATTAAAAAATCCTCTGATGTAGACAGAATAGCTGCAGATGAGTGGAAAGTTAAATGGGCAATGCATCCGAATGTCAGGGCAATCCAGTACCACCCCAGTTCAACTGTTTCTTTCTTCCTAAGGTCTTTCTCTTTTTGAATGAGTCCTGGGTGCTGATGAGGCTTCAGACTGCCCGAATGTACCACATACAGACAGCCAAGGATGAAGGGTGGGGTTATCCTCTGTTCTCTGTTCATAGGTTGGTGGGAGGGGATGATTTTGACTGTCAGGGAGATCTCAGGACTAGGGATGAGTATTATTTTGTAGAGAGAAAGAAAAAAGTCTTTTGAAGGAAATGGCAGTGCCGAGGTCTGGTCTCACTCACCTGCGTTGGAGAAAGTTCAAAAGAGACTGTGGAGAACCCGGCTGACAGGTTGGATAACTTTTGTCACTTGTGCCAAAAAAAAAAAAATTAAGAATTCATTTTTGACCTGAATAGCTTTTAATCGGAAATTAAGAGCAGGCAATGATGAGGAGATCTCTGAGACAAAGGCTGACATCTAGGACAGGGTGCAGAGAGACAGATCTGAGATTAAAGAGAGAAAAAAAACCCTGAATTCAAAGCCAGTAGCTGAACAGAACAGAATGGGTCTACACTGACTGGGGAGTAGGGAGAGGAAAAGAGCAGGAAAGCCACAGGACACAATTCCAAACATAGAGCGTGCAGTCAGTAAATTTGAGAGCGCTGAAAAGCCAAAGAGGATTTAAATGGAGGGGATTTATCCAGGTAAATGCTACAATGATCTCTTAAGAATGGCTTTTAAGAGCCAGATGGCAGCCAACTCGGGGTAGCCTTGGAGCAGAGAGATGGGAAGCCAAGTTTGTAGGCAGCTTGTTTGTTGTGTGCAGAAGATGGACGGAAAGGCTGGCAGGATCAAGGGCTTCTTATCTATATTTACTTGCATCAAGACATTAGAGGCCAAGTAGGGTGACTACGCAATGGCCGTGCCTAGCGACGGTGGGAGTGACATTCCCCATGTGGACAGACCCCACACAAACACACTTTTAGCAGAGCTGGATCTGCTTCACCTTCAACATAATCCCGGTGTTAGAAACAGGGAGATTATGCAGGAACATTACTGTTAGAATCACTTTTTCAGCTCAAATCTGCCTCTCCAGGTATCTCCATTCTGTGTCTAAAATTGCTGCAAGGGAAGTAAGAAGCTGTAACAAAATTTGTAATTACCCCTCCCTCCACCCTCACGCATCCTGGCTTCTACACCCAAAACAAGAGAGAAAGAACAGAGAATTTGGAAGATGAAAATGAGATACATCTGTGCTTCTTAGGATATTTTTTCTGTTCTGCCTGATTTTGTTGCTGTGACCCAAATTTCCTGTGCAATTTTTTTCAATACATTTCAAGAGACAAATGTGAGAGTCTGTGATTTGTGCACCTAAAAATGTTAAGAGAAAATATTAATTGTAAGAAAGACAAACGGACCATTTCTTAGCACAGTATCTCAGTATCTATCTTTTAGGATCTTTCTTTTAGGATTTTTCTTTGTTGGCAATGAGCCGCTGTAGCTAATAGCTACAGATAATCAGGAGTAAAAGAGAGAAACCACCTTCAAGAAGATCAACTATTGCAGCATTGCAACATGCACTCAAAAGGCTGAGTAGCTACTAAATTTCCCACTTCATTAATGAAATACTGTCCTGAATAGCTTGAAAATGTTCATATTTGCAAATACTTGTAGTGGATGTGAGAAAACCAATCATTTCTAGGCATATATTGTGGAATATTCCAACAAACTCACTCATTGCTGCAAACATCAGTTCACTCAACAAAAATTTTTGCTGTATTTAAGGCTGAAAAGGTGGTACATGGTGTCTTGCTTCCCACTGCATGCAGGCACGCTGCAGGCACGCTGCAAGTCAGCCGCAGGAAAATCTGTGCAGTGAAGCAAGCAGCATGCAGGACCGCAATGGGAAAATCAGATCCCGCACCACCTTCAGCCCATGGATCACCATCTGCAGAGATCTGCGTGAGCAGCTTTTACATGCCATTAAAAGAAAAATGGGTGATGGAGTGAGCTCTCACCTGTATTTTTCAGTGATTTATTCCGGACGGTAGAGATTGTCAGAGAGGGTCTCAGTTTATTTGAAAGCTGCTTTCAAAACGTTTTAAGTGACCAGCAGTCAACTCAGCCGTGGGATGTGATATTCTGTGCTTATATAGCATAGCCTGATGGACGCATATTTGCTACAAATAATTTTCTTTTTATGTCCTTTAAACAGTAACTGGAATAGTAGATACTATACACAGTGGAGATGCAGAAATACGTAACGCAGTGCTCTTTCAGTGGCGGAAAATTGAGCAGAAAAGAGGTTTGTGCTATCAGATCTCTTGGTAATGTGTGGAAGAATGAGCGATATTTTAACAAAATGAAGAACTTATGTAAAATGATGGTGTTTTGTGTTTCCATCCTAAATGTGAAACAGAGTGCGAGACCTTCATGAAACTTTCATCAAGTTTCCTTTTTCAGGGCCTGTGTTCACAAACTCAAATGACAGTTCAAGCTTAAACTTTCTAAATCTTACTTTCATTTGTATGAGTCAAAAATCTCAGTGGAAACGTAATGTCATGCAAATTTCTTTTAATGACCCTGATAAAAGTGGGGCGTTTTTTTAATTGTTGTTTTAACCTCATCTACAGAATAATTATTCCTATCTATTTCTCCCCGTGCTGACACTGTACAAATTACTGTCAACAAAAAAAAGCTCCAAAATCCCCAAATCAAAGCAGATGGTAAAACTGTCTGCAAAACAAATTATTTATAAGATCAGGGCAATAACTGACAAATCCAGGTGGGATAAATTACTCTTCCCCTAATAAAGTAGGTCTTGAAAAAAATAATGCACAGAATTAGTTTTCCCAATAATCTACTGATTCACCGTTTTCCCCACTTGGAAGGTATGGAAAAAAACCCTGGTTTAGTGATGTCCCATAAATCTGTCACCTCTCTGCTGCGAGGCGCCCGGTGCAGCCCCACTGCTGCCCTCCCCGGCGGTGGGAGGGGGGGAGATGAGCAACCTGCAAACTTCCAGAGCAGCAACTCCCCCCTCCAGCCCCACCCCGGCAGTGTCCCGGGGTCCCTCCCGGCTCTGGGAATGCTCTCATCCCGTTTCAGCTTTACAACTTCACCACCTAGTGGAAGTCCAGGTACTGTCTTGCCCCGACTGCACCTCAGCTCTAGAGGAATTTTGAACTCCTGACGATAGGTGAGTGGCAGTTTTATGGGGGAGAATGAAATACAGAGAACCGCCGTGCTTTAATTTTTGCTGTCTGTTTTGGTTTGCCAGACTACAGTGGTTTGAGATATTTGGTGAGAGCGTGCTGAGAAGTGGAAGAGAAACTATTGGAAGAACGCAGTGTTAGGGGGATAATACAAAAAGCTAGTATGAATAGAAACGCAGAGCGTGACAGTACTGCTTGCTAAACCCAAATTAAACTCCCAGGTGGCGTTCCTAAATGAGAATCCCTAAATGCAGGGCTGGGGATCAGCAGAGGCCCTGGAAACCCTTGGTGTTCAGGGCAAGTCTTTCCCTCCCCTCCTCCTCTTTTTGGTGGCAGGGTCCAGCACCAGCCAGATGGCAGCAGGGAAGCTTTTGCTCCCGCTGCGCTCTGCTCAGCTGTGGCTGTACCAAGAGCTACTGTGCAATCCTATGGGGCCCAAACACAGGGCTCAATGCAAACCCCACCACTCTGAACTTATAACTAGGGGAGGGGAAAGGATGTAAAAGAAGAGTTGCTGGTGGATTTGATGCTTTCTTTAATCCTAGGTGTGTTGCATAGATTACTATAGCTAAACTGAGGTACACACAGAACACCTTCTTCCGCTTACTTTCCCTCTGGCTGCTTTGGTAAAGATGTAAAATAGTAAACCAACAGACTCAAGCAAGTTCCTGGAGAACTGAGAATACTTGTTAAAAACTTTTTTAATGAATACTTCATTTTAAAATTGTACATAGACATATGATTGCTTTCGATTATGTAGTTACATACATAGTCTTTCCTCAGTTGTTTTCTGGCTTGTTTTATTGAGTGTGTTTTTCTAATCACATTACACCTTATTGCTGCCTTTCTGACGGAATACTTTGGGAACCTGTTACTTTAAGATCAGCTCTGTAGGAAGGGAGCAGCAGCTATATAAAGGAGCTTTGCACCTGCACTCTCCTCAAAAAGTGGGGTTTTTTGCTGTTGTTTGGAGTTCCTGTGTTTGTAATTTAAAAGTGCTTGTAGGCATTTAAAATGCCTTCTAAACCACCAGCTTGAATGACTCTGCTTTAAGTGCTGATAAAGTATCTGTCAATGTTCAGGTGAAAAGAACCAAAATTGCTAGACCCAGCTTTATCAATTCAAAGGCATCAGAGTTCAAAAGACAGATTTCCTTAAGCAGAAACTGAGCAACTGCTAAGTGCGACGCACTTTCTTCCTCCCTGTGAACTGAAGCCTGTGCACCTGGATAACCGCTGCCATCCCTCTCTTGGGGCAGTGACAAAAGACCGCTCATCTTTTCTCACACTCACAGGTGCTACCACGGCCCCCAGGGAAACAGTGGGGTTCCAGAAGAAGGAAGATGAGCTCAGAGTTGAGGTGGAAGTTGGCTAGATGGCAGCAGAGCCCCAGGCAGCAGCAGGAGTGGCTGCATGGCAAACATCTTCCTAGGGAGACGATCCCTGAGGGACACACAGTTCAGTTGCTAGAGGGAGAAACGATGGGGAAACTGAACTGTCTGAAATCTGATACATTTGGGAATGCTAAATACAGAGACAAAGAATTCGGCTTCTGTTCCAGTTCAACATAAATTCCCAGCTCTCACCAGGTTACTGCTGACAGCAAAGCTGGAGAAGTTGCATGGTAGCAAAGGAGGAAAACAACTGGAAAGTCTGTTTATATTGGAAATTATGTTTTACTTGCACTTCCACAAGATGAATCCCATTTAAATTTTTCATGGCCCTTTACGGAAAAGGAAACGGTTGGACTATATCCTTGGACTGACAGTCATAGATGGGCAAAACACAGCCAAAGTGTTGTGGTTTAACCCCAGCCAGCAACTGAGCACCATGCAGCTGCTCGCTCACTCCCCTCCGGTGGGACAGGGGAGAGAATTGGAAGGATAAAAGTGAGAAAACTCGTGGGTTGAGATAAAGACGGTTTAATAGGCAAAAGCCTCACACACAAGCAAAGCAAAATAAGGAATTTACTCAGTGCTTCCCATCAGCAGGCAGGTGTTCAGCTATCTCCATGTAGTGGTTACTTGGGAAGAAAAACACCGTAACTCCAAATGTCCCCTGCTTCCTTCTTCTTCCACCAGCTTTTATTGCTGAGCATGACATCATATGGTGTGGAATAGCCCCTTGGTCAGTTGGGGTCAGCTGTCCTGGCTATGTCCCTTCCCAGCTTCTTGTGCACCCCCAGGCCGCTCGCTGGTGGGGTGGTGTGAGAAGCAGAAAAGGCCTTGGCTCTGCGTAAGCACTGCTCAGCAATAATGAAAACATCCTGGTACTATCAACAGTGTTTTGGGCACAAATCCAAAACACAGCCCCATACTAGCTACTATGAAGAAAAATAACTATTTCAGCCAAAACCAACGCACAAACCCAACTGGGATTCTCTTCGTGACTCTGCCACTGAGTCGCTATGGAAACATGGGAAGATCTGGATCTTTTCCCTTCCCAGCTCTCACCTGCAGTTCCCAGCTCTTTGTCAAGCACTTTGACATGCTGAGTTACTGGCATTACACAAGTGACAGTGAGTAATTGCAATAGACTTGATGGTCTTTAATGAGACATAATCTGTTCAGCACTGAAAATGAATCAACCAGATCTAAAATTTCAACTTCAAACAGCTGTAGAACCAGCTTAGCCCAGCAAATCTGTTCTGGTCCGCTCTTGTTTATTCCTATGTAGAATAAATCACTTGGTAAAGATCTGTACAAACTGAAAAATAAAAGAGGGCATTTCACACAGTGGTATATGAAACACTTCACTTAACATTGTTATGGAGCAGTATCTGAGATCACGTGAAGTTTCTACTTGGACATGGCCATAAAATCCCAAACAGTTTTTTAAGAAAAAATTTTGCTGAAATTTCAAAAATCCCCAAAATACTGCATGAATATCTGGGAAGGAAAACAGAATGATATTCTGAGTGTGAAACTAAGTGCTCTGTTGTCAACTGCACACAGATTACACAGGTATGAACAGGTGATTAAAACTTATGGTGGTGGCTCAGGTTTTAATAAAGTGCTGAGCAACACTGTTTAAGAACAGAATTGATTTTTAAGATGTGGATTAAGCTCATATATTTTTACGATCCTGTTCATATCTAAGTTGTAGCTGTGTTGATGAAGGCATGAAAATATAAGGATAAAAGAGAGGTATGATTTGCAGGGAGAAATATCTTGTATTAGATCAAACAGTTTTCAAGCACAACAGCTCTCCTTTAAATATGTAGTTCTTGTTGGTTCTTCTTAAATATTGCAGTGCGGTATGTTAGCATTACCAGCTGTTTCTCTGCGTATAACCTCAAATCATCTAGTTGCATCTCTCCACCTCCCCTGTGTCAGCCATGTCTATGATACGCAAATGCACCGGTAGCTAGACGTGGAGAAAGTTTTCCTGTAAACAACTTGTCTATCCATGAATATTCACACATGTGCCACTGCTTTTAATGGAAACACCATTTTAAAAACACCTTTGTTCTTCTTTAGACACTTCGCATGTTCAGATGTATTTTTAGATGCAGGTGCCAAAGTATTTAAATGAAAAACGCAAAGAGAGACCTATTGACTGATTGTCGGCCAATAATCACAGAAAGATGACAGTATTCAAGCAAACCAGAAAAGCCCCCCATGATAACGTGTCTCTGAGCTCTCACAGTTCTCAGGTTCATTTAGGATTATGCAGCATTTCTGACAAATGAAAGTTAGCATATTTATGTGATTGGGGATTCCTGTAACACAACCAGCTTGGAAATATGTAAGGCTGCTTATATATGCCTACCAAAACCATCAGAGGATAAAAGTCAAGGAGCCTTAAGAATTGACTAAGAGAGATTCAGCCATCATCAGTACAGACAGGATTCAGCCCTGGGAGGGCACCGAGCTTTGTACTGCACTGCTGGTTACTGACTTACTGAGAACAAAATTGCTTTGCTATTTTTAAACAGTGCTGTCTTTTGCCAACTGTTTAATCTATTGGACCCTGATTTACTCCTTGTGGATCTTTAAACACTAAGAGTTTTGTTAAAGATAAGACCGGTAAAGATAATGTTTAAACTTAGTATTTTAATATATGAAAACACATCAGTATTACCTACTGGGCATTCCTATTGGGTACACCGTTTTTATGTCACTGAAAATAATCAAAAACTCCATTATTTTAATCAAAGAATAGGAACAGGTGATGTAACAAAAACACAAGGACCCAAACCTTGTCTTACATCAAGATACTGAGATTTGACTCAGTGTTCTTAAACCAAGTCAATGGTGATGCAATTGACAATGTTTTCAAACAACCCGGTAAGCTCCAATTTAATACTAATAAAGCCATAGGGATCAAAAGTGATGAGGGAGAGGTTAAATATTTAGTATAGACCTTGCTACATTGAGAACAACTGCCCATTCATTTAAAATCAGTATAAAAACAGTGAGCCTGGTTGTAATTTCATTGGCTTTGGATTAACTCTGGAATAACTCCACAGAGGTCAATGGAATGATGCCAGTATTGAAAAAAGGGCAAGAGATCAGGATCACATTGAGCTGTGTTCTGTTTGAAATACTCTTCTACCATTCCATCTGTAAGTAAGATGATCTGCACTTTTTTGTAAAGGAATTTAAAATGTTTTAAAATTTTTGTCTACCATTAAGCATGAACATAATAAAACAATATTAAACAATATTAACTTTGCAGACTGGGGTAGTTTTAAGCCACATATGAGGGAAATAGTACTTTCTCCTTGGAAGAATTTTGAGAACTTAGACTAGGTGTTTCTAATGTAAAAGTTTTGGTGTGTTTTTTTTTTAATATGTGCAAAAATAACCTTTTTTTTCCCTTCAGATGGCATCCCTGTACTTTCACATAACAATGGCCCTTCTGAAGAGATCTTTGAAGCAGTCAAACCATGCAAACAAGCAACAACCTACTTCTGGATTGTGCACCTTGTCTAACTGTTGATGCCACAAAGGCTTACAAAAGGATGCTAGAGCAGCTTCATTTTTAACAGAGCTTAATGATCACTTTGTACAGAACTGATGGCAGGAAGGGGGTGATTTGTTAAAGTGAGATGAGCCCCCTGAAGTACTCACCAAGCGGATGGAATTCATGTGTGTTTGAAATCTTCAGGATGAGGTAAGTTTATCTGAAGAGCAAAGACTGATTTGCCAATTTGCCTCAATATCTAATAGAAACACAATCACGGCAGAGAAGAGTGAACTCAAGCCCTCTTGTAAAAAGGCACTAATCATTAGCAGTAGTTATCTGTGGTATGAATAATTCATAGATTCACAGGATTTTTGCATTAAAAATAAGTACACTACTTCTCTTCTTCCCTCTCCAAGATTATCCCGTATTCTTTTTTTCATTCCCTCTAAAGACTGTAGAGCTCACTCAAGTAAGCCTGACAGTGACATCTCAGGAAAGATGTCAGCAGTATTTGGGGAGATGGAGCGGCAGACAAACCTCAGTGCCCATTACACAGCTTGGAAGTGGGCCACCGAGGGCTGTACAGAGGATAAAGCCAATTGTAAAGCCTAAGTCAGCGTCCAAAAGGTCAGGAAGAAATCGCTCTCATGTTAAGTAGTGTGAAATTGTTGAGGGTATTTTATGACCATCGGAATCCTCCAGAGCTAGAAAATTTAACAACAGCAGCAGCAAAAATATCTGGTAGATTCGTGTTCCAGAGCAATTTTTTTCACTACATGAAAAGGTATAATACCACTTTGCAACATCATATAAATATTTACTTGGTTCTCAGAGTCAGCTCTTGATTATCATGCATATAGTCCCTTAACATAAGCACTGAATTTAACTTTCCGTGTAGTTCATTGGCAACAAAAACAATCTTTGAAATATTCTCAGACGCAGAAAAATATGTTTTAAATGCAACTACAAAATGACTGTAATGAGCAGCGGGAATGCTCTAGCATTTTGATGTATAAAATAACTGATATTAAGTAAGCAAAATGCATTTGTGAAGGTTGGACTCTGCTATCAAAATACCTCAAGATTTATGAGAACTCCCATGAGAAAGAAATTTTGTAGAGGTCCCACCTTTGTTAGTGATTTCATTTGGAGTGCCAATAAATGAGAAATATCATACTGATCACACAGTTCTAGGTTTCTCTTTTCCATATGTCATTTAAAGAAAATTTCTGAAAACACAACTTCTCTGAGCAAATCAATTGCAACTCTGTCTAGTCAATTAAAATCCCTTCAACTGTAACCTGTCTTTCAATCAATACACAACAAGTGGAAATAACAATTTGTTTGGATGCCACTGAACCATGAAGTTTATTTTCCAAGCAAGCATTTTGCTGCAAGTGAAATGCATGCGTCAGAGGTCAGCTTCTTTAAAAACAATTTACCTATTTCCTTCTTTCTGTCTGTAAGTGGAATAGCATTTATTCCATTAGGGATGGCAATCTACAAACGAAACAGGAGGAATTACTCCTCTGATTGCAAATCATGTGACTGTTAATGCCACTCTTTCTGCCTGAGCTCAGTCCTGTGATTACACTTACTTCTGATGCACTAAGAATCCTGTTGGCTCAAGGTCATATTCAGCACTGACTCCTCTTCCAGTGGGTAGAAGTGTGTACAAATTTCCACCTGGAAGAGGAATGGACATCTGTGTGTGGAGAAGACTCCACCTGAAGAAGTTTGTCATAGTCATTTCAGTGTGAAGGGGAGAAAAAGGCCAAATAAAAGTGAGTTGGGTTCTCAGCTGCACCCCTGGTTTAGTCTAATTGCATTGACCTCAATAGACATGTTCATGTTTACGCGATCTGAGGCTCTAGCTTGTGATTTATAAGCAGAAACAAAATTGTCCCAACAGCCTTTTATTCAAAATTGCAGATTGTGTAACTCAGTTCTGCAAACACGCTAATGAACTACACAATCCCTGAAGAATACATTTATGAATTCACTGCCTTTGCTAAAAAGTGACTAATTTTTCATCCACTGTAAACTGACCAGATGTTTTGGTCCAGCTGCACAACCCCTCAGTTTGGAAACAGGCTGCCATCAGCCTTTTGATCATTTCCCTGAGAAAACCATCTGCTCTCTGTTTTCCCCTTCTTCTGCTCTTTGTCTCCACAGGCTTCCCTGAAGGCTTCCCTCCGCATGGTGTTATTTTGAGCCTTGAGTCTAAGGAGGATATATGGTAATTTCATCTACTCTCAAAAACTGGTCAGGCAGGATCTGTTTTCCCTGATGTAACTTCATAAAAGCCACAGGGATGTCTTCCCAAAGAGCCATGCAGACATCTGTGTTTTCTATCCTGCTTTTCCTACTTCCATGCCTCGGATTTGTGTGCACATCTATACCCACAGGACCCCCAGAGACACAAAATGAGAAGTAGCACATTATGGTCTCCAGCGAACTCAACAACACCAAAGGGGATGCCCCAAGGCTGCCCATTAGTTAACTAAATTAGAATCAGGTGAGTAACTAGAGCTGAAATCACTGTGATTTTGTCTCTCCAGAGGCTGATGGCTGTGGAAACACACTCCTGAGGAGCCCCCTCTTGTCAGGATTTGTTTCATCCTCGTCTGAAAAAGCCTCGATGAGTTTGCAAACCAAGTTTGAGCAAATAAACTGCAAAGTCCGCTCAGCTCCCGAAGGGCAACTAAATGGATGAGAGTTGAGAAATCATTTAGGCAGGGGAGGTTTCGCCAATACCTGCAATATAGTTTCTTGTCTGCATTAGACTACAGCTTCTGTATTTCAATAAGTAACCTACATGCCTCTGAGGGGTGCAAGGGATATATCTATATAAAATTAGTAAGTAGCACTCTGAAGAAAACACATAAAAGATGCCCAAAGTGTTCCCGCAAAACCACTCCCTGTTACTTGTGAAGATCTTTATTGTGTCCATCAGTTTTAATGTCACCTGTGGTGATGCAGAAAAACTGAGTATGTTTATTTTAACAGACAGCAGGAGAAAAGTGAGGTGACTGCTGAAATTCCTGAGCAGGCTTCTGAGATGATGATTGGGGAACATTGCTGGTCCAGCCACCCAGAACTCCACAAGGAGCCTTGTGCAAGTTTACAGTGGGACTTCTGCAGCAGGATCCTGATCCCACCAACAGCAATGGGAATTTTGCCACTAATTTTGAAGGAAGCAACTACGATGGGAGGGTTTGCACAGCTTAGACATGTTGAGGAAGGCTCCTTTTCCCATGTCCCACTAGCAAGTCTCAGTGCCTTGATTTAGGAAGTTTCTTTTTGAATCAGAGGCATAATAATCATCACCAGGTAGAGAAACAAATTTTATCAAAGGGATCATCTGAACAAAATATGAAAGGCAAAGAAGAAAAGCCATAGAACACTCAACTCAAAATCCAAAAATCTCACTAGCATGAAGAAGTTCCACCTTCTGCCTTCTGCATCATTCTTGGTTTCTTTTCAACTTCCCGCCCATCTGCCTCATCCTTGAAAACTGTCATCAGCCTTTTGGCCACAGCTCAGTCTTTTAATGCCATTGTTGACAATGCTACACCCATATTGATTGTTTTTTTTAATTAGCATGGAGTGCGCAAGGAGGAATGAAATTAGGTTGTTTGGTTTCATTACACTCACGGCATTGTGTGATCCAAGTGTCAATAAATTATCATTCTTTTCATTAAGCAACAACAACTCTCTTTATTATCTAAATTACAAAAGGCTGCATCATTTAGTTGCAAAAGAGAACTTGCACATTAATAAAGGGATGTAACAGCGATCTCTCAGCAAGGTTGAATAGGAAAATGTTAATCATCGCCTCATAAAGCATTACTCTTGGCATATTTTATTTCAATCTTAGAATGAGCTATTCACATCTGACCTCCTCGACAACGTAAGTTTAAAGAACCGATAATGCCATGTGACAGAGCAATCCATTTGTAAATAGTTTATTAAAATCATGTAGGGATATACTAATTAGAAGTTGCATAGAGTCACTGTCTATGACTGCCGTAGATGAATTTGAAACAAAACAACTCGTCAAGCCACTGTGTTTTATGGATATTTGTGCCTGCTGAAGTGGTGCCCGGATTCAACTTCTGGTAAACACAATGATCCCTTCCCTGAAGGACAGCTAGAAAATACCAGCCAGTAATTCCTTCTCCAAGGGCTTCTTCCTTGCTCCCACCAAAATGCCAGGTGAGTTCTGGGGGAACCAGACTATCTTGAAAGAGTAGGATTGGTACCTGCGCGTTGGTGATGCTACTATTCAAAGCTACTTGTGAAACAGTCCTGCAGACAACACTTCTACGTTTCTTACTGGAAAACACAACCTCTTTGCCCGGCAAAATCTGCAGCCAAAGTGACACTGTGAGTATCTTCTGGGGGTTGGTGTAAATGACTGCCCTGTTTCCCAAGATTCAGAGTACCATGGTGCCATTTCGTAGATGAACCAACCTCTTTCTTTACTAGCTAAATAAATAGTTTCCTGTATAATTCTTTGCATTATTAGCTCCATTTTTATTTAGAAGATGGTTCAAAGGTCAATATACTTTTCAGAATCAAATGCACACATTACTTGCTGCAATATAACAAACCAAAGGTCAACTAACGTTCACGTATTTATATTACTATGGAAAACATCTCTATTTCCAGTATCAGTATTGAAATAATATATTTCTAAATGAGTTTACATACTTCTTTTCTTTAAAGAATTGTGTTAAATTAATTGTGTTCCATGTAAACAACATTTTAAAAATTAATTACAAATAAGTTGGAAGAGAAATAGAATTAACCAGCTCATTGGGAGTGGAATTGTCCCTGGAATAGGGCTTTAAGAGTCAAAAATGACACAATAGATTAATAATGCCTGTTATAAACGAGTTTCCATTTTCTCAGTAACATATGATTAATCAACATAATTGCAAGTCCTACTATGAGTAATGTAGAAGTTTAATTTGTATAGGCTTTGTGATGAAGTAAGTCAAATGAGTCCTTCACCTTTGTTCAAAGCCTTTGTTTCAGACACAGGGTTAGATATGATTGTCTCATGCTATTGTCTCTTGGGGCACATAAAAAAAACTACCAAGAAATCTGGAAAAGTTACTGGTACCCACTCAGGAGAAGTACTCAGTGATAGAGACAGAAGTATCACGGAGAGCTGTGCATGGGAAGATTGTAAAAGACCAGATAGGACTGCTACTCGCATTCATTTGTTAGTCTAAAATGCAGAAGTCAAAAATAAAAACTGTTTCAAAGTAAATCAAGAATCAGAGAATGAATACCGAAAGATTTTTTCTTTTAAACCCAACATCAATTAGACTATCCAGAAATCAATCTGTCTGTGATGGTATTACCCTGGAGTGGGGCAGAATTCCACATCCTAACGAAGACAAACGTCACCAGTTAGAATTATTCTGAAAATACACCTAGCATATCACAAATGTTGTTACTGCTATTCAGGAGTCATAAGGCATTTCCTGTAGTTTCACCCAGACCTTAAATCCATGTGGAAGACAGGAATACACCCCTAACTCCATTTGGAAATGTAGTGTTCAAAAAGACACCCTGGGAAGAGTCCATTCTGTTTCAGATACTGCAGAAATTGTGGGTTTGTGTAACAGAGAAGCATATAAATGCTATAAACAGGAGGCAAAGGTTTGTTCTGTAAGTATCTATGTCCAGACATTAATGCAGATACTTATCCCTCATTTAGAGATCTAGCTTTCAAAAATTAACATATATCAGTGAATAGTGAATTTGTCTTCAAAAGCTGCATCATAAGACTGGATGAGCCTTCCTTCCCACCTTGCACTGATATATTTAAAACCAGACTGCATTCAGTATGGCTCATTTTCTTCAGGGAAAAAAAACTACTGTGGCAGGAGTGGGGACTGAGAGATCTTGCAATGAGCAAGCAAGCCTTCTCAGTGCTCACTATGTGAGGCCACTGGTGGCATTGGCACCAAAGGCAGGAAAGCACATGCATATGTGCAATACACAAATGTGTGTTGGAAGTGACTTGAAAAAAAAAAAAGAAAAAGAAAAAGAAACCTGCATGGAAAACTATTAGGAGAGGAAAAATTCAAAGCCAACATTTTCTGCCAAACTAAGAAAGTACCTCTCTGTTCCAGCAGGCTACTGGGCTATGGTTTTTAAACCGCAGACACTCCGATTGGAGCAAGTGGCCCATGATGCTCAGTAGCTTCCTTCTGTGGAGCAGTAGAGTGGGAACGTGAGGCAGATGAATGACAGCTCTTGTCAGGCAGCACAGCAGCACTTCCAAATGGCAACACTGACTGAACTTTCATTACCATTTTCCTTTTCTGAGGAACATCTGTTTTGGGGGAACATTGAAGGAAAGACAGCAGAAACAAACCTCAAAGTGGAAACATTTCAGGAAAAGATAATTTGCTGGACAATAGCTTCCTACGTAAAAGCTACTATTTTTCAACCACTCCAAATATATCCAGTGGCGAGTGAGTTTGTAATGCTCATGCAGTTAGGCAGCAGTAAGTCAGGAGCCGCATTATCAGAAAGACAGGCATTACAGGCTTGTACCACAGCACGGACAGGTAATCTAATTCCGAAACTGCGACGATCCAGAGCACCACAACAAGTCCCACAGTGTCATCCTGTCCTGGTTAGAAAACAAGAGATATCTCTCGTCTCAAAACTTCATTAAATTTAGTATACAGCAACATACATCAGACGCAGATTTATAAAAAGACAACCAGCTCCCTGCAGCTTAAGATAAATTCAACTAAGAGAAAAAATTAATTTTTTTCATGTTCAGGCATAAAATCTGATAAAAGTTCAGACTTTACAGATTTTTAATTGGTTGAGAAAACACCTGTAAAGCAGCCATGCTGTTCATATCCAAAGGAAGAAAGTTAACTACTGAAATACACTCAGCAACTTGACTACATTAAAGCACTACCAGATCTGTTGTAATTAATTTTTCTTGTCATTTAATAAGGAAAACAAAGCTATATTAAAATAAGTTTCATCAAAGTTCATGAATTAAAATGCTGTGCATTCTAAACAGTCTGTGGTTTGAGATTTCTCTGTAATAAATAACAAGGAATGTGCTTGCACTTACTGTGTTTGGGCCAGCATAATTGCTATAAAGATAATTACCAGCAATTTTCCTCTTGCATTAGATCAGTTGATGAAGAGGAATAACAAAAACCTTTTCTTCTCTTTGTAGTTCAACACACGCAAAACAATAGCATTGAAATTCAAATCAAATGGGCAGATATAACCCCTATGGGAGGATCAACCGATAATACATGATTTTTTTTTTTAAATAGCTGTAGTGTTTATGGTAGATTGAAGTCCAGCGGGACTGGAAAGGTACATAAATGTTTATTTCTAGCTCCTGTCTGCATTTTGATTTTATAGGGATTTCAGATGAGACTGAGCAGGGAGAAACATTTGTCCTAGTTAGTTAGTTCCTTCTTCAGGCTGATGGAGTACAGATTCACATTGCTGCTTTTTGACGCCTACCTATCCTCGGGAGGAAAAGAAGTTTCACATTAAACTCCAGACTGACTGGCTGGCATGTTCTTGTGCCATCTGCATTAAAACTTAGCCAGGGAAAAACTAAACCTATAGTCCAAGCACTACCACTTGGCAGGGAGTTGGGCGTGAATGGCTGTAGGGGGAAGGGGTATTCTGGTAGTGAGGAGAATTACCTGGACTCCAAACACTAGAAACTTTCCAAGCTGGGATATTATGAGAAATCAAATTACCTTTTGGAAGGAGCCTTCAATGGGCCCCATTACACTTATTGCTCCCACTTTGAATCAGTAGCGCTCAGCACTCAGAGCACCCAGCTTCCTATGGAGCTGCTTGGCAGAGGAAATACCTGTTTAGAGGTATTATTACAAAAATCTGTGATGTCTTGAAAGGGAAACACTTCTTCAGAAAGCAGTTTTGTACACAAAGGGTTCCAATTGGCATTTCAGGAATCCACAATGGTCTTTGAAGAGCCCAGTGGGGATCACCAAGGCTTTCCTCATGGGGAATGGGGCCTGAGCCAAAGTCAGCTTGGACAGATGAAAAGTTTTGCAGCAATTTCAGCAAATACCAAATCAGACTTACAGGGTTCAGTACCAATTCCTCACAGCTGGGAAGGAACGAAGTGAATACAGTTGCAAGCAGTTGTCCAAGGAGTAAAACCACCTGGAAGCTGGGAAAGGGAGGCTATTTTTGCTGTGTGTTTGTTATGTGGGCACAAGTAGCACAGAAGGCACCAAGAACTTCTCTCCTGGAAGTTATGCCAGTGCAGTGCGTAGGATCTCACCTCACCTGGCTTTAGAAGTGCTGTTCCAGATTTGCTTGGGATCCTCAGCTGCTCACCACCATGGCATACACCGTCACTACATTTTCAGTCTGTTGGTACCCACTGACACAGGTAGGCACCAAGGGCAGACAAAAAGGCAGGTCATAGCTGCTGTAGTTTCCAATCTACAGTACAGGCTGAGTATCTTGGCCCATATTTGCACAGTAAAGCAGCAGTCACTTTAGTTGTCTCCTCCTGGATAACATACAACATTTAGAAATGCTGTCGTTCCTGTGAATAAGCTATAGCAATGACTGGGCTCCTGAGTCCTTGTGTAAAGAATTTCCCAACTCGGAGGGAAATATCAGCTTAATAAAAGTTGCTGATGGTTCAAAACATCTCCTTGTCAGATCTGCAGCCAGGAGTGTATCCGAGCCATTTTGCTCCGGGGAAAGAACAGATTTTTATAGAAATGTTCTCCTCATCCAAAATACTGAGCAGAAAAAAACCAAAAAACCAACAGATGGAAAAATACAAGTATTGGATAATTAGGAGTCATAGGGCAAGAGAAAGCCAAAACAATTTCTCCCATTTCTATCAAGTGGATAACATCCACATGTAACAAAGGAAATAAATCAAAAGAAACAGAACGTCATTTCAAGTAATAAGCTAAAAAGAAAAAATTTATATATTATATCACATGTGACTCATAGAAGCCACGATTACATACATGGAAAATGTATGAAATCTTGAATGTCATATTAAATATACCTTCTAGATACATGTGTGAAGCTTTCAGAAATGTAACAAATTTATTTAATTGACCTTCAACCTGCATTTGGGTTTACCAAATATATGTCTCATGTTTGTTTAGAAATGCAGCATTTGAAAGACAAGAGTAGATATTTTGCTTTTTTTTTTCTCTCCAAGTTATTGAGAATACCAAATGAGGAATTTAAAGAAAGTGATCATCTAGGTTCACTTTGGGTTTCACTTTTACACTTGGGAATTAAGCCTCAGAATCATCCTTTTTTTTTCAAAGTGGAAATGATCTAGAGACCGGATTTTAAAACGCTGCCTGTTCTTTTCAATTCCACAGCTATTTGCAGATGTAGACTAAGTCACTTGGATGTGATTTACAGGTGCAATTATGGCACTTAATAAGCTGGATTGCATTCTTAAAATGCTGCCAGCACAGAAAAGCAAGCCCAATTAAGACCAGACTCCAAATCTGGCCCTTCTCTTTAGATTCTTTTGCTGTTTTTACATATAATTTCAAAATTCATTAGCCGCTTAGCCTGTAAAGGATTCAAGGTAGGAAGGGCTGGGTTAGTCTGCACCAGAGGATTGCAGAGTCCCAGCTGGCGTAGAAAAAAAGGAAATTATGCCTGTGCACACCTAAAGATTAACAATAAACTAAATCTCCTTCAAATACCTTTAGCCTTTGAGGAGCGGCAGGTCAAAATCTCCTCTCAGTAGCTAGATCTGTCATTACCGTAAACCACACACCATCCTAAGTCTAATCCCTCACAATTTGGGAGTTTTTCAGACTGTTACCCTTTTCAAACTGTTTTCATATGAAAGTGAAGTTAATGCAGTCACACTATGCATTTATGAATTTCCACGTGCATGCATATGTGTCTGCCTCCTAGAAACCTTTGAAGCCCTTGGCTAATATTAAACCATTTTTGACAAGAATTTGGAAGGCAGAGAGGTATTCCTTTTTTTTCTTCTTCCTGATTTTGTGCAAACAGAGTCCCCAGTAGAGGAGATTCTTCAGTAATACCATTACTGGAGAAAAAAACTGTACAGAAGCACCCGATAAAGCAACAGGGGAGAGATGGCAGAAATGTCTTTACCATTGGAAATAGGCAGTCAAGACTCACTGGGCAATAGACCCCTTCACATGACCCTGTGAGACACAGACCCACCAGCCCCGACGCTGGTGGAGCCAGCCCAGCCCCACGGTTCTCTGCAAGCAGCAAGCCTTTCTTGTGGAAAGCTCTGTACCCAACTCTTCCCCTAATGCCCTTCCAGTAAGCTCTTGTGAGCAAAAAAGACACTTGAGAGCATAGCACAGGTTCTGGACCCCAGTGTGCCACCAGAAGCTCCCCTGAAATGTGAGTGCTGCCAGCCCCAGCTCTCCCAGGGCCCACTGATCCTTATGGCCAGTCTTACAGTCCTTAAACTACATTGTACTTCTCTTATTAATCCTTTTCGCTGGCCCAAAAGTTTTAATAAAGAGCACAATCAGAGCACCGGTGGGAAACCAACAACAGAGACAGGCAATGGATATAGTCACAAATCACGCCCTAGCACTGTTTCTTTCGGAGATGAACCCCAGTTAACCAGAAACCGTTATTAGTGAATGATTAAATTTTTTTAAAGTGTGCTCATCTTTCTTAATAAATGGGAAAAGAGTATTTCAAATCCATTCAAGGAGCCTAAGAATTATCACTGCTCAGGAAGCTGTACCCAGCCAGAATTACTGTGGACAGCAAAGACAAGAGACATTAATAACAATTACTGCTCAATTAGCTGCTGTCAAATCTGGCCACCAGGGTGTTTGCTGCTGGAGACCAATACATACATTTCTTCTTTTCTACTGTGTATATGAACTACTAACTTGACATTTACATTCATTTGTACCTTAATTTATTCATGTCTCTTCTCTTTTTGGTGGGAAGGATAGACAGGCATGTGGGAATTGCTTTTTTCAATGTCATATTTTGCCTGCTTTCTTAAGAGCCAGAAGGCTCACAGATATACTGCGGATAATTCAGCAAGAAACTCCAAAGAAACCCTTTGTCATTAAAGGTTTAGCTGCAGAAGGGTGTTTTCAAAGAAGTCTATTCAGTAATATCTTCCCTTTGTGTGAGTAAAACTGCAAAGCCCTTAATGTTTAATTTCTTTGCATCTAAGGGGTATTACTCATGGTGACAAAAGCTTCATTTTCACTAAGAGGTTAAGTCAGGCAAGATGTGGTCAGACTTAAGTAGAGCAAATCACTACCTTCCAAAAATGTAGAAACGCGATAGGAAATGGGAGGGGAGAATAACAGGCAGACATTTTAAAATAAATGTGCACGTAGTTTTTAATGCTGTGATGGTCACCGTTGTATCTGAGCAGGTTCCAATAGTCCATAGAGTAATACAACTACACATAACTGTTATGTGCCTTTTATTTCCCTAGAGAAAGAGGTGTGGTCTGAGGGGCATTGAAGTTTGGGTTTGACTTTTTAAAATATACTTGTTTTTGATGACTTAATACTTGAGAATCTAGGTCAGAGCTGTCTCTAGCCCTTGGACCAAAAAATACCAAGACATGTGATGATTCCTGAGGGATCAACCCATTACGGCTTATGAAAATCTCTCTCTGACACAAACAGGGAGTTTTGTGTGAAAGAAGTGCTTTATCCAGTCTTAGATTTTTTGAGCAAGGCACTACTTTGAAGATAAAGCTCAGGTTCTAGATATTTTATAGAAGCCAATACAGATATTCTTGATATGCCCACAGATGCCTCTGTCAAGTTCAGTGTTAGGTGGAGTCTCCTGAAAACTTTCTTCAGAGAAGACATCACACTGCCCTACCCGCGTGCAAACCGTCAAAGAGCTGAGCGACAGCAGCAAAGTCATTAGCCAAGAGGATGAGAGAGAGTGTCCCAGGCAGCTGAGATACCAGGTGACATTACTGGTGAATATGGCTAATATTGTCCCTGCAATATTATGGAGCGAATCAAAAGAAAGTCACCAGTGTATTTGGAAGCTGAATATATTTTGGTGTTTCAAAATGGTTAAAACATGAGAAATATGTGTGAAAGTCTGTTTCCAGCACTCATTTCTCCCACTTAAAGTGTAGCCTCTTGCAACACAGCACCTGATAGATATCTCTCAGTTTGTGTCCAGAGACTGGATTTGGAAGAAGCTAAGTAAAATAGTCCTTCCAGTTATACTAAAATAAACAAAAGGCAAGGACAAGGGGCCAGAGGAATGAAATCTCAATTATCTGCTACTCCTAAATACTTCCTGCTAAAACAATTTGTAAGTTGACAAACTTAATTAGCTTCTTTACCAATATTTTCCAGATGTTCTGATTTTTGTTAGACTACTTAAAACAGATGTTTTCCATATTTAATCATATCACTGTGGCAAATTTTTAGTCACCAAAAGACCAATAGGCTATGAAAACTAAGCTCATCCAAGCAGCTAATGCACAGACCAGGGCAATACATCAATGAGCTAATCTCCAGAAAATGTAATTGTGAACTGCGATGAAGTCATACATATGTGACTATGGAAACAAATAACTTAGTAGTTGAACAGTAAAAAAAGTAAAGGCTTGAAAGTTCGGACTTGTACAACTGGTGTCAGTGGCAAAAGCTCACGGATTTTAATGCTGTCAGCTTTATAAAAAAATCATAGGCTTTACAATGGTTCTTTGGAGAGCAATAAAATATTTCCTTTTGAGACACTGAACACTTGAGGCAATAAATAAACGATACAAATACAACCTCTTCCCTGTGACAGTTGAGGATGGGAAAGAGATTTGACACTCAAGCTATAGAGAGAGAGAGTGCAGGTGCCATTTTCATCTTTTGATAAATATAATATATCCAAAAGGGCAGTATCTCACATTATTTTTCATCTTCAAGACAATGGAAGTGGAAGAGGTGTCAGATAAGACATGACTTTTTCCAAGTACAACAAAAAGCTATGAGCAGTTGCAAAAATACTTGCTGGCATGAATTCCAACTTCCTTCCATTAAATGTTTCACTAATTAACATTATAATCAATGTCAGGTAAAGATTAATCCACCATTATTTGCGTTGCTGACAAATATCAGAAAGTAAAAAACCTGAGAAGGCTGTTCTGTCTCTATTTCGAAGCCACACACTCCAGCTTTTGGTCAGATTGCATGGAGAGAATTCCCAAACTAAAAAGAGTGGGAACCTAAATCAAACATCTCCAAGCATCAACAGGAATTTAACGTTCTCTTTCTCATCCATTGAACCGCATCATTAGCCTCTTTGAATCTCCCTACCTGTCTTTTCCAGCTCCCTGTTTCAAGCATAGACTCACACCCCAAGCTCGTGCTGATTGAGATGTATCACGTACTGAGACACATGAAGACTGCACAGAGACACCCAGACTGACTACACATAACTCAGCCCCTGGACCAGAATTTGTAAAGTCACTTGAAGAGATACCTTGGAAGACAGCTCAGACCCAGTGAAGCCAGACCCATGTGAATGGAAGTGAAGAATTAGGGTACACCAGCTGGGGTCATCTGTGTCATACCCCGAGCCTATAGACCCCTTCTTCGTCTCTGGCTTTTCCTGTGGTGCAAAACCAAAGTTCTGTTGTGTTCCCTCAAACCTACACAACAGAAGACAAAAATGCAGATAGTACATCAGGCTCTCGAGCATGGACCAAGATTAAAACAAAAAAGCCTTTTGAATTTTCAGTCTTTTTGAATTCTTGTGAAGTTACAGCCTTACAAAGGTGATCATGAAAACATTATTGCAGGGTGTGGTGCTACATTTTACCCTGGGAATTGGAGGGAGGGGAGAGAAGAGAGATACAAAAGAAAAGTATTTCTTTTGTCTGAAAAAGCCACATACATAGAAATATAAGGAAATTAAATTTTGAGTGAGCTATTGAAAAGGTCCCAATTTTCTTTTGAAAGGGCATCATCATCTCCATCAAAATTGGTAGCAGTTAACAGAAAATGTTAAAAAAATTGGTCTCATCTATCACTAATAAAATGTACTATGTTCTGAAAGCATTGTCATTTTCCAAACAAAGAGTGAACTCTTCCACCTCCTCTAGGTGAAAACAATTAAGAAAACCAGAAGGCTAATGATATGCAAATTGCCTCCATGGAAGAGTGGTTCATTTGCAATTCTTTCTCAAAACACCTTTGTTAAAGAGATCTAGAAAACAAGGTTTTCCCCTACTGTACAGTCTTTTTCTTGTGCATACTAACACTCCTCCTCTTACCTCTGGAACACTTCCACTGCAAAGCTGCTTACCAACTGAGTGATTTAATGATTATTTCAATGCAAAATACAGTGTCCACCCTTTTGAATATATCATTAGAATTTATCAAGCAACCTTCAGACGTGATGGTCAGACCAGTCTGCCAAACGAAATTACCCCCCACAGCAGAACAAGTTTTGAAGCATAAGGTTAAAGAGCTGCACAGAGAACCTTGTTTCAGCAACAAGTTACAGTGCCATGGGAGGATGGCAGATAGACTGAAGAAAAACTGTTTAAATAGAAGCTATTTGGTGGCATCGCTGCCACAGCTACAAAGCATCCTCTAATACCATCTGCACCCCCTTCTAAAATCTGCATTGTTTTATCCTCTTGAAATGAAAGCCACTAACAGCTCGGAAGAGCAATTCATAAATACATTTTGCAGTGGTCCTAGGAGCAGCTGGTGGTCTTCGAAACCTGCACTCCGCAGCTCTTCCAAAGGTGTAGATATGCTGATCCAAAAGTGAAGGCTGATTTTTTAAATGTAGCATTCTAGCTCTGTGTCTCCTTTTAACACGATTTAGGAAGGCCCTGGCAATCATATTTAGTTATGAAAGAACGGGAACAAGAGGTGGTTAATTTGTCCTCCTCTTCTTCACTTCTAACACTGCAGGACAGAGACCCAAGTGATCATTCTTTTCCAGTGTGTGTCAAAAACAAAAGGAAAGAAAAAAGCACAAACTCAAAAACAGCCTGAACTGTCCTGGCTTAGCTTATCTATGTACTAGTTTCTTCAAAATTTTATACTAACTACTCCCTTCTATTGCATATTCTTGAAAAAAAGTGAAACAATAGTTCGGTAGTATGTACCACTTAAGAACTAGGGTTCCATGGGCTCTACCTATATCAAACATTCACTATGGCCACAGACACAAATGCTGAAACACCAGTTCTGATCAACAGTGGAGACAGAAATTTAACTCAGATTTGCCTGAAAAGACAGCAAAAGAAATTCTCCCCATACAGTATCCTCTAGGCCTGCAGATGGTGGCTGTTGGGGGGAGTCCAGTTTGCAGTGAATTCCCAGCAGTTAATGACCAAATTTCTCCGTTTGCCTTAGAAACTTCTTATTGTATGTATACTTGGAAGTGTGTATGTGCAAACCTGCACATGTATCAACAAACAGAGCTTCCTGGCCTGTGCTGCAGTAAGAAGGTGCCCACCCTCGCCTTGTTGCAGAGGTCTCCCTGCAGCAGAACCATCCCCACGAAAATCCTCGGCAGACTTGGCGTAACGTCATGTTCATCACATCCTCTGTTCCCCTGCTGTGCTTTGCTGGAAAGGACACCCTGTTCTGCTCGGTGTGATTCACCTCTGCCGGTAACTGGTGCTAGTCGTTTTATGTCGCTGTCTGCGTGTCCTGTGAAACATTTGGGGAATCTGGAGGCACTACAAAAAGCCCATTTTGCAGTCCTGCTGGTGCCATCTACTGCTGAATTTCGGCTCTAACAGAGTACGCTTTCCGAAGAGGAGCTGGGGGTCCTGCCTGCTCCCAAGACGATCTATCTCTGCCCCTCTGTATCATTTTTAACACTCTGACAGAACTGCAGCACAAATGGCGCTTATGCACCCCGCTACCTGGCAGAAGCTAAGCACCTCCGGGGACAGACCCTTAAACGCTGCTTACCGCTAAGTAACTAAAGCAGGTAAAAGCCTTCCAGATGTGAAAATGCCGATTCAGAAAAACACCACTGATGGAAGATTCGCCCACAGAGCAGCCCTGTAAGACCCTTTCTTCCCTTTCTGGGATGTCAGCACACTTCCCGTGCTTTTCTTCGTGTTCCTAATCTGCTAAAAATCTCAGTGTTGAGAAATCATTTTTTTCACAGCCAACCAGAGTGATGTGTCTCCTCTGAGTCAGGTCACTGCACTTCTGCCATTGCAACACCCACCTGTGCATGCAAGAGACAGGATGGTTCAACTCAGTGAGATACAGCTACTGTACTCTGGCCCAGGACAGCAAGGGGTTGGTGCTGGGACCCAGGACAAGAGACAGGCATTGGCAGAACTCATTGTGCTATCACATCTGAGGCTGAGCAAAAGACACAAAATACACCCACCGTGAACTAAGGCATAGGCAGTTCCAGAAACAACTTCCCCTCCTCCTGAGCACTTGCAGCACAAGCCAGAAAGGCTCACTTACAGCCTTGCTGCCCTCCCAAGTAAACGTGCTCCACATCTCGCAGTCCACAGTGAGAGAAGCTGTCAGAATATCAGGCAAATTCTGTCCTAGCTGTTTCTAGACTTTTATAGCATCTGTAGTTCTCAGGGAAGAGCACAATCCTTCATGCGATGGATTGAAGGGGAAAAGAATTGCATTTAGAATACAAATCCACCTATTACTCTTTGAGGAACTACACAGTGCCATTAGTGAATCTGTTTTGTGAGCCACAAGCACAGGAAGACTACTGGGGTCAAACCAGGATTATTTCACCCTCTGCCTATTAAATTTGGAGTCTGTCTTTGGGTGTTTTGGACGGAGCACAGTATAGAGAACCAGATGGAGCTTTGATTGGTTTATGAACAGGATTATTTAACATGGCTGCTTAAAATAGCAGGGAACTAGATTAGACCTATTGGGCTGGAAGAGCTCTCATCTCATATATAACTAGAAATGGCTTTATAAGGCTTCTTCCTGAATGTAAATGCTCCTGTTTGCTTTCAATCCTCTGTGCTCTAATAAGCTTTCCTCATATAAATAGAAACATGCCACCCTCCAAGACATACAATTCCTGAGGCCTCTATGTGCACTAAAAGGACTGACCCAAACCCACTTGAAGTGAAAAGCCTCCTGCACAGGGGGCTGCTGAAACACTTGCACCAGTCAGCAGCACAACTGCTCCGGGTCATTCAGGCTGGCTGGAAGCTAAATTGCCACCAATGCTTATGACGAATTTTTTTGAAAAGGAAGCCCTTAACGTCTCTCACTGGAGAGACAGAGCATCATACTTTTTCATGGTCAGCTTGCCTGTGTTTATAGTTACACTCTGCAAGAGAAAGAGAGCAAAGTATGAAGAAGAGCTGTCTGACATGCCAGCACACTGGGAGGTGCAGACAAGAAAAGATGCTTTGCTCCAGGACCTTTCTAGAGTGAGACAAGCAGGAGCATAGGCAGTACCCTAACCCTGCTGAAATTCCCAGGCTGCTTCATTTTGGGTTGAGTTCAGCAGTCTCCAACTTCTGTCCTCACCCTCAACCTGCTGGCTGTTTCTCCTTATCTGTTCCTACCAGCAAGGGAGCAAAGGGAGCTGAGACACCGTGGCTCTAATGCCACAAATGTGTACTGCAAATACTTGTATCTTATACATTTAAATAATCTTGTTTTGCCCGGGGCTCTACAAACACTGCCTTAGACAACAAGCAAGTGAAATTGGAACAGCCGAAATAAATTATCTGTTGTTGACAAAGCCACCCACCATGGGCTGGTTCAGGTGGGCTGAATGATGCTGAGAACTTAATTGTCTATAAAACTAAACATCAGATAATTGAGGCTGCTTAAATTAATTTCAGAACAACAAAAAAGATCAGCTTCCAAACAAAATCCCGGTGTTTTCAATAACAACTTTGCAGCTGATGCACCCTCTAGTGGCAAACAGCCTTTTCTCTTACTGTAGTATCAAACCAGATGCGAGCTTTTCCTTTTTCCTACAAACACCTCTCTGCCCCTGGGGATCAGGGTTACACCGTTCCAGGAGGAACATTCTTAGTGCGCTGTAGTTCGCATATTGCTTTTGTTATACTGCTCTAGATTAGTTTTGCTAGTGAATATCAACAAAAACGCAAGCAGGCAACTTGGAGCAAAAGGCTCAGACCCAAAAATAAATGAAAAGGGATTATTTTGCTGCACCGCACTGTAGTTATTCCAGCCCAATAGTAAGTAGCCCAGTAGGAGCCTTTTAACTAAGCTGCGCAATGTATTAAACTTGATCTCACTTTTAGATCTCCTGAACTATGCAAGAGCTGCATTTATTACTCTGTACCAGCACAGTCAAGTGCCGAACCAAAGTCAAACATCACAGCCAGCTCATTTAGTTCGAACAAAACCCAAACTTGCAGCCAGAACTCCTCTTCCTCCCCATCTGACCTAAATCTGTAAGCTGTGGCACCTCTCTGAAGCAAGTCATGCTTGTTGTTTGAAGGACAAGATCATTGCTTTTAGAAGTCAAGGAGAGTCTTTGATACATTCACCACTACCAGCATTCCTTTCCGAATGAATAGCCCAAGCCTCCAGGCTAATAACACTAATGTTTGCAAGAGTCTAACCCTTTTGTGCATTTAAGGCTTCATCTGCCACTTGGGATTTTTTCCCTCCCTTTCTATCATGTCCATATCATCTTCCATACAAAAATGTTTATAAATTATTTTCTAATGGAAGCCTGTGAGATGTTTTTAAAGAGCAGTCTGCTTTTTCTAGGCTTCATACATCAACCCTAGAAAGACAGTCTTTGTAGGGACAGTGGAAAACCCATTTCCTAAAGGAAGGCTGTAGTTTCTCAGTCTACAACCCTATAGAAGTCCCTCAGAAAAATTCCTTTATTGACTCCACATCTTGCTCAATACAAAAAGCTCACAACAGAAATGAGCACAGTACATCCAACTAAAGCTAGTCCCCACATTCCTGCTTAGGAAATCATCTCCCCCGTAGCCTTCATCTTATCCTCTTCCCTCCAAGGGGACAGCTGACCCTGCTTCTGGCCTCCTGGGCAGCCAAAGAAAGTGCTCTTCAGGGATCCAGTTCCCCCAAAGTGTCTGTTATGACCCCTTAAAAAAATCTAAGTCCCCAGAAGTCTGATGGTTCAGTTACTTATGGGCAACCTCTCCAGAAACCTTTATATGGTGGAATCTCTATATATCAGGGAGGTAGTTTGTAACAACATCCAGCACGACCAGAGGACATTGTACAGCCGGTCTGCTTAGCATAAAACTACCCAGGGCTACCTAGGAAGAAGTGAGATGTACGGGGATGAATCTGAAATACTACAGGATTTTGAAAAAGAAAAAAAAAATATTCCTCTGTCAGCATTTCTTAAGTTTCGCTGTCATATCCAAGCTTTGGTTGCTCTTTCCTAGCCAGATCTTATCTTGCAAACCACATGCTCTCACTCAAGACAAAGTCATAAAATGCCTGGTGAATGAAGCATGCCTTGTCCTGAGGCTTGAAAGCCAAATCACTCGGGTTATCCGGGCTGCAGGATGATGACAGCTTCCAGAGAGGAGAATTGTCCTGTGTCCACGCTTAGTTATCAGAACACCAGAGCTGTAAACTTCAGCCCTCTATTTGATCTGAGCATCTTGACGTTAATGTACAAGGAGTCAGTTGGTCTCCAAGGAGCGTAGAACCAAAACATAATGAGTTTTAAAGCTCAAACCACAAACTCTGAATTATACTCCACCTGCATTTCATAAACAGGATTATTCTGGACTAGCCTATTTTGAAATATGACCACTTCTCATATGGCTGCGCTGCTCCAGTTCTGCCTCAGGCATTGGATGTCTGCCTCCATTGGCTCTTGCTAGTTTGTTCCACCTTCATCATCGACTCATGTAAAAGAATGGTCATTGGGTTTCTTGTGAGTTTTCCCTCTGCTGTGCAATGAGTATCACAGAGGTTTCTAATAGAGGTTTTTGCCAGTATCAGTTTCCACTTTGGGTTTGGGAAAAAATAATTGAAAAGGGAACCTCCATCTCAGTTGGGGTTAATTTTATTCCAGCCTGTAGGACATCTCTCATTTGATGAAAACCTTTCCCATGTGGAACAGGGATATACTTTGCGGCCCTTCAGAGTTGGGCACCATTTTGCCGGGTTACATTATTTGACCGAAATTGTCCGTGAAATGCTTGCTAATTGCTACAAGGTTTAAAAAGGAAAAGAACAGACCTGTTTAATAGGGTTCCCCTGAAGCATTTTTGCTGAGAATGGCACAGTGGTGGAACAACAATACAAAATGTGCCCTTCTCACTGAACACCAAATTACTGGGATCATTTTCTAATAGTGAAAGAAAGAAAAATATGTAAAGGTAATTATGATATTTTTCATTGTTTTCAATAAATCTAAGCCTCTAATTACCCAAATTGTTTATGGGAGGGTTTAGATGAATGTGTTAGCTCTCTCTTTCCTCAGGGCTCAACAGTTACAGGGTTTGCTTCAGTAATCCCAGATTATTCTCTCATTTTACCTGTCCCCTTGCTCCATTAATCTGTTTGCATTCAGAGATCTATTTGGAGAAGTTTGCAGCATTATCACTGACGTAATGCTATTGATATAGAAATTACCTGAGCTTGTTTCAGTCTGTCAGCTTGACAACAGAACAGAATATTGTGTTTTCAGGAGCAACTATTTCCCATTTAGGATCCTTCTTAAATTCTTGATTTTTTGACATACCCTCCTCGAATTTTCGTTCATTTCAAGCGGCAGTCTGGTGTCCAGTTGGTTTCTGTGTCAGTTTAGTAACCAAACTTGTAACCCAGTTCAAAGTGAGTCTAAACCAGATCCTGAGAGTGGACATCCTTAAACCCCTTAAATGGACACAGGCCCATTGGAAACATGTTTTCTAGACAGATTTTTCTGCTTCAAGAGCACTGAGTCCAAACTCAGAGCTGAGACATGATGGTTCCAGCTTTGGATTTAGGGTACTTTCATGTGTCTCTCACCGCCACACCAGACTGCAAGTGCCTCACAAGCCTGTGTAGCCTTGTTGCAGGTCGTGATGGATGGTTAGGATGGAGTGCTGCTGAGCCGGACCTTTACAGAGGCAGCGGTAGGAGTTAAGCATCTCATCTATTCAACCATGCTAGATGACTCCTCTGTGTAGGTATCTTTGGCACAGAGGTCTTGGGGACTCCCCTAGGAAGGGCCAGAGGAACTAGGTCTGAGCTCCAGAAAGTAGGGGACTCTCTACATTGATGCTACTCCTGTTTCTCAAGGGTTTTTAATCCCCACATCATCCACACTGCATGAAGGTTATTTCACATCCAGGTTCCTCTTTAACTGTGGCAGGATGGACTAAGGGATTGCACACATGTCCAGACCTTGTATGGACAACAGGCAATCCACACTGCCTGGCCTGGAGGCCAAAGGGTGAAAATATGTAAAATACATGCATTATAAACAAGCCCAATAAAAGGCTTAGGGCAGCTACTGGGCTGTGCCTCTGGTTAAAATGCAAACTCTGTGTCATGGATTAGGCTCTAACCAGAATAAACCAGTAATCAGATTTTCAGAGATAGGGATCTGTTTTATATGGTGCTAAGCATTCTGGCCTTGATCGAGCAGATTATTTCTGAACAACCTTAAGTCAATTGGAATAGTTCCTGGATAGATCAAAACCTCATTTATGTGCATCTGAAAGATTATTCCAATTGCATCAGCTGCTTTAATAAGAGACATTGGCTCTACCTACCAACCCTGACTTGCTTATATCCTCAGACCATCATGGCTATACTGCTGCTACCACTGTAACACAGTAGGGCATGTATATCTGCAATCATACGGAGCCAGTTAGGTGACTCATTGACCATTAACACCCATCATTTGGATAAATGCAGCCACATAATCCTGTGATTTAAACTGTTGAAGGGACAGGTCTGAGGAAAAAAGTAAAGAGTATTCCTACCAGAAATACCATGGTCCTCCTTCATTTCTTCCCTGAGAGGCTACTGGACTCCTGGTCCCTGCTCCCAGCAAACCTCTAGGAAGCCAATAAATGTCTCATCTCCTGCTAGTCCTGGACCATGCAAAGGGTTCTTGAATCCTACAGCCCTCAGTCATGCTGTTGGCTCAAGAGCACAGCACTCCCACTCAGGTGAAGAGGATTCTGGTTTTCATGTGTTTTCAGTTTACCTAGAAAATTAGCCAAAACAAAAGCAACTCTCTGCTCCCCACGTGCAAAGGTTATCAAAGGCTGCAAAGTCAAACACTCAAAATTAGGAAAAAAAAGTATTAGAGTTTGTAGGAGCATTTTGATCTGCTCTCTGTGTACACATACTGTATATGCGAGGTCACAGGATGCCTTCTTTATTGGTGCCCAAGATGGAATTGCTGTGGGGTTTCATCAGGGCTAAACATCAAAGCAAGGAGTTGTCTGTACAATCTCTGCTTCATTGGCTGCAACTGAGGAAGCTCTCTAGTGAACGAGGCAAAATGTTAAAGAAAGGACAGCTTTGTGGATAAAAGCAGTTGGATATTTTCCCAGAGAACTGATTCTACCCCGTCACTGCCAGTGATTCCCTTTGAGCAAAGCAATTTGCTTAAACCAAACTTTTTTTAAAGTGATCATCCATTATGTTGCTCTTCTTCAGGGACACAACACAAAATCTGTGTGCTAATTTGCAGAAGTGCCAAGCACTAATACAGATAAAATCAGCAGCAATTGCATAAACAAAATGGTTAGTTGTAGCCCAGAGATATGGAGGAGCTATTAGTTTAAGAAGATAGATAGTTTCATATGCCCTCAAAGCTCTGGAGAACAGAAAAGACGGAATCATATGTCTGACAAGATCGTAATTTTATAACTTATATTTTCCTTCTTCAATGAAGAAAAATGAAGGTACTTATAATGAATAGGAATCATTGTTACATTGGTCTCCATAGGAGGAAACAAGAGTGCAAAACTCAAATATGGGGATGCAGTGCAAAAATTTCTGCTAAGTTAGACAAATACTACTCTTAAAGTTAGAAGAAATTGTTAAGTAACTTCAAAGGCAAGAAAAAATCAGCAAACTGAAAAACATTTGGGTTTGTTCACTGAACTATGAAAAAAGTGTGTGTTCCTGGTCAGGTGGATGTATCTGTCCTTAGAAGGGATACCCTTCATATCAGAAAACCGAGGACTCAGAGAGTTCTAACTGCCATGCCCCAAACCAGCTATTGCATTTTTAAGATCTGGAGGAGTCTGGGCTGGTTGAAGAACTGGTGGCTGATTGTGCTTGGAACCAGATCACTAAAGGACCTTCTCCCTGCACTAAATGAACTCATTTTTGTGGATCCTTTATTTTCCTTGTTGTTCTGATCCAGTTGAAGTCACTGCAGCCAAATTAAAAAAGGCATAACTAGATTATTGAGTTTGGCAAGGGTCATTGTTTAAGGTTTTGAAATCAGATTTTACTTAGTTTAACTTATTTTAAGTTTGTATTTATGTTTCGTTCATGGTTTGAAGTCCTGGACAATTTTTCAAAGAACACTTTTAAGTTATCACCATTTTTATTCCTGCTAGTATTGATCAGCCTCAGGGGAAATAACAAGCTGTTCTCTTGTGCAAAACTGTAAATGCAAAATAGCATTCTGTTGAAATACATAAACCTTTTGTGTCTCACCATGATCTGAGAATTATTAGCAGGGGCGTATCCTTTAATAAGTTTGAAAAATGAACAAACTTATAACAGCTGGAAAAGGTTTTAACATACTGCTGTTATGGGAAATTTGCTGGAATTCATGATTCACATCTGAATTTAGAGACTGGATGAGATTAAATATTTTCTACAAATAGATCTTCGTATTGAGATATTTTGGATTCTGTCTTTTGAACAGATGTTAGACTGTCATATATAATCTAAATGCTTTTATTGGCAATGAAAGGAAATGGTGAAATTACTTTTCATAACCTTTGTTTTAATTAGGTTTCCACGTTCTCATTATAGTAATAGACAGTCCCCAAAGACTGTAAAATTGGTATTTGTTTCCTTCACTCTGCATCTATGCAATCCCATCACATACGTTACTTCAAGTCATCTGGTAGAAGCAAGAGTACAGCCAAATACGGGCTGACAGGATCAGACTGCGTTTCCAGGTAAGCATATACCTGGTTGAAGTTGTATTCCCTCTGCACAAATCTGGAAGTGCCTCCCAATTTACAGCCAAATTCTGCACAAATTGTAAAATCCACACCACTTGCAGCAAAATTAATACCTTGAGGGTGCACATCTGAGATCGTCAAAGAAGTCCTTTCCTTTTTCAAAGCTGTATGGAAATGGGTTTGATGTGCAACCAAATCCATAACTTCAGCAGATCCACGGATGAGGAGGTGGTAGAAGCTGGAAAGGGCACTGACACAAGGACTGATATGCTGCTGTCTGCTCACCTTCAGCCCTTGCCCTTCCAGATCCTCATCCTTCCTCCCCATTCTCACAGTCCTGGCACCCGGGGATTGTCTGGTGTAGCCACAACAGTGACAAATTGAAGAGCCATGACAGTGATGAAAAGAGAATCACAAAGAAGAAAACACTTCAAAAAGAAGTGCAAATGATGAACAAATAAATAGGGACAACACGGACTGCTTTAGCAACAAATGTGCTGATGTACTCCAAATTAGAGAAGTTGCTGTGAACTTCTCTGAGAAGCATTTTGCTGACATTAGTGGGTGATTCTCCTCCTTCCTTCCTTATTTCTACAGGGAGAGCTGGGAATCACTGGAACTTGCACGTTTCCTCGATTTATGGCCCCAGAAGCAATCAAATCCGCAGTGCCTTCTATGTTGGCTCAGAGCAATGATACAGAGCTCCCCATGGCCCAGAGACATACACGTGCTCTAACCTTGGCTGAACCCTTCCACCATTAGTCTTGATAATTGATGGAACCCAAGGAGAAATGACTGCAGTTTAATAACGTTCGATGGTTTCTGGGTGACTAGTGGTGTGTGACTAAAGCAACATTTAGGTTAGGCATTACCCAATGCTTTTCAATGGAGGCCACAAGGGTAAAAGAAAGCAGGAAATGCAGAGGAAGAAGGTCTGAAAAAAGTGAAAAATAATTTCTCCATACTCCTGAGTTTCTTCCTTATGAGCATGGCATTTTCTGACCTGCTGATGTGGCAGATGATGGGCTTTGGAGAGTGTTCCTCAGGTATGAAATCACTGATTAAAACTTGCATAAATAAGCAAAGCAATTTTACATCTGTTCCCCAGGTACAGCAGGACTTAAATCTGCTTGTCTCATTTTCTGCTGACATAAGAGCAACAGTAGATCCAACAATAATTATGGAAAATCTTGAGGAAGCAGATTTATTAAGATCCATTCTGCTGGCGACCTGTTTGTAATATCTTGCAGGAGACCAGGGCTCAATCATGTGAAATACCCACCCACACACCCCCAAAGCCTCAAATATACCTTAGCAGAATGAATGATATTACCTTTTCACTTTGCACTGCCATTGTTCATACCTGCCATACGTAGATATAAGTGTAACATTATGCATGAGCACACATTTCACTCAGATCACGCAGAGCTGATCAGGTTTTAGTGATCTGAATACTCTTCCTTTAGCCTACTAATATTACTAGCATTGCATTGCTATCTTTCATCAGCATAGTGAGAAAGTCAGGCCAGATCACCAGAAAGGTGTTTTTTTCTGGCATGACCATATGCTAATAGCATAGAAACAGAAAACCACATTTCGCACTGACAAATTCCTCAGAGATGCTCCCTGTGTGGGCAAATTTGTAACCTACCAGAAATGATCTGTTTCCAAAAGGAGATATCAAAGACACCACAGCCCAGAACTGTGTAATATGAAAAAAAAAGTACAGCTGAGTATTCTGCACCAAATTCACAAAGTCTGTATCTTTTCAGCTAAAGGAAAATCACCACTAATTGATAGTTGTTGAGGTCCATTTACAAACAGGTGGTAAGTTCTGCTAACCAGCAGTGTAAGGCAGTGATAGTACATGGGTTTAAAGAAATCCACTGCATAAGTTCAGTCCTCTTAAGTCTCTTACAGCTATAAAATAGGTAATTTGGTCCAGAAAGTTGGTATGTACCCACGTACTGGAAGCTCACAACACCCAGAAAATACCTGTGCAAAACCTTTGGTAACAGAGATCAGACCTGCTTAGCTTGTGAGAACAGAGCAGAAGATACCACCAGTTTCCTAGTTTCTTGCAATACTGCAGGATGTTTTTTTCACTTTCAACCTGAAGAAATATGTCTGCATGGAATGCAAACTATAGGATCATAAGAAATGTCAGAAGATCTCATGGTCAGTGTATTACCATGAGCTATGGTGAGGGGAGTGATGGAGTAGAATGGTACTCGTGGCCAAATTTTCAGGAGCTCAACATGCAATGCCGAGTTGCTTTAAAAATCAGACTGCTTCTTCTGGAGTCTAGCTGGGAGCTGATTTCTTTTGAAAATATGGCTGTAATAATACACAAACAATGTTCTTCTAGTAAAAGAGCCACTGTTGGCTGCATGTTTAATTTATGTGTATTTAATCATCCATGATAATACAGTAAGTCTTGTTGAGTACAAGATGTGAGATCAGACTGCTGCCCATATGTAGAGAACAAATTCATATTAACCACAGCAACACATATGCCTAACTTGGCCAAACCTTTTAGCCAAAATCTGGGACTTGCTAACGTATCAATATGGAAGACATATGTTCTTCAGGATATAAATTATGATGGTTTTCATCATATTACTTGTGCAGTCCAGTTTATGGAGTAAAGCAGCTTAGCAGAGCTTGTTTGGGTGGATGGAAAAAGCATGAATCATAAGTGAAATTCCCATAGCTCTTGTTTGATAGGCACCTAGTTGTTCTGGGCAATGTGGGTTAATAGAGCTAAACTAATAGTCAAGATGAGCAAGCCGTTCCGTACTGTGTCCCATCTGGAAACACAGGTGACACAGCTTGTCTGTCACAGACTTGCTGTCTTTATTACACTCAATTTAACCAGAGAAACCAGAGCTTCTATAAAATAGCTGTTATAAAAATACTTGTATACATTTCACTAGACAATTATAAGCCTTCTGAACATTATTTCAATGGCTGAGGCAAGCATTTCTCAGGCAAAGCAATTAATTAAATTAATGGTTTAAAATATGCAGGTGCTGTGCCTTGATTTTTTAAAATCCTTCTTTAAGCTATTTATATGCTGAATATTATAGTGCTGGGACAGCAGATTCCCTGGATACTACCTGGAATGTATGCCCATTTCCAGGAAATTTCTAACACTGCTTCCTTTAACCAGCATTGCTCCTCCAACCTGAACTCCCAAAGACCATTCCTCACAAATAGCTGTTAGTTCTCAAGTACTTACAGACACCAGCTGTGATTTCCCTTGCCTTAGTTGAGTAAGGCCATCATATACAGATAATACATATTCCATGTGACATTTATGATTTGAGAAAAGCAAGCAGTGCAGAGCTTTAATTTGATATTAACTTGAAAAAAAAACAAAAACCACCACCAACAAAATTAACACTGTGGGTACTGCCAACTCCACTTTGTTATGAAAGGTGGGAGATTACAGTTTATCCAGCCCAGCACTATGGACCTTATGCCCATTATGCGGGATTTGCATCTAATGCAAAGATGGGCATTAATTATTAGAATAATTAAGACCAGATGGGCAGTCCAGAACTCCAGCCTGTATTCAACAGGAATGTATCTATCAAAGGTCCTTCTTGTTGAAAGACACAGATAAAAATGATGATTTTTTTTCAGTATCCTTCACTGTAGATTCTCACTGGATGCTTGGGTTAAGACTGGATGGGAAATGGGACAGTGTTGTACGTTAGAACTAGACGATCTTTAAGGACCCTTCGAACCTAAACCATTCTGTGATGATTATATGATTCTGTGTGCTCTCCTCACTGTGGGTACCTTGGCAGGAGGGGCTGCAGGCAAACCACAATTCATCCTCCAGCACCAAGCCAGAGCTGAAAACGTGGGGCAGCTCAGAGCACAGACCCAGGCACGCTGGGTGTTACAAGCCAGATTTAGGTCTGGACGCAATGTATTTATGCTAACATGGCATTAATAGGAACTATTAATCCAGAAACTTCCTCTAGCTTAGCCAATAGCTTTCCCTGTGCACTAATGAGACCTGCTGAGAGTCAGAGCTGTGCCATGGCTGAGCCAACAAATCTACGTGGTGCAGGTTCACCACCTCTTTCGGGCAGTTCCATGCAATTCCCATCTTCCCAGCACTCATGTGCCCTTGAAAACTGACACGTCTCCACATTTCTTGTTGGAGATTCAATGCAGTGAGCTTTTAAGCTCAAGGAGTTTCCCCGGCACAGCAGAGAGGAGTAGCCTTACAGCCATGAAAATACCCGGCATTTGCTTAGGTGTCCAGTCCACCTTCGGCTCCTCAGTTGGGGTAGGCAACACCCTGAACACAACAGGGTTAAAACCAATCTGACAAATGAGGCAAAGCATGGAAAATATGAAGACAGCTATTTGGTAGCACATCTGAACCCTAGCACAGCAATACCATCTGCAATCACTTAGAGGTGCCCCAGTAAAGCGCAGCCCGGAATGCCTGGCTAATAAAGTGTCAGCAGCAGGGGGATTACGAGGGAGATTTACAAGAGTGCATGAGTTTAGTTGCTGCTGGAGACATCCGATACACTCCGTGTTTGATTCCAGGCTTTGAGACGGCAATGAAATAAGCCTGCGGACTTGTGTCAAAAAGCATTTTAAAGTGAACAGTTCTATCCCGCATACCTGCAGGAGTCCCGGCGGTGCTGCATCTCGGCACCTCGCTTGGCAGGCGGCTCTGAGGCAGGGTGCTGCTCGCGTCCCGGTTTCTGAACAGTGGCAGAGGTAAGGCAGAGAAGCAAACTGCCTGGCTCCCGGGGTGACAGTCCTAAGGGAAGACTCAGGGTTAACATCCTGATGTGACATGCAGCTTTCTCCTTTTCCCACTCCCCCCCCCCGCCCTTACAGCTTGTATGCAATGGAGTATAAAGCCTTAAGTTTGGGCCAAAATTTGCCAGAGCTATGAGGAGGTAAGATCTGAGGATTTTTCTGAGGCTTATTTCTAATTTTTTAATAATGGCCTTAAATAGACATATGATTGCTATTTAAATCTAAATTAGATGAAGCATGAGTAAACATACTGTAGTGAACACATCAACCCTGGAAAGCTTGATTAGAGGAACAAATGCTGCTTTTTCAATCTATAAGTAATGAACTTCCCAGCTACATTTTCAAATGTGTTTTCCTTTTATGAAGTACACTTTCCAGGAGGCAATTAGAATGACTTGGGCAAAAACAAAGAGCAAAATATTTTCCCTTCATTGTCTAAGGCAACATAAATAAGTACCAAGCTTATTACTCACTCCCTTAGTAAATGAAAAGAGAAAACATTTTGTGCTTTGTTTCAGCATCTGACATATAGATGTAAAATGTGTAATAACCTCAGCCACAGCTCTGTCACTTATGACAAAGCTGGCTTATGGCTCCAGTGGAATCACCTATACGATAAAGGTTTGTATGTGCTGAAGTGTTTGCAGGATGAAGCTCCTCACCACCTAAATATCAGACTGGCTCTTGGCAGTTCATCAGAGCGACGGCCCAGCGGCCCAAGTGCCCTATTGAAGATGTGAGGGACTAGGAGAGCAGAAAAGGAATGGGAACAAGGAATGCACTTGCCCAGCCTAAGAAATTAATTGGAGATATTGTTCACTCCGGATATTCATCAAGTCTGGAGGCTAAATTCTGGCCCCATGGGAGCTGGTGGCAAACCTCCATTGATTTCTGTAAGGTCAGGATTTCACTAGTGATTTATGGAATGAACTAACATGACATTTTAACAATCAGTTTTAGTAGTTGGAAGTGTTATTCATTGCAGAGGTAAAGCATTGTTTGATTTTATGTGACAGTGTACCTTTAAAAACAGGCAACCTGCAAAGCAACAATATAAAATGCAGCACTTAAATTACATTATGATGAGGAATGACACCAGGGAATGAAACCAAAGAAATGTTCCCTTTCATTCCTCTCATACTTTCAAAAGGCAGCAGTTGTGAAGACAGCATTACTGGTAAATTTAAATCACCTTTCCTCAGCTTTAGAGCTGTGTGTTTGCAGTTTCTTTCATTTCTGGCAAAACACAAGGGCATGATTTCCAATATGAACTATGGATTTTTCTGAGCAAGCACAACAATCCACCAACACACATGAGTTGTTCATGGGGTGTTACAGGACAAAGAAGTAAAACACACATCTGGCTAAATATGTACATTAATAATAGCTATAATAATTTCTTTGTAAACTCTGTTGTTAACTCTGCCATTCATAATCATTTCCATTTCCAGCTCCAAGTTAAAAACACCACTAGCAAAACTGTATAGTAGGTCTTTGGACAACTTAAAAATTTTTCAAACCTTTATAAAAGAATCACTTGCTTCCTGTAAAAATTTGATCTCTGTGGGTTTTTTTTCTGCTATCATGAACAAAAAATGCTCTATGCAAGAGCATAAAGGCATATTTTAAAATAAACAATGAGTGGTTTTATTATGATTGCATGTTTTGAGTTCTGATTTGATTTTCACTTTATTATGATAGCATATTTTGAGTTCTGATTTGATTTTCCTTTGCTCTGTTTTGTTTTGAGGGTTTTTTTGAGAGCATATATTTGTCATGAAAAATGTGACTGTAGGAAGAGAACGGGAAGGTAGCTCCATTTGACTTCCCCAGACACAGATCACGACCAGAACACATTTATCCCATAACTGTAGATAAACTTGTCCATTTCTCTGTGCTCAGGGTGGGTGCTAGTTTGGTTTTGAAGCTTTTCAGCAGACTTTCTTTCCCAACATCGTCAGCTGTGCTGAGTTCTGGCTGCTCTGCGCCTGCTGGTCTCAGCCATAGCTCTCCAAAGCAGCGTTTGTGTGATTACAGCAGCAAGATGGAGCAGTGCGGACCCAACCAGCTCCCAAACATGCTTTGTGTTTTGAGGAGTTCAAAGACCATTTTTTTCCTCGCCTCCTGAAAATCACTGCTTTACATTGGAGAACTTGCTCTGAAGTCCACAGAAGATAATCGAGCTGATGAATTGGACTGTCCACTGGTGTTTGTGGGTTTTGAAGGGGCTCTGTCGGCGTGGTGTGTGATGCTTTCTTGGCGAGTTTTGTTTTGAGGATTTTAACTTGAAGATCTGGGGAAAAAAAACTGTCACAATAATGGGGGATGATCACGATTTTTCACATTTCTTAACTGAATGTTTTGGTAAATTAACTTCTAAAGAAACTTAATCAGGAAAGCCCTTCATTCTGCCTTAATTTTTAAAAGAAGTCAGCAGCATTCCCAGTTTTCCTTTTGCATGCCTGTTAGCTTTGTTTTCGTAACCCCACTATCATGCTTCTGCGTGTTAAGCCGTTCCCGATCATCTATGCTGCATTTTGCATCAACACAAGACAAAGGATCCAGCCCTGGCAGAGGCTCAGGGCTTCCTCACTCTTAATAGGCACTCTCCAGGCCAATTTAGCTGTTAGTTGCCATTAAAAGCAGCCAATGAGTCAGAGGATGAAGCCCTGCAAGCATGTCGATCTTTTAAATTGTTCCTTTCTACCAAAACAGGAGCGATTCCAAGCAGTCACAGGTATGCCTGGATTCATTCAACAGACTAGTTCTTCCAGTCCTTTAGAATTGTCATTTTGTAATTGTCTAGGAAAATTTATTGTTTCTTTCAAAACAATGAGGAAAATAAAAGCCTCGTTCAAAATCAAATGAGTTTTAATAACCAGCTTTGCAGTGAGGCAAACTGTAGCCTGATCCTGCCATCTTAACTCAAATTCTGGATTTGCATTTTTTAAAAAAAAATCAGCTCTGTTAGTGGGTAAGTGACCCCCCCATAGTTTAGATATGTAGAGCTGGTTGAAGTTTTCCACTTAAAATGCTTTTATTTCTATTAACATAACCCTTTGGAAAAAAAGCCAAAATATCCTCATAAGATTTGGGTTTTCTTTGTCAAAAGCTAACCTTCAAAAAATTTTTGCATTACCAATATCAAGAAAGAAAATAGTCTTATTTATTTATTGACATTTTATTTACTTGGCCACTCTCTAACTTTCTGAAATTGACCAAGTTTGGAACTTTCACAAAAACACAAAACAGAAAGAGAAATTATCTAAACACCACCCACTTTGTGATGCAGAATAACAAAAAAGGACAAAAGAAGATGAAGTAGTAAGTCCTCGGCATTCCAAATCTCAGAAAACTTTTTGAAATATTGAAAACATTAATTTTTTTCCCGAACTCCACAGAATACAAGGACTTTTAGGCTTTCAAAACTTTCCATTAAATATTCTGTTTGGGAGCTGCTGGGATTATAATATTAATGTAATTTCATGTAATCCATTATGTGTTCAGAAAGAAAGAGACCCTTGTTTGGATGGATTGTAAAGGTGCAAGTTTTCTTCTGCTAAACAGAAGGTGAAAAAAAAACGTTATCACAGAGGCTGCTTGGTCTGGGACTCGGCTCAGTTTGGGGTGCGCAGTGTTTTATACCGGTCCCTGGAGTCAATGGGGTGACTTGTAGCAGGGACTGAGTAGAGGGATGGAGACCCTTGGCTGGTGGGTTTTGAAGCCATATGCCAAACAGCCCAGAAATGCATCCCGTGCTTCTCCCCATCCACTTCTGGTGCTCGACCCTCACCCGAAAACCTGTCCCCTGTGACACGTTCTGCCCTTTTCCTTGCATCTTTGGTCAGGCTCACAAGCTTCTTCAGATGTCCTAGCTCATCCCCTGGCTACAACATCCTGCCTGCTGTATTACTGGAAGGAAACATTTACATCTTCTTCACAACTCAGTCCCTTTGAAAGACTTTTTCCCCCCTGCTTCATTTTTATCATCAGGAGTAAAAGTGAATCCAGTGGCGCCTCAGCACTCCTCGAAATGGACATTCGCCAAGCGAGACATTTCATATCACGGGCTGGCAGACAGCCTTTGCTGCCGTACCGTGCAGTCCCCACCGATAAGACCGACACCGCTCAAACCAGTGGGTAGCTTGATATTTTCACCTCTGACACCACCGAGCAATAGGGAAGTCTGCTGTGTCCGGACCCCCGGAGACTTTCTGACCACCCCAAGGCATTTAGGGAGCATCTGTAAACTAATCCAGATTGGTTCATAAAGCTTCGTTTGTAGCTCCCCTCTGGCCAAGGAAAGACCGAACGCAAACCCAGCTTGATGCCGGAACAAAGCCATTCAGATGAGCCCAGATTCCCAGCGACATGAAGCATCGACACCATCAGGAGATGACACAGCAGCTCGCCACGACTTTCACTATCTGATCAGACAATTTCTTAATCAGCAGAGACAGTGCTCGCTGTCAGAAAAATGTCATATGAATCAGCTTTCATCTGCGGGAAACAGGTTCTGCTTTGCAAAACTAATGGGTGTCCAGTTGTTTTCCATATTCATCGTGTCATACAGCACTTTCTTGCCGTTCCCAGGCTCTCCCGGCCCTGGTGGCTGCAGAGGCTCCGCACACAAATGCAAACGAGGTTTCAGCAAGGGAAATCAAAGCTAGCCAGGGCAAAATTACTCTTGTAAGTGGAAGCTGGATATTCAAGCACAGTGGAAAGGTTATGATTATAAGCACCCGAATCGGCTTTTTTAATATTTCAGCAATAGATGTGAAAAATAAAACCTCTTATTTAAAAGAAGGGAGTTTTTCAAGTAACAGATTCGGTATTAGAAGAGTAATAGATGCCAATAATTTCCATAATAAACACCCTCCATTTAGAATTAGGAGTAGAGACTGTCAGCTTAGTTAACATAAAATTAAGACAAGATTTCTCAACTCCTTATGAGCTTTGTGTTTTGCTGAAGTAGTTTATGAACATTTGCCTCTAATAAAGTACATGTATTTGCATATCACGACCACAAGAGAGAGCTTTAGTGTTGGACGTCGTGCACTGCTGTGGCAGAGGATTCAGACAGTTCAGTAGCCCAGCATTTTTAACGGGCACTTTTCGAGCATGATGAGGATACCAAAGCAAAACATATAATACAGACAGCAAAACGATTCCTCGTATGCCACAATAAAGGCAACCTCCACGTGTCCCGAAGCACAAGCGTTTGGGAGGCAGGTTTTCAAAACTGTGTGACGTTTAGAAACTGCCACGTTTTGCCCAGCAGAACAAGTTCCTCTGAAAACCTGATCATAAAAATTTACAAGCAGCCTCAAGAAGATGAGATTTGATGGGATGTTTCCAAAAAGAAGGTATGACATCCATTTTAGTCTTTACAGACTGGGCTGGGTGATATCATCTTCTGTATAACCTTGTATATAAAATGTGTATATAGCTATATAGCCGTATATAAGCACGTGTATATATATATGTATGTATAGCCAGTCTTTTCACTACGCCACCCTTCTATGCTTAAACAGCCTCCCAGTTCTGGCCTGCTAAGCAGCTAGTCTCATTCCATTCAAATCCTTACCTAAGACTAATTTCTCCCATGATATCCATAAGGGCTTTAATAATAATGATTATACTGCAGTCCAACCATCTCAAGCTCTCCACCCATCTCCTCCCTATTGTGTATTACCTTCCACTCATTTTCTCCCAGATAAAACAGACTCTTGAGGGCAGAGACCTGCTGGCTCTTCTAGTCTTCTTCTGGGTGTTGTAAAAGTAATAAGGCAATATCACACATAAAGCACAGTATTCAAATGATACTGAGTCAGATGTAAATGAGGAAAAGCAGGTCATTCAGAGTTACCTCACCATGAAGTGTCTAGATGCATTGCATTCCTGCAGCTTCCTGGATATGGTATGTAATGAAAATGGTGAATAATCTTGTGTGTATTATACCTTTCATCCCAAAGAGTGCTCAATTACTTTACTAATTGACTGTGCAAAGTGTCTACACGAGAACCTCTTTGCTCATCAGCAAAATGCAGCCAGAGCGCCGGCAGGAGCACAGGGCCAGCACGATTCCCAGAAAGTCCTGAGACAAAATCATGGGCTCTGGGGAACGCAGAACAGAGGAAGAAAATAAGAGATTCGGAGATGACCTTTAGCTTGATGTTTCCCTGCCTTTGCCCAGTTTCAGCAGAACAACTGTTTGATTATCTGCGAGACGTGCATTTGCACGCAGTCCCCATTAAACAGGCCACATCTGCAGGAGCTGATGCGGTACTGGGAGTCACGCCTTCCCTTTGCACTGAAATTAGGTCTGGGCCCGACCCTGAAACATGCTGAGCACTTACAATTCCCTTGGATTCAGCAGGACCAGACCTAACTGTGGCTCTTGAAATACCACACTACAGCGAGTATTGGCAAAGGTTGCTACTTGCTATAGCTATGTATTCATTTGTTTCTAAAACATAGCCCCTGGAGGTTTCCGAGTTACTTTTTTTATATCATCAACTATTTTTAACTAACACCTCAGAAAGCTTCCTTAAACTTTCAGTGACCTATTACGCATCTGGAAATATGAGAACAGCAAAACCTTTCCCTAGATAGAACACATTTTCAATACCAAAGCACTTGATGATGCAAGTGATTTTACAATCTGTCTTACAAACAGGGAAACTGAGGCACAGAAAGGGAAACAAGATATAAAAAGCCAATCGTCTGCTAAAAGCACACTGACCATCCAGGGTCGACACCAGCTTTTGAAAAGACATCCTTCTTCCAGACATGTAGAGTACCAGCAGCTGCTTCAGAAAGTGCCTCTGACCATTGCTCAAGTCCTACTTACAGCAAGAGGATTTTGAATAGTTAAGGGAATCTGTGCTCACAGATCTTTTTGTAAGCACGGAGCCAGATATGTCCTCTCATTTTATAACATGCATATGCATCTTCTAACAGGCATTGTCTATCTCTTCATCTGTACCACACTCATCAGATTACACTATCTGAAACTTCTTTTCCCCCAAGAGATCATAAAAGTTTCAGCATTAACTCAAAATGTTTTGTCGTGTTTTCAATTTGACAGACTGTGCAATGGCTCCAAAGATAACACGGCAGCTGCCAGCGCTTCTCATGTGTTAAGCTGAATTGTAGATGCCTGTCTACAATGGCATGTTTCCTCAGTAGTTTTAGATACTCTGAAAGAGAATTTTCCAGTCTTCTCAAATATGTAAGATACGGGATGGCCAGCAGCTATTCAGGTTACACAACAGTGACATTTTTGAAAGCAGAGAAGAGGCAAAACAACAGTCCTTGTGGTACAGAGCCTCCAGCAGAGCCCTCCTGCAAAGTGCCTTTGGTTTCCTCACCTCTACACTCTGCTCAAAGCCCTGAATTAGCTGTTTGACACCCCTACTCACTACTTTGCCTCCTTTCTCCCTCTCAAAGGCTACAGTTTTGCTCACTCCCATAGCTCTTGGTGCTGAGGGTTCAGCAGGAGACTTGTGGTGTCGAGCCAAAGCAGCAGTCTTCTTCCAAAAGTGCCTGGGAGCGGGATGCTCAGAGGATGAGATGTCAAGAGCCAGAACTGCCTGGGACATTTTTCTCCTGCTTCCCATCCCAATATAACCGCCCAGTAATTTCTCCAGCTCCTGGAAGTCCTTCTACCATCGCATGGAAGGGGACTGTTTTCATTTATACATCTCTGGTGCAGGCAGTTCAGCGCAGAGGCAGAGGGCAGGGTGCAACAGTAATTTACACACCATAAACTTTTGTAGGTTTTATTCACCTCATTGGTCTGGTATTAAACAGCATCGCGTGGCGACTGTGTGAGCTGGGAGCGACGGTGCCGGCTGTTGACTCGGTGCATGCTCTGCCAGGCAGGAGTTTACACCTCCCTTCTGCATCAGCTGTGGTGGGGCAGCGGGGAGAGCCGCTGAACGGAGGAGAGGCTTGTGATGGGAAAGAGGTGGGAACAGTGCAACCACCACCTAATCAGTCTTATATACTTATTACTGTAATACTTGAAACTCTGCTAGGAGCTGTACATACGTAGCTATCCATACACAAAGATGCAGTCCTCGCCAAAAAAAAACAAAACTACGCTGAATCTGCCAGGAGTTGATGAAGGTAAAGGAAGAGCCCATTAGGAAGCATAAGACAGTGACTAGTACGAAAAATATCTCAGCATAGGTCTTTCCTGATCAATGCAAAACCACTTGGGAATAGCAGTATTTTGTCCTCAATCTGAGGTCTGTAGAGTGTGTTTGAAATGGGATTCTAAAGAGGTGAAGAAAATGTGATTCAAGCTATTTATCCTAATCCCACAGAGTACACAGTGATTCACTTTCAGGGAATCTGTGTATTGATTCTTTTGTCCCACGTGTGACACAGAATTTAATAACAAGACCAGAAAACTAAAACCAGAAGCAAAATAGGCTTCATTAAGGGGTATCACCAGAGGAGCAAACCTGCAGAGGAGGTGCAGAACTTTGCCATTTGCAAAAAACAATGCAAAACTTCCTGCTGGAAAGGCTCCTGCTCCAGCAATCGCAGTTCCCACTGGGGTCATTCCCCTCCTGTTCCTCTCCAATTCCCATGGAGAAAGGTCCCAAGAAACACTGTCCTGACTCCGCTGGTTAGGATTGTCTGTGCGAGTTGTAGATGATTTTTCAGTTGTAGATCTTTTCAGAATTCGATTTTGGCCAGTAGCACAGACAATGAGTTAATCCATTGGCACAGGCTTTATGCTTTTTTTGCTAGCAGAGGGCTCTTTTGTGAACCCTGAAGATATCCTTGCTTGAAGAAATTGCACTGGATAAGTGTATTTTTTTTTTTATTTTAGGCAAAGATAGGGAAAACGTTCAAGCATTATTAACAGCTCAGCCTTTTCTGGACCAGAAAACAACTCTAACATAGAACAGCTGCATCTGAAAACAAAGTGTTTTTAATGCTCCTGCATTGCCTCACCTGAATAATAGCATTCAGCGCTTTGTTTCAAGACTTAATTTGTTACGAGAAGTTAAAAAAAGACATGCATGCAAACAACCCTATGGAAACTTTTGCCTACAATAAGTGTCAAGCAGAAGGAATGTTATTGATTGCAATAGATTTACACCCATAATGAATTTGGCCGGCTGGTCAAAAGTCTGTGGGTGTGTAAATGGGGAGGTGAAGTGGGGAATGACGTACGTAGTGGTTTATCTGGAGAGCGGAGCCGCAAAATGTTGTAGTTACACTTAAGTTTTATTAAAAATGCCATTCTAACGAGCCCTAGTGGCCCCAGCACATGGAAAGTGGCTTGCTGTGTTTTGAATGGCACTGAGTAACACCCCAGGGCCTTAAATCAGTTCAAGATGTGTTGGTGGCGTCTGATGTTAAGCATAGAAGGGAAATTCAAAGCAATATAGATTTAACCTAGGGACCCTTCTTTTGCCTGATGCTTATCAATAATGCAAGCGTAAGGAAGAGCCAGGAGAAATTCAGTACCGAGGCAGAGTATTATATGAATGTGTGATTTTATTAGTAATATTTTTGCTGTGAGGTTTGGATAACCAATCCAAGCAACAAGACATTGAGATGTGGGCAACAAAGAGAAAGTCAGATATTCCATCCTATGTATTTCTGCAGACACCACTTGATGTACTGTGCCCAGGGAAAATTAAAGTGGGGGGAAAAAAAGAACCTACTCTGTTTACAAGGCACATGGAGGAAGAAGCAACAGCTATGAAGTGAGTGGGCAGAGAAGTCCTGCTACACAACTCAAGTCAGAGAGGTGGTTAAGGGAATTGTTATGCTGCAACAGCTGACCACATAGGACACTAAAGACAAGGGGGGGAAGGGGGGGGGCGGGAATGTGAGAACACCAGTAATCCAATTATAAGGAACTCCTATATTTCTTTGCACTTATATGCAATGCCTTGCTAAGAAATTTAAGTAGAGTGCCGACATCATGAAGGGTGGATAAAACGAGCCCTATGTCTTTAATCAAGAGCTGTGCTTCCAAACCTGGTCATAGCTGGGACACTTCTTCTACAAGAATGTCTCCATGGCTCACCTGTTTTGGTGGGACAGTGAAAATTATGGTGTCAGAGGTATTACTAATGCCAAGAACGATTTGCCAGGTATTTGGATTTCACATAAGCTGCACATATTTGCGACCTGCCAGAATCAAACCTTTGCATTCCAGGCTCTAGGATGAAAACCAGAAGACTGAGGTGCACCTCTAATACCTTACGCATGGCATGATGAGCTTGGATGGTTTAATTTGTCGATGGCCATAATGGCAGCAAGAACTTGAAATCTGCTGAAACCCTGAATGTCCTTTACTCTCTATCTATGTGGTCTGGAGACAGACAACCACTGAGTCAGGAACAGCAATCACTAACTTATGAGACGCAATTAGAAGGGAACCTCAACAACCACCTAATGAAATGCCAAGGACTTGGCACAAATACCTCTGGTGATACAATGAAGAAGGAGTCTTAAACTCTTACCTTAAGCACTGCTTGCTTCCTTCCCACACTGACAGCTTTAGCAACAACGTGACTTAGAGTGTCTAATTATAGGATAATTATTGTTGTTGGATTTGTAAAGGTCAGTCAGTAGAAGCTAGGACCCTAAGGGAATGGAGACAAGAAAGGTGAAGAAGGAAATGGGAGGAGCAAGGTTCTTGGACATTTTGACCTAGTAGAAACAGACAGGGAGATGTGGCCTTTCTCTCTAACTGGACTACAATTTGTAGTCATGTAACATTAATGGTTTGTGCTCACGACTAAAGGCCAATCCTCTCCTGGTATAAATCTGAGCTAAGATTCAGGCCATGTCTCTTGCCTTTCTCCATACCTACGATGCCAAAGAATGAAGCCACTGTGGTGATATGGCCAATTACAATCCATGTAGGTCATTGCATCTGAAAATGTCTGCTCTCCTTCCCTGCTTCCACCCTGCCTCAATACAAAGGAGGCAGTTTCTGGGCTGAAACTTGGGTTTTGCTCCTAAGATTAAGGAGAAGGTAAGATCAGGTGAAGGGAGGAAAGACAACTCCAAAAATATCTGGCATAGAAGCATAGTGAAGGTGGACTCATAAAGTGAACAGCATAGTATTGCTCACATATTCAGTGACTACCACCTAAGAAAGCAGAGAACATAGTTCAGATTAATAAATTCAATCTCCTTTCAAATCCACAAGAAAGAAATCAGCCATGCTACAGAAACACTCAGGATCTTGTTACTCTTCTCCCCCTCCGAGCTTCCTGCTCATTTTTTGACACAGAGATGTGGGGGCCATCAAGCAGAGGATCATCCATGCTTTTCAGCATATTTGCATTTAAGTCTGTGAAAGGACATTTGTCACCCAGGTACTGAGTGCATCCTGTAAGCTATAGTATATTCTTAAACACTATTTCATTGGAGAGAAGCCTTCTGTGATCCTAACCAGGAAGTAAGCAAATAAATAACAATCTGCGCAGAGATGCGGATCTGCATCCACCTCAAAAGCTTCAGATTTCACCAGGAGAAAACACAAAGCAAGACTGCAACCAGCAGAAAGGAATAATTGTATTCAGGTAACCATCAGGACAGAAGTAGGAGATACTCATTATTTGGACTCCTATCCACTGTATGAATAATTGTCTGATCCCAGAACAAAAATTAATTTGTGTGGTGGCTACAACAAAATCATAAATTGGCAGCAATTGTCTTGTCAGGAGTCTTGAACTTGTCCTGTGCAAATGGGATTGGCACACCTAATTTATTTTTTGTAAGACTTCAAAGAAAATAGGTCAAAATTCCTCACTGCAATTAGTTCAACTTAATATATGCATCTTTGATCTGTTAAAATATAATTATACTTTTCTAAATTATCCTCATTTCATTGAAACTGGCAAGATTTGAAAGTATGGATGCATCTGAACCTAGCTGAGGTAGGTTCTCCAGGGAACTATCTTGTTACACGCTTGTGAGATGACAACCAGGGTAAGTCCATTGCCAATGAGCCATCCTGCAGTATTCATTTAGTATTTCTGTCATTTCCGTACTAGCAGGATGAAAAAGCTTTCTAAAAAAGGAAGTATATGCATTTTAGATCTGTCAAAAATAGGTTGAACATTAGTTTAGCTTGGATCCATCTGATTTTACCACCCTGTAGGATCTGTTTCCTAGACACAGAGCAGATTCAGGGCATGGTCACAGAATACTCAGATGAGTAGCTGATTTCAGAACACCACAGGAATTGACGTTAGTAAGAATTATCAGACCAATCAGACATAAATCCTAGCTTTGCTTTTGTCCTCTTCAGGCATTCTAAACTTTATTCCTAATTTCAACTGCATTTCTAAGTGTGTTCTTAACCTTCAGCATTGGACTATGTTGCACAAGTAAAGAGAAGTCATCACCGTAAAATGAAGAGAAAGGAAAGCTTCCAAGGTAAAACTTAAAGGGATAAAATTGGCCAGTGGGAGGAGGAACAGGAGAGTTCTGGATAGATTGGTAAAGTCAAGGAGAGAAAAAAATGTTTTCAACTCTCATGACTCATGGGAAAAATACAGGAATGAGACCTAGTATGGAGAAATAAACTGAATACATATGTATGAGGATGATAAACCAAGGGGATTAGAACTTTAAGTGAGATACAAGTATTCTCATTTTCAAATATCAGAAGTTATTTATCAAATGATGGTAAATTTTTTGTGGTTGGAAAGGGTTTTTACAAGTAAAAGATATTTACAGATGTGATCTTACAGATAAAACTGTAGGGGAGAGAAATCGTAACCTATGTTTGGCATTTCTGAGTCCATTTTGGTGTTCTCCCTTGGTACCCCTGTGTGTGTATCTAAGGAGGGAAAGGAAAAGAGTAAATGATCCAGGTAAACAAGCACATTGTGCAACACTGCATCTGGAAAACTGTGTCAGCCTTTAACTTGTTTAACTGGCCCTCCTATGGCAGTAACACATCATTACTGCTTTCCGGTGTTTATTAATGTCATTTTTATGGTTTATTTGTAGCAAGGTTCAAATTCCATGCAAATAGATGTTTAAAAAAATCAGGGTTTCCACAGCCTTCATTATTATATTTTGTAACAAGGAGATTGCACTGGATACGGATGGGGCGGAGAAAGAGGCTAATGGAGCAGCACTTGAAGAAATTTGTGGTCTTACACAGGATCCCTACCTCATCAAATTCCCTGAAATCCCATAGCTACCAAAATAAACATTCCAGTCAAACCTGCCGTTTCAGACTAAAGATGCTCAGTTCTGCTGCACTAAGGATTTTTCTCTTTGCCGAAATGGTCAACACGCTCTGAAGAAAATTGGTGGACATTCATTCCCAAGCGTGGTCAAATGTCCAGGACGTCTCAAAATTAGTAGTCATCATTTCTTTAATAGTAGTGTGCCAGGCAAAACCATCATTCCCAAGCCACTCCTGGCCTGCTGGCACAGACAGACTGCAGCATGCAGTGATGGGATTCTTCTGTTCCCTCTGAGGGAAAGGATGCAGAAGACTCAAGCATCCCAAATGACTAAACACCCACCAAAAAGGAAAACTAGGTGGTTAGTCATGAAACTGAGGGAGCAATCATTCACTGCATAGTAAGAAAACTGATTTCCTGAGCTCAAAATTAATATCCAAGCCCTGTGGAGAGCCAATAGGGAGCTTTCCGGCATTTTTTCCTCTTTTTTTTTTTTTCTGTTATGTAGTCTGAAATATGAATATGCATGTCATCTTCTCTGTGTAAGTCAGTATAAAAAGCTCACTGTAAGGATGCTTTTTTCTCTACAGGAATGCAAAATGAAGAGTTTTAAAAGTGCTATATTTGATTTAACTTGAACCAATGTATTCAGTGAGTTCTCTAAACACCTAGGAGAGGATACTGAGACTTTTTTTCCCCAGACGACTCCCAGCATAAATTCAGTGATAAGTTCTCAGTCCATAGGTTGTCCATGATCTGGTTTCATAAATAAAATCCAAGCCTCAAAGTGGGAAAAGGTTATGAGAGAATTAAACAATTGACACTTGTTACTGCTATGAACTGTCATCATTGCATCCCAAAGGGACAGTCTTGCTGCAAAACTTGTTTCTCCTTTTATTCTTCTCATTGCACTTAGAGGAGGGACAATGTGTTTATGGAGCTTTCTTAACAGCTAGAGCAGTCTGTAGTACTGGTTCTTGGCAGTAAGTCTTAGTTGGGAAAGGTATGAGGAACCAGCCGCCGGGGAGGACAGCACTAGGATTGATTTCTAGGGAGCCATCTTCCTTCTACTTTCATAGCTCAGTTTGGTCAGAAGACAGAAACTATATAGGTGTTATTGTGGGATGGAGGTTTCCAATGTAGTCTAGAGCACAGCTTGAAAATTCAAGAGAGGTTTGCTACATCATAAAAACTTGGATAGCTGAGAATCTAGGTTTAGCAATTCTAGTCATCTATTTCAGGACATCTTCTTTTAGAAGTTTACTTCAGGTTTAAAAGCTCATTTCAGTCTCAGGATCTTAATAAATGGAAGGAGCTAATTCTAGGCTAAACCCTAATACTGGTAGAGATCTGTCAACATGACTGAAAGAGACATATCCTTAGACTGAAAGCTATCAAGTTTGGCAAGTGAAACTGTTCTATTTTGTTATGCCATTTTCAGTGAAAATATGCATTTTCCCATTTTGGATTACCTGAGACATCTTTGAACCTGCAGAGCTTCACATACTGCTTTCACTCCATCTTCAGTGCAAGAGGTGCTCTCAGCTGACAGGGACAAGATGCACTTTGCCCTCATGATAGCTGAATATATCACTTAGGATCATGTTTCTCCTATTGTTGCTCGTTAAATAATCACATTTCTGTTTCTATCAATATTCTCTGTGCCTCTTCCCAGTTGCCTGCCAGATCACTCAACAGAATACCTGAGTGTAGCAAGCAAAAAGGATGTGAATGCAGGCGCCTGGAAACAGGCTGAGGGTTTTCAGTCCTGCCTCTCAGGTACATTGTGCTCACCTGGTCTGGCTGAAGGCTGTAGCATTCCAAAGGCAGAGATTTGTATGTGCCCGTTTGCTCACAGACAAGCACAGGGGGTTCAGGGAAGCTGTGCTAGCAGGACTGAGGCAGGGAAAGAAAAGAATCATGCTGTAAGGCACAGTCCTGTCTGTGAAGGCAAGATGACCTATGTATGTCTCTTTCCTCTTAGGGTGAAATAGCACCAGACCTCCTCCCAGATCACGCTTCGTTCCATCAGCAGCCCTGCTGACTTCGCTGTGACTATTCAGGCTGGTTAGAAGACTTACAGTCTGGCCCTAATTTCTCTGCTTCTTAATTTAGGGATGGTAAAGAGACTTAGTCAAAATATCTAAAAGCCCTAGACAGCTACTACCAATTGCAACAGAAAAACTTTGCAAAAGTAGATCAAATCTGGCCCTGTTAGCCCTTGCCAGCCAATGTTTTGGCTCTGCGTATTTTCTAAGTTCCTTTCTTGTCACTCTAAATCAGATGATTCACGCTGGTAACATGTTGTATCGCTTATCCAGTAATACAACCTAATAAAACCCTGCTTAAAACCATTTTCCTTAAAGAACCAGAAGAATTTGTTCCTTGCAGAATCAAACCTGTGTTCTTAATAAAGGCAGATTGAATAAAACAAGCCCTGTGAAGTAAAGGGACTAATTTAACAGCTCGCTGATGAAAATCTGTGGCTAGCTTCCCCCTCCCTCACCCCTTGCATGAGAACAGATGGTTTAACACAAGTTTTGAATGCAAAGTTAATTAAAAAAAATCCATTCCTCTTACAATCCTTGGGCTAAGACTTTAAAAGTTCCCTGCTAAATCGGAATGCCAATGCTCTTATTTTGAGCTCTGTAATAAGGAAACAGACTCATTAATGTTCTGCAATTATTGAAGTAAAGTGATGGTCATGGATTAGCCCTTGAATTGAGCACGGCAGGCTCCCTTGGCAGCTAGACACTAGAATGGAATTCGAAAACCTCTGTTTTGTTCCATTTACTCCATTGCTCTTAATCTGGTGCTGGAAGCAGGTACAGTCACCTTGATGACTATGTCCCCAGAGGGAAGGAGAAGGCATTCGAAGAGCAAAAGCATTTCTCATAACAAGAGCAACAGCAACTTACATTTTAGGATTTGATTTGACTGAACTCTGAAAAAAAACCCACCCCAAATTATTTCATCTTGGGCTGGGATGCATCTATTTCTGGGATGGAAAGTAATAGTTTGTTAATGGCAGCAACCTTGTATAAGAATCAGCAGAGGATGCGAGAAAACTAATATTAAATTTGTGCCTAGTATTGCTGCAAGCTTCTGCCCTGAAGACCTTCCAGTCTGAAAACTCACTTTAAATAACTGGGAGGAGCTTGGGGTAAGTGAAAAGTAATTGCCTGAATTAGAATTGTCTTGGCTTAATGCATTTAATATTTTCACACGTCAAACATCCGAAGATCTTTAAACAACCAAGTGCACCTGGAGAAGAGTTTTGGTTTACCTCTCATTTGCAACCAAAGCATCTCCCAGCCCTGCGCCTGGAGACTAATTCCAAATGAAAAGTCACCCCTAAAGACTCAAAAACGTTTTCTTCTGTCATTTTCTTCACCCAGCTTTCTACCCCAAAACGGATTCAGCCCAAACATCCTTAACACCAGCTCTGAAGAAATGAGAAATTCCCACGCCCACAGGGGTGCCTTCTGATTATAACAAGAGTCAAAATTTATGATGAATTTGAATACGATCAGGTAATTCTGATCTTGTCAGGATCCTAATCACAATAAGGACCAAAGCTAGTAGTTAGTGAAGTCACTCTTCAGTCCTTGTTGAAGCGTAACTTGGAGGGAGATCTAATTAGCTACCAGGAGGCAGAGTCCTTCTAGCTACCTTATGCATTTTTGATCATATCTTTTACAAGCTCCAGCAGCAACACTCAGAAACTGAAACAGACACTGAGCATTTGCTTCACAAATTGTACATATAAAACAGAAATATCCAGTCATCAATATGTAGACTATGAATAAAACTCATAACTCTGGAGTTGGGGTTGTTGTTGTTGGGCTGTTTGGTTTTTTAAATCAGTCTTTGATTTTTGCACCACTACTTGATCATGGATTGCAAAACCCCATGAGCAATTAATTGCAGAGACAAACTCTTACCCTGCTACAGTCTAATTCCTTAATAGCATCCTTGAATCAAAGAGATGTCTAAACATTATCACACGCACCCGTGATTAATAGCTCCCACAATCAATTACAGATGCAAACATGCAGAAGCAGGCTTGGCCCATAATGTGAATGGATTGAAGGTACAATATATGTGACCAAGTGTTCAGTCTATTTATCACCTAGTGCTGGCATTTTATGAAGCCAAAGTTTTTACAGTTTGTCCTGAACCAAGCAGACTAGCGAACAGCTTTAAGGAGACTAAACATGATCTACAGATGATGGCATAAATATTGTTAATAACATTATATCCCTCCAGCTCAGGTGTGGCTGATACTCTACCTGATATTTTAATTGGCATGAGGGCTCATGGTAATCATGGTTTATTGGAACCAGAGGAAGTCTTTTGACTTCCAGTCTATTTTTTTCCTTCTTCATTGCTTCTCAAGTGATTTTTCTCCGTACAGTAGTAACCGATAGGACTTCTGATGGACTGTGGTGAAGAACAAAGTGTTTACACAAAAAAACAATGGGCATACAAAAGATGCAGTAATTAGGGCTAAGTTGGTAGCTGGAAAGCAAAATGGGGCAAAGCAGCATAAATCTCTTCAATATGATACAAGTGGGAGTCATCTTTTCTTTCTCTTCCTTCTTCCTCGTCTGTACTCTCCTCATGATGTACCTTCTTTGTTGCTGAGACCAAAACTCAGTGACTTCTCACCAAAACCACAAAACCATCAGCCAGACTTGGCAGATCACAGCGAACCTATCAACCGACATGCTAGTTGTGTTTCACATGATTAAATGCTTAGGCAAAGAATTTCCTCACAGCTCCAGTTACTGTGAAATATCTTCTCTCCCCAGCTCCCTGGCCAAACTGTTACCCAAAGCACGCGGCAGCAAGGTGCTACTGGGGAACAAGCCTTTGCTATCCCTCTCTCCCTTCCTCCAGCCACCTTAAGTTCTCAAGCTCTGGTCTTGCATCATACAGTTGTTCTTTTGAACTGCTTCATCATTTTCAGAACCACAGATGAGCAAAATGGATTTTCCTTGATGCTGACATGGTGGGTTTGTGTGTGCCTCTCTAATTCTGGGCCTTGCATTGCTAATCCCATTTTCTAAAAGGCAAATTATTCCCATAAACATTAGATGTGGGCTCTGCCCCATCTGTGCTGATCTCCACTGCTGCTATCTCAGGCAGAGGTGTACTTGTGGGGAATAGTGGCCAGCTAAAATACAACCCAAGTGTGATGTAGTATGTTTTCTCCAGCTCTGCACCTCCTTAAACATTAAAAACTCAGGCAGAAGAAGTAAGGTGTGCGCAGACACAATGTCTTCACACAGAAGTAAAAGTTTTTAGTAAAAAAAAAGTACAGAATTGGTTGCTGCAGAGATTCTCTAGGTTGCTCTCCAGACAGCAACATTAATGACTGAAGAGCATAAATTAAGCACTTTATTCTCAGCAAGTTTCCTTTTCACTGATTCATAATTATTAAGGAAATGGGTGAATCAGCTAGGATAAAGTAGGGACTCATTGTGGATCTTCATCTTTCAAAGCTGAGGTCTTCACCTGACCTTGCACCCTTCCCCCACCAGCTGAGGGTTGTTCAGAGCTTGGGTTCTTGTTTTGGCCTATGATAGAAGCTACACATAACACAGGGCAGCTGTGAAATATAGATCCCAAGCCAAAGCCTGATTTATGAAAACCTCATTCAGAGCGGTCCGTACGTAATGTTTTGGGCTGGAGCCATCTTTACCCAGAATTGGCACCAAGCGCCTCTTAAAGGTTCCATAAGAATTTGGTTGATTTTTTTGCTTGTTTTGGGTTTTGTTTTCTCTCGCTGACATCCCGTATATATTCTGTCTCTGCATATCCTCATTTTAACAGGAAATAGCAACGGAAATGCTGAAATATCCTCAGAAAGGCTTTGCTTTGATTGTTAAGGTATTTCAAGTTCAACAAGAAGCAAAAATACTGAAAACTTCACAAAGAATCTTAAAAGACAAGACAAAATCCCACTCCTTTCTCGGAGGTACCCTTATAATGAGTATGGTTTAATTCCTAGCAACATGAAAAATGTGAGGCTTCCTAAATGGTAAATGATTTATAAAATGCCCAGGTTTGATTGAAGCTCTGAACAAAAGCCCCAGCATGTGAGTTCAGGCACAGAATAAACCCACAGTTATCACAATCAAATCAATATTTGTACCTCCCAGAATGTAGCATGACTCTGTGCTTTGGGAAGGAGAGACAAAGAGACTGGACTGTCCACAAAAAGAAAGATATCTGTTCTTAATGTTGTTAGGAGGTGAAAGAAATAGTGAAGAAATTGTGGAGTTTCAGACCGAGATCCTTCCTGCCCTCTTATTAGAGCCCACACACTCATTTTTCTCCACTGGAACATGGATCATGCAGAATCCCAGTCCTCTGCTGGGGAATACTTAGCATTAATGCAGCTCTCATTAAGGCTATTTATGCCATAAGGTGTTTTCTGCCAAGGAGTTGTGATTCACACATCCTAAAGGACTGGGTAGTGGGCAGCCTGCTTCCAAGGCAGAGCAGGGTGCCTGATTCTTCTTGTGGGACGATATTGGTCTCCATCACTGCAAAGGACAAGATTTCAAGTTTGAGTAACTTGAAAAATATTTCCTTTCCCTCACCACCATATCCCCAGACATGTTACGTGATCTCTGAGAATGCTGGTGCTTGCTTTATTTTGTGTACTGGAAGGCAAGAGGGGGCATCTCTTTCTTGGCATATACAGAGAATTTGACTGGTTTGCCCCAAAAGCCCTGTCTTACAGCTGAGCGTCTCCATTGAGAGAAAGACCGGTGGAGTTTCTATGAATCCGAAAATGGGACTGAAAACAAAAAAGACTGCAGAATTCTACCTGTGTAAATTAGCTCTTGCACTTTTAGAGCGCTGCCTTATATAGGCAAGACCGTGATGTTTAAAAAAACAGTAGTAAGTTCTGGCTTTCTGTGTATATGGGCATGTAAGATTAAAGCTCCACTACAATGCCCTTTAGTGTTTGGCCCCTACTTTAACCCTTCCTAGAAAGTAGGTAATTTTGCTACAACACATGGACGGTACAATGGCGTCAGTACAAAAGCTTTGTTTCCTCTTAAAGAAAGCTTGTGTTGTAAACAATGATCAAAAGAAACCAGCAACAAGCAAGAGTAGCTTTATGGAAGAAGTTTGCAATGCCCTTTGGTGCGTTCACTTCCTTAAGCCCCTAGTGTTTTGCTATCGTGGTTGGCCTGTAATTTTCAGACACTTTGGGGAATGGTGATGAATCATAACGTTTTCTAGATCTCAGAGGAAAAAAAAACAGTAAGAGCCTACAGTAGCATTTCCCGGTTAAATATATGTTTGCAGCACAACATGAAGTGCTGGGTTTAATGAACAGCTGCAATTTACTTATCTTTTGAATGGATCATTTTAAATGCATGTTGGAAAGTACCTTTCACCAAACTGCCCATTAGAAGTAAACTACAAAGTAAATGGATTGTATATGGGAAGCTTTTCTTATCTCTGTGAGTGTAATACATCCCCTGCAGAGACTTTTTTTTTAAGTAGAGGATATTTAATGATGCCTTTTAAAATTCTGATAAAATTAACATGTTTTATTTTCTCCCTGCTACAAGAAGATTGACTAACACTTTAAATAATGGTAATCTGATGGGTATAGGCACAGATGTACAAATTAGATGCTTAAAATAATAGGTGACATTCCTAATTAAGTATCTTATCCCGCTCCACTCTTTTACTGCAAGACAATTAATGCTGCTTATTATGGGACAACTGGGAAAGAGCTTCTACTTGGCACGCCAGATTAGTTGCTGGTACTTTCAAGGGATTACACTGAGTATTTGAAGATTTGGTGGCTTTTTGGGAGAAGGGCAGGGTCTGGATCATATTTATTAACATTTGCTCTTGCTGAGCACAGCACAGGCAGTCAGCGTTTAGTTAGAAGTGGATTATGACAGTCCATTTTTTATGGGTATTTTGCCATCATGAAATACTCTAATGTGCTGTTTCCCCTTCAGCTCACTATGGTCACGGTTCTAATGTCACTAATGGTAGCTGTTGAGGGGGCTGAACTACCTTTGGAGACTGCAAAGGTCATCTCCATATCCACTGCTCGGGGAGCCCACAGTTCCCACACAGTTGGAAGTTGGTTTGATGTAAGGCATGGCTCAGGAGGAGATTTCTGGTCAGAAGTCTGAAGCACAGTAAATGCCTGGCCAACACAGTCTGCAAAAATAACCACTGGGATTTTACTGGGCAGTTCTGAGAACTATCTGCTTACACACGTTTCTCCCAAGGTCCTTTCTGAATACAGTGACGGTGTTACCAAAGATACTGCATCACATCATACCACTAAATGAAGCAAAACAGTTTTTTTCATGTGCTTTGTGTCTTTAATTTGAGCTGTTAATTTCAGACTTCCTGACTGCCCCAAATGGAGGTGTGTGCATTTGGCTCTGTAGCCACTACAAATAAAGCAAGTAAAGAAAAGCAAATATTCTGATTTACCCAATTACTTCCACAAAGCTGTTAGGGCTGCTACCAGTACAAGATCATACCCAAGCATTAGCTTGGCATTGTGTCTGTGATGGCACCAGAAGCAGACACATGCGTCAGACAAGAACATCCTTTCCTCCCTGCACATTCTTTTCAAGCAATAGCTATTATCCCAGTGACTCATGGACAGTTAAACCGCCATCACCATCTCAAGGAACAGAGCAACAATATCTGTTGTTGGGCTTGGCAGGAGCCATTAAGCTCAAAGGGATGTGTCCTATTTAGTGATGAGAGCCAAGTTTAATTAAGTTCCGTTTGACATCTCTTTGGATGCTTGTCCAAACTCTATATGACCCTCTTGGCACTGTAAATCTCACAGAAGTGGATTTCTTCATGAAATTTTTGTTACAATTATAGTTCTGGATGAGGCTGGATATGAGAGTGAGCACAACCTTCCCCTTCGTGCACTGGCACTCCTGCTTCTAGAAGCCTTAAAGCAAGCGCGAAAAGGAAAACCACTGGAGAACTTTGAGAAGAGGCAGGAAAACATGCGTTTTGCTTCATATTTGGGGCAAAAGATCATTTGGGGGGCAAAGGGAATGGCTGTCTTATTTTATCTGAGCTGACTTCTCGTCTGCTACTTGAGCCTCTCTAGTTTTCCTCCTCACTAGGAAACAGCTTGGCTATGGCCATTGCCTGACTGGTGAAGTCAGGGTCAATTTTTTCCATCTGGACTGCATTAAGCGTCTTCCATTTGCTCATCTCCCTCCCCCCAAACCACCCCTGCTCCTCCCCAGCCTTCCTTCTAACGCTGATGTGCTGCCAGACATGTTCCATTTCACCCACAGCCAAAAGGCAGCTCCAGTAGGATCTCATTAATTCACACTAATGATGGGGAATTTGGCAAATTAGTGAACTGACTTGATCCTGCCATTATTAATAGCTTTGCCATTGACTTCAGGCAGAACCAGCTTGAGTCCCTGAACTGATAGCTCTCCTTGGACACCAGAAAGAGGTTATGTTTTGTGAAATAGACTGATTTTTGTTTGGATGATTGGAGTTTAGTGTTATGCTGGTGCATATTACAGCAAAAGCAATGAACTCTAATTAATGTGATGTCTCACAACAGCTTTTAAGCTATTAAATCTCTGTGGAAAGGAAATGAAAGCAAAAAGATGAGGGTTTTCTTCCCAGTTAGTAGAATGCAGGAATTTGCACACTGAGAGTCACTGTATGTCTGTTTGGCCATCAAAAGGTTTAGCCCAGCAAGGATTTAGCTGATGGGACTCTGCCAGAGATTTCCATGTGACTGGGGTGAATTCCTTATTCTTTTTGTGCCTGAGCTGACTTCTGGAAAAAGAAGATATTCTTTCCTTTCTACTGCACTGATCTATGTCACTTGGCTGATTGTATCTTAAAATCTAGTCCAAAAGAACTCTGGGGTATGAGGATGCTCTCTGAGCAATAGCAAAGAGAAATCAGTGATCCACTGGTCATTTCTACCATCTCTTCTCAGCTGTGACAGTTTATGTCTGAGTTTCCAGTCCAACCATAAAATGCAGTCACATCAGCCCAGGGAACATCTAATGTTCCTATGCCAGTGCAAGCTTAGCAGCCCCCAGTGACTCTTACGCTCTCGTGATACCACAAAGAAGCAAGCTCAGTAGCGTCAGTTGAAGGTCTGTAGGAGTAAAAATTACTTTGCATTTCTCAAGGTTAATGTATTTTAATTTACAAAGAGCAAAGCAAATGTACATACAGGCCTATTCTCTTAAAAGCACCAAAGGAGATAACTAGATTCACCCTTTGGTGCTTTCCTTCCTAGAGGCAATGCATAATCAACTTTTGGTCTTCTCAACAGTTTAAGCTAATAAGCCAGACCATGAACTGGCGCAGCTGAAGCACAGACACATGTTACATTCTGCCAACTTTTGGGAGTGGGGTGAGGCAGACAGCTGGAGGCGGTAACGTCTTAAATCACCTCCATCATGCAGAGCCTGGGTGCTATCAAGGGAAAAGCAAGGGTAGACTGAGACTAAGGCTACGGTGGAAACAAATCCTCTGTTTCTACCTCTCTCTGGTAACGGACTTCTTTATTTCATAGGCTTGAGCAAGTCAGTGGCAATTGGAGCTGGAATACACCGAGCTGTTATTCCAGCCACACAAGATGGGAAAGAACCAACTGGTCCCTCAGACAGGCTATTGATAAGTAATATCCCCTGAGTGTGGGGGAATACAAAAGCCTTATTCCTCCTGACTATTCCAGGAGCAGCAAGGAGGTGTGGACCTAGGCTTGTCCTCCTAGGGACCAGAAAGATAACTCCTGGCTCCCAGAAGTAAATTACATCCCTTAAAGACAGTGGGTTGGGGTTTCTAAGCAGGTGTTTTTTTCCTCTATTGCAACATCATCACACAGTGTTCCCAGTAGCTGCTCTTCGTTATGTTCTTGCTGTTCTGGACAGAAAAACACTTGCTGGGAAATAGCCTTATAGGCAGTTTCTTGTCTCTTACAACATACATAATCTTTCAGTCAAAAAGCATACTACGTAAACCAGCACTTTGCAGATATCATACTCTCACAGTTCCCTGTTTAAGATCAAGACTAGAGGGAGGACTGGGCCGTACTTCATCACATGTGAACATGCATGAAGTCCAAGTTAGAGCATATCAACTGTGATTCTAATATATTCAGGATTTTTGTTCGTGTGGCTTGGAGGACAGAAATTAGGTATTCAATAAATAGACTATTGCAGATATTTAGGGGGATTTGTGTGTTTTAAATTCATGGGTAATTGCACTTCATGCTGTGCAATTTGATCTTTGGCCTTTGCTGCTCCTTCACAAACTGGTTCCCACTCCAATTTCTATATGTCCTAGTGAGGCCAGCCCTTGGCTGGCTCCATGTGGCATTTCCGTCTATCTCTTCCCATGCATTGCTCTGGGTTTGTAATGCTTTTACATTATTCCAGTCTCACATACAACAGACTTTCATGGCATTCCCTGTTTTCATTCCTTCTCCTTCCCTTTCCCCCCCCACCTCAAATAGCAAAAAGTCTTAAAAGAAGGGAAATGGTCAGATCTGTTA
>VZSZ01005522.1:217436-312120 GCA_013398815.1 Ibidorhyncha struthersii
CCCCCCCCCCCCCGGGTCTGTCTGTCCGTTTGCAAGCGGTTTCCATCGAACTTGCTACAGTGAATTTTAATTATCGCACACGCCTTCCTGCTCGTCTGGGTTATGAACACATCAAAATGATTTACCCCAGCGCGGAAAATAATGTGTGGAGGGTTACAAACTAACTTAGATTCAAACACCCGATTATTCTCAGAGAGTGCCTACGCACACCCGCCTCCCCATATAAACAAGCAGCTGAGCTTATTTTTATATGCCCATTTTACTTTTATTTGTCAGTTTTCATATACATTCGTTTTCGATGCTTTGCCTGCTTCCCTCCACCAATCTAGGAAATGCAGAGAGGACAGGAGATGGGAAATATACTGAATTACCCGATGCTCAAACGGAGCTCCTATAAAAATCCTATTATTTATGCAGTATATCCGCAGCGTGGACCTGTGTCCCACGTTTGATGCAATTCTCGAACGACAATTATCTGCGGTCAGTTATTTTTTCCCCACTTAGCTTCCCGTCTTTATTTCCCACATCTATCCCGCGTCCCCCGGATGGCCGGAGCTTTGCGGTCCTGCCGTCTCTCCCGTAGCTGCCCATCTCCCGTCGGTTCTCCGTGCTGATGTAACAACCCGATCAATAAACCGCTTTTGAGTTACAGACTTAGATTCGGTACAAATTGATTGTGAGAGTGCCCGACTCTGTGAGATCATCTGGCTGATTTTTTTACTTCTCAAACTCCATTTCTTTAAAGAAAACTTAAATTTTTAGCGTTGCAATATTTCTTTCCCCCCAGAAAAAAAAATGTTGAAATGAGATTAAGGACCTTTTTTATTTTTACTTGGTAGAATGAAGGCGGGGGACTGGTCCACGCAGCAATCCGGCAAAGCTCTTTCGGGGCAGGTTTTTGCTCGGATCAGCCTCTCCCGGGTGGCCGCGGCAGCCGCGCTCCCCCACGCGTGATGCTACGCCGGAGCCCTCGCGTGTCGCGCCTGCCGTCCTTGGCCAGCTGTGCTGGGTGTGAGCTCACAGCTGGCGGCTGCCAAACCCACGGGGTTCCCCGCAGGAATCTGGAGAGAGCTAAAATCCTCCGCTCAAACGTGCTTTTACACCNCCTTCCTTTATTTAATCACATTCAGGGTTCTTTCACGGGGTTCGCAATTACTCTGATTGCATTTGCAGATGATATTAGCTCTGCAGAGAATGCCATCAGGGTCCCGGCAATGTTGCGCGGGGGTGGGAAGTTTATTTGGATGCTCCTAATTCCTCTGTAGATTGTATCGGCTCCAAGTCTTTTTAAGAAGAGCAACAATTTTTATTGTATATATATACATGTATTTGCACAGAAAGTTGTCATAAACAAAGCAAATCATACTTTAGAATATAACAGATGTTGGAAGGATGTTAATTTAGCAAATGACGAAATTAAATCCATGCAAGAAATTTTTATAGCTCTATTTTGAACAGCTTTTCAGAAATCAGAGATGAGAAGAATCACTAACTCATCCAGTTTGCAGCCCTTCATCCCTGTTAGTTTAGCTTTCCCTCTTTCCATATGTGTGTTGCTGCTCATGTAAGGTAGTTAGAAATATCCCATACTGTCTTGTTTCCATAATTTCCCCCTGGAAAAATAACCCTCTTTCCAATGTAGGTACTATCTTTGCCTCTGCACTTACAAAATACATTTTAAACAACTTCATTTATAGTCTCTAAGGTAAAAAAAAAAAAAATCTTTAAGTCTAACTGAAGGTGGCCGCTTGCAGAGATTGTGGGGAGGGAGCACTTTCAGAGAGGGTTTGCCATCAGGACACTGTAGTCTGCTATACAGGTTTTTGCTTCATCTAACAGACAGACTCAGGTTTTGTGTGCTTTTTATTAAAAGTCTGCATTTTCTTCTCACTGCACAATCACAATTTGTTCCACTGGAAAGTTCCTCAGATAGTAGCTCCCCACAGTCACTCATTTGCAAAAATCTCAGTTACTCTACAGTCAAATCAAATTGTTTTTTTCAACGCTTTTTTTTTTTTTTCAATATGGTGCTAACAAGACCACTGTGCTCAGAGATACTTTTGTTATTTAAGGATTTGGTTTGTAGCTGGACTCTGATCCTGTCAGTGGCTTGGCACTGGTCACCTTCCACAATTCTGCTACATAACAACGTGGTTCAAAATATTCCAGGATGCAGGCAACCAGCTCAGTCTCCACTTTCTGAGCAGCAGTGACAATGGTGAAGAAACGTGGGAAACAGACATTTGTACCAAGCAAAGACATTTTTGCAATATCAGGGTGTTTGACCATGATAATGGCGAGCTCTGGATACTTAAGGTTCAGTTAATAGAGGTTTTATTTCATTTGATTTACTCCAGATGGTTCTCGGCCACAACACAGAGACTTAGACAGCAACCAGAGCTCCAGCATGCAGGAGTATCTGAGTAATGAATTTCCATTTGGCCCACAACAGATAACAGCCTGGGCAACACTTGGATCTGTGGCAGTTTGGATTCCAGAGGCGTACGCTGCACAGGGGGAGGAGGAGAGGGCGAGGGAGCGGGCTGCTGCTCTTCACAGCACAGTGAAAGCCAGATCCACATACGCCAAGAAAATATCTTAAAATTATGTTAACATTTTTCTACATTGCAGAGGGATAAATCTCGAACTAAGAGCAATCAGAATAGTTTAGTCAGCCTTGGTCTGCAGTGACAACGTTAGCTCTGCTTCTCCATCATTATCGGTGTAGGTCTGACAAAGCCAACCTTGTTATGACCTAACTCCACTTCAATTACAACTGACCTAATCAGCCCAACGTCTAATATGTTAACAAAGGCTTTGCATGATCCAAAATTCTCACCAGATCTACTGGAGCGTGACCAGCGCCAGCTAAATTTGCAACACATCTCTGTGCTAACATAGACAACAACAGAAAGATAAAGTACCTTTTGTCTCTTTCGTACTTCCATTTGTGCTTTAAATCATACATTTTTTTCCATGTGTAAGTATGTAATTCACAAGTGTAAATTCCTAGTTTATTCAGTAAGATTTTGATTCATTTTGTCATGTTTCAAATAGGTCAAGATTAAGTGTATCCATGATTACGGGAGAAGATGGAAAATGCCTTGCTGTGAACATCTACAAGTTAGTAATAAAGGAGAAACTGGCAGGAAACCTTAGAGGTAATCGCTAATGGTATGATTAGAGTTATTATTGGTGTGGTAGAATTCAAAGTGGATAATGCAAAAGGCAGGTTATACTTGATAAATATGAAAGTTGCTGATGCCTCCTGAGAAACAGTAGAAGCTTTTCTCCGTAGCAACTATTTATTGCAAGTGTAACATTATTGTTAGTGATTATCCCTTTGCTTTTCTTTACTAGAAAAAAAGGCTAGCGTGTAAAATCAGATTTGAGGGGTTATGTGTATTTTCCTTCTGCAGATCAGTTTGCGGCAAAATGCAAAGTGCTCTCTTTTGAGGTGGTGAACACCAAGGAAAGCAGCTTCTGCAGGCTACAAACAGCACAGAGCAAATCACGGGGCATGGGTGTCCTTGATTTACCTTCACCATTCCCGCTGGTGCTTGGATTCAAATGCAGAACATCACTGCAGGCATAGCTTGTGCTGCAGCGGCCAAAGGGTCCTAAAGAAATCAAAGGGCTCATTCTTGGGTTTGTATCAGCCTTGGCATGAGAAGAAAAGCAAATTAGAATAAGGTAGTAAATGGCCACATGGAATAACGCTTGTATGAACTGGTGTCTGCTGCCGCTTCCCTCAGGTCATTGTTGGTGACCTCAGGAGGTTGTTGGAAACGATCTATCACTGGAGCATGTTCTGCTCTGACCACCCTTGACTGTGGCATGGTCCTGCCTCCAGAGGTGTGCCACGGGTTTACAGCTAGCTTTCCCCACAAGATGGGCAAGGAAGAAGGAGGAGTGGGACGGCACGAGGAGCAGCAACCACACTTGGAAGAAGGGCAGTTTCACCCTCTCTCCCTCGTGCTCAGGATCTGTTCCAAGCAGCCCATGGCCAGGGAGCAGACTGTCTCCCCACTCACCTCTGTTGCCCCCACACTGGCTTTAAACACTGCCTCCAGCCCTGGGCTTGATTCAGCAGACGCTGGAGCGCTGCCCAGGTGTGAAAGGAGAGGTTGTGAGCTCCCATCTCGCCTCTTCGGTGCCTTCCCTCCTACTCCCAAGAGAAGCATCTGCCCTGTTTGTCTCCTCCTGCCCTCATTGCAGCCTGGTTTCGTAGCTCGTGCTAGATTGCTCTAACTTCCATGGAAGGGCTGGCATCACAATATGAGGAGCAGAAAGGTTGCTTCCAGGTCTTCAGACCCAATTTCACTTCTTTTCCCTCCAACAGTATTTCTTCAGTCCTTCTACTAGGCTGTAGGCTTGCTCTTATGTAGCATGAGTGGTGTAGGTTGTCCGCTGTTGGATGCTGTGGGATGACGCTAGCACAGAACCTACAGAGAAGAGGGAAGAACAGAATTTTCTAATCACCACAGAGTATGTGTCTCCATCAGAAAGGCAAATCAACTCTTGTCTGCTCTTTTATTTATTTTTTTTTTTAAGGTAAAGGTTTCCAACAACAATATAAAAAGGCAGGAGAAACATGAGATCATCCAGTGTCGGATTTGAGAGAGACAGACACTCCTTCATGTGTGTATTCTCCTGCTAGCTCTGTGCAATCTTTAGGGAGAAGCATAAACACTGAGTAATTTTATTAACTGGCTCTTCTATGGACTTGTTCAGGCCAAATTTGGATTTTGTAAAACAAACAAACAACATCTTTCTTTTTTGAAATCAAGAATGTAAGAAAGTATAAACAAGGGGATATTAAGTTTTCCAATTAAAAGAATTATCTTATATAATTAAAATCCCCAACACCACCTCCCAAATTCTGTGGTGCCAGGAATGAAAAAAAGTATAAATGCAAATGACAGTAACTTTTTCACTTCCACAATCCAAGCAAAATAAGTGGCTCGGTACAAGAAAAAAAAATCAGAAAAAGAAAAAAGAAGTGATGATTGAAATTCTGTTTTCTTGCATGCAGTTGCTACTAATAAGAGAAAATGTTTATAGTTTTTTAGACTGTTGTTTTTCCACTGAAGTTTCTGGACTGGTAGAACGGAGATCTCAAGAAATCTGATCACCAGTTAAACAGGATAAACATAATTGTGTTTAAAGGGGAACACCAGAAGCTGATAACAGCTTGTTCAGCCATAAAATTTACTCTGGATATCCAAAGCAATGTGTGTTTGGTATCTCTGGAGTGATGTCTTGAAAATCATTTGCCGCTCTCTGAAAATGATTTATTATCTATGTCAAAGAAAGTTGACGAGTTAAAAGGTGGATAGTGCCAGGGTTTCTTTGGTTACCTCCAAACAAACTCTCTTTATATTCTCCAAATTATATCTTCATCAAACTATATCATACGAACCCTTGAGATCTGATCCCAAACATGTTTTTTAAAGTGTGTATGTGTGTACATCTCTCTCCGTACATGTATTTATAGCAACTGCATAGAAGGGAAACCCTGCCGCTGAGAACTCAAATCATTCCTGAAATTATACAGTCTTAAATTAAAAACTGGTTAACAAAAAGACAAGAACATAAAAAGATTATTGTCTAACCTTAGTTTTATAAATCAGCGGTTGAAACAGAAACTAAGCTGTGGAGCCCCGACTTTCATTTGATTGAATGACTTCTGAATCACATTTCCCACATCCAAAGCTAGATCTGTCTAAGTTAGTTGCAGTTTGCATTTTAAGTCAAAGGAAATGCAATATCCAGTCAAATATACTTTTCAGTTGAAGTTGGTTGATTCAGTCTTGCCACTGGTAAGTGCTCTGAGCCAGCAGAATTCTCCACGGAGTTTGCAGAAGTGGTATTTAACTTGCATCATGTGTGGCAAATTGCTCAGTGCAATTTCGGCAATATTAACCTAAAGGGAAAAGAAAGGTCTGTCACTTAAATCTGGGCTGACTCCTTCGTACAACGTCGTAATTGGTAACTTTGCTTTCATCCTCCTCTTGTTTGTTTTGTCATGTTTGACAACGTACACATTTGAAAATTAATGGGTTAATCACCTGCATAAAGGCTTTATACCAAACGCCAAAAGGATCTTCCTGGATTTTGTTTGAAAGTTTGAATAAACATCTTCGTTTGCACTGCTGGGAGAGCACCTTCATGAAGCGAGCTGGTCACAGGAAGGAGAGCTACTTCTCTCTTTTTCAAATTCTGGAAATGCTGAAAACAAGTTTTCATTCGGGATTTTGCATTTCTTTTAACAACGAAATCAGTCAGTATCCATATGTCTATTCACCTCATTGAGTCTGTTCTCTTTTAAAAATAAGATTTTTTCATCACTTTGGTTATAGAGGTGGATTCAAACACAAATTTAACACGTACGTGCTTGTTCACTTTTTTAAAAGTTTCAAATATGACTTTCCAACACATTTCTAAACATATTTTTATTAAAAAATGTGATTAAAACATCTGAGAAGTTTTGGAAAAAAACCCCACCCAAACACAAAACCTGATATTTTGATGCTGGGCAAAGGGGCATTATTTTAACAAATACTTCATTTCGAAAATTTCCAAGTAGCTCAGTGCAGCGCTTTTACAAAACCTGTAACACCTTGTGCTGACTGACGGGGCACAAGCTTCTGGAAACATCTAATTGTAGCTCTTCAGGCTCGGTAGCTTATCACAGCCATTTGAATAGTCACTCTTATACAAATACAGGAGTAATATGATACCCAGCCTTACACCCTCAAACCATAAAGTAAACTTGTTTTTCCATGAAGCAATTAGAAGGATACATTTAGACATATCCTTAAAATAAACAACATAAGCATATCTGAAAACATTATTTAATGTTGTAACTTGTGGGTTCTCAGAATGACAGTTTACAGTTACTGAAATACCAGAGAAAATATTGATCAAGACGTGCAGGGAACGTACATGGGAAAGTCAGGGTCATGACCAGATGGATGAAGGAATTTGTATTCTAACCCTGGTTTTGCACAATGATTCCCCTTCTCTGGTTTACGGCCCAGGAGGGGGTAAGCGTCAGCATACAGGAAAACTCCCCAGTATCTCCCATGCTTCAGGCCCTGGCACATTTATTTGCTTTTCTATATACCATCTTGAACACAATTTCTGTTAATTAATTCATTAATATACAAAAAAACCCAACCTCCTTATGTTACAAAGGAAACCCCCTCATGATCTCATACTGTTTAATTCTGCGTTTTGCCTGTTTTACACCAGGAATCCATCACTGCCCTTACAGCCACACTAAGTCCCCTCTCAAAGCACCACGAGTCCCTGAAAGCAGAAGTGGCAGTAGCCGGGGTTTGTGCCTGGGTCGTTCCCGCCTTGCAAAATGTCCTGTCCCGACCGCTGCTGGGGGTCACCTTGGCCAGCAGCTTGTGCCGAGAACGAAACCCATCCCAGACACCTCTGGAGGTAAGGAAGCACAAGCCACTTGTATTTTTTCCAATGGCCTCTTAGCCAGAATTAATTTGGGGTCCATCCCTGCAGTGGTCAGTGTCTTCTCCAGGAGGTATCAGGTGTCCACGTTGCAGACTTGGGGACTCGGTGTAAAAGCCCAGATCCTAACCTGAGCACAGGAACGGGAATAAACTGCTGCTGCGTATGGAGCTATTGCCCAGGGTCTGCAAACCTCAAGGCAAAACCCTTTCTGACTGTATCAGCATCTCCCGCTCTTGCTGCTTCCATCCTCTCGGTGAAGGTCATGTTTGCTGTTCAAAGAAACAAACACAAAGGGAGTAAAATCTGCTTCAAAATTTAAAGATAAGCTTCAAAAAGGCAAAGAATCTCAGCCCATTTATTACAACTCTCTAGCCAATCATGCAGCATTTCCACCCCCTTAAACGACTGTTTTTTTGCTTGCTTATTTGTCTTTTTCAAGAATTTTCAGATGCCAGTGTAACCACAGTTTTCCTGTCAGAACTGCTACACTGAAACATCTTTCAGTGGATCCAGTGTACTCTGGAGTTTCTGGAGTTTATAACACAGCCATAAAAAATTGCTCAAGGCTGAATCTTGGCATATTAAGTGTCATCACAGAGGTAATTGCTTTTCTTTAAACACCTAGGAAAAAAAAACCAAAACACCCCAGCATCTGAAGTTGCCAAAAGGCTATCATGTCCAAACACCTACACTTCCACAGAAGGTTTTCTTGGCTTTTATTCTAGTCTTTGCGTTTTTTGGTTTGGTTTTTTTTTTTTTTTTTTCCTCTCAGCTGCTTTTGCAATTGAATGTAAGCATCAGAAAACAAGCGAGGTTATTAACCCACAAAAATGTGTCCAGTTAACAAAATGTTAGGAAACACAATGTCTAGGACAATGTGTCCTTATTACACCCTTTTCTAACACAACAGTCTCTCTGCTGTTAGAGGAGTGAGTAAAGCACGGGACTGAGGTTTGAATATGGCTCTTTTATTAATCCATTGTCAGCTCTGGCAACAGAACTGTTCTAATTTAATTTATTTCTTTAGTCCTTCAAACTTTGTCACATGTCAGTAAATTCAGGTTTACACAGATTAGGTCATGAAATAAAATGAAGATGGGGCCACGCTGGATTTTCAGGAGTAGTTTGTAGTCTCTCACAGAAATCTGCAAAAATTAGAGGATGAGTCACTCCTGGAAACTGCTCTGTGTTCCTAACTCTGAAAAATCTCTCTCTAGCACTATCAGCTAGTTGGAGAGATCCTGACTTTCAGTTTGCAAATGGTACAAAAATACCTTCAGTTCAAGGAGTTGCTTTGCCTATTTGGATATTTACAGGCTGAAACTGGAGGACTGTGAAGGAATAAATTACCCTACAGTAAAAAACCCCTGACAAACGAAATAGTAAATAAGCAATAACCAAGCCAACTGTTTTTCTGGTGTGTATTTCTGGTGTGAACTTCACCATTTCTCATAGCCTTTTGGTTATGGTTTTAAACTTTTCAATTTTTTTTCCAGGAACCAGCCAGTCATTTCACAAACTGTTGTTGTGAAGCATTTTGAGCTGCTGAATGACCCCACTGTACTCTCTGTAGCCCGCACTAATCCGTCATGTTCTGGTTAATTTTGCGTGGCAGTCACTTTTCAAGTCTGTTTGGGGAATACTACTGTGCAGCTGATCGTTCATTTAATAACATCTCAAGCTTGCCCTGGATCCCCCACCCGAGCTGGAGCTTCGGCTGCCTCAGTTGTGCCATTGCACTGCAATAGCCGAGAGCGTGGTGCCAGTGTTTCATCCCATCTTACTGAGAGATATACTGTTGTCTTTAATTAATTTTTTTTTTTAGTACGTAAGAGTTTCTTAGTTGAGTGATATGGCGGTAGGAAATAATAGGGATCTCTGTCCGCAGCTTTTAGGCTGCGATTTTGAGCGTGAAATTTGGGAGCTACATGCAAAGAGGGGCATGACAGCTGTCATCTCCTTCTGGTGAGGAGTTCAGAGCACGTTGCTCCTGCTGCTGGTGGCTCTTGCTCTGCTCTGATTTTTCCTAGGACCTCCTACAAGTGTAAGAGCTCCCTTTAGACCCCTCTTAATCCAGCCTGGGCCTCTCCAGCATTGCTCTTGCCACATTTGCCATGGTTGTTTGTCTTTTCCAATCCTTAAGAGATGGAGTCGTGGCTCAGGAATGAACACCACATCAAAAAGGTGCACATGAAACCAATACAGTTCTTTCCAAGAACGCTGCACGCTTGAATACAACCCTAAACAGTCATACCAATTAACATGCATATTCCAGCATTTCCCATAACTAAGTAAGAACGTCTCAGTCTGTCAGCACTTCAGGAAATTTCATCACCTCACTGTCCACTTCTTTCTGCAACTCATTAAAAAACCCAACACATTAAATCTTGCTGCTCGGCAGCTCTGACATGAGAACAATCCCTGGGTTTGTCTTTCCTTTGCTCTGGGGGTTACAGTGTACCGACTGCTACTTGGCAGTTTTAAGGCAAGAAGATACTTTCTCCCTTGTCCCAAAATGGCGATTTACTTTCTATAGCTACCCGTTACGGAGAAGCTTTATATAAAGTCTTCTGAAAACCCACCAAATGCCTCTCTGCCCCTCCATAAACGATCTCTATTCAAATGCATTTGTTTACCATGACCTACATTTGAATTTCTCATGAAGAAATATTCGTAGTTAATACACCCATCTGGCCAGGTACCAAGATTACACCACATCGAAGCTATGTCCACGTTTCAGATAAATCAATGGTAGAGATAGTGGAGCCAGGGTATAAACTAGAGCAGCACAGTGCAGAGGACGGACAAGCTCTGCGCATGGCTCATGAGCTGCAAAACAGATATCTCGGAGGAGGGTTTTGATGGAGGGCCAGAGAAAAACAAGACACCCTGCTGCCTTTCAGGAAACAATCAAGGATCGCACGACAGGCCGGGCATTCATAAGCAGATAGGTAGGTGGAAAGGAAAGGTAATATTGTGGTTAATGCTGCCTACTCTCCCACAGGAAACACGGGTGAATTTTTAATCCCTGAACATTGTCCCTTGCTTTAAGTAAGTCCTATGACCTCTCTGGGCCTGGGCTTGCCGTGTATGAAATGGGAACAATTGTATTTTCTTCCTTCTACTCTTTGTCTCCCGATCTCCTGCCTGTTTATTTTAGCCATTATATGTTTGTACAGTACTTAGCACAATAAGATCCTGTTCTTGTCCAAGTCCTCAGAGAAGTCTATAACACAAAGGTCAAGTTAATGAGAGAGATAATAAACCTCACTGAAAAAAAAAAAGAATGCTTGTCATTTTTGTTGGAATTCCAATAATGACCAGCTCTGAGTGACTAAACCCCAGGTGACTCATAAAGCAAGGAAAACACGCAAGATTTTCAGTTGGCCTTCAAACACATTGTGTTTCTTTTTTTAAACAGCAGCGGCAGCCCTCTTTCCAAAGATCACAAGTCCCCTGCTTTCTGAAAGTGGAAAAGGAAAAGACACCCTCTTTACTGTAATCTGACACATCCAATTCTTGGCATTAGGCTTTTCTTCTTTTGGGGGTTAGTTGACGTTCTGCTAGTGCTTCTGAGATGAATAACCCAAGATAAGTGTTCTCATCTCACGACACAAAAGCCAGTGTTGCACCCTAGTAAAACATGACGTTTCTTGCAGGGATGAGTCTCCCACCTTACCGCATGGTTTGGAATTGGCCAGCCGTTGAGATCCCCCTCCGGCAGGTTTTCTCATCCTTTGTTGGGAGCAAGTTTTGACAACAGCAATGCTAATTGATTAAACGTTCTAATCAGAGATTACAGCTAAAAGAGAGATAACATTTTTATTTCATTGTGTCTCTGAGAACATTAGCCTGTAAGGATCTAGCCACTTTGGCTGCGGAACCGTATCGAGCTATACTAATCGCCTTGCTTCCCCTTCTCCTTTTTTTTTTTGTATTGAATCCCTGAGGTCAGGTATTTAAAATGCTCGTTCAGTATTTATGATACATCTTTCACTAGGATTCAGGTGGGGGGAAGTCTCTCTAAAAAAGGTTTTGCAACTTTTATATTCCTTCTTTGGTAATTTTTACATCTAAAGCCAGCTGGCATTCACACTAGGTGTTTGGAAGCGTAAACACTCTCATTGAAGAAAATGACATAGGTTAAGCTATGGCTAAGATATTGGCGGTGGAAAGGGCTATATGGCTGGCTTTTATACAGTTATTTAACTTACATACGTACAGATTGGCAGAATGCAAAAGTGAAATGAAAGGATCATCCTGTACTGAGACAGAACAGAATATTCTTAAATAATGTATGGCAGTTAATTTGTCATTTTTTTTTCTTTGAAACCTTTCCAAGGAGTACAAAAATCAGGTGCATTATAGGCTTCCAATAACATTTAGAGTATGAATAGGTGTTTTTTTCAGATTGAATTAAACGGTGCAATGGGTAAGTGAATGGATGAGTGCACAGCCTCTGGGAACTCTTGCAGTTTCAGCCTGCCACTGAAACCAATTTCCCGTGGGCCTTGGGCATGCCACTTCTATTGCTTGGATATCATCTATAACAGTGAGAGTTACGTGTACTAATGGGCGGATCTAAAAATCTTGATTTTGATTCCTTTTCTCCTTTATGGACCATGTTTGTGTGATTGATATCTTTCAGATTTTAAGGAAAAAATACTGCAAAAAGTTTCCAAATCCTATTTCCTAACACACTTGAAAAAACAATGAGCTGGTCTCTGTATCACCTTCAATAAAAACAAACAAACAAAAACCACCCCAAAAAACCCAACTGTCACGTATTTTTTTATGCATAAAGAACTGTCCATGAAGATTTGGAGTTTTTATTAATTTTTTGAATGCTGCTGCTGGAAGTGCAGTTTGCAGATAGAACTGGTCTCCACCCATCCTCTGAATAATTTGCCTTTTTAGTTTCACAGTAAAATATTTGAATGAAGTGGAACTCTTGTAGGATTTCAGTAATATAATTAGATGCTCAGCAGTGGGTGATACTCAGATTGTGTTTTAGATACTGATGCTGCCAGTCATATAATACTGTCATTTTTGTAATTTAACACAGCTGTCAGCTTTTCCTTCTCTTAAAAAAGGGCCAAGATTATATGATTAGAGGAAATCTTGTAGTCCAAGTATATTAGCAGGAAAACTCTTCAGGAATGTAAGAAGGCAGAAGATAACAGAAACATAAAAATACGCTTGTGAATAGGGAGGGTAATATTCAGGGCCAGATTTTGATCTTTATTAGACTAGTGTAAATCTGGAGTAGCTCCACAAACCTCAAGCCAGTTGCTTTGACCTTGCAGCAGATTACAGATACACAGTGTAAATCACCAGAGAGACAGCTTTGTATCTTTATGAGAAGAGATGGGTTATAAATACATACAGATATTTACACAAACATATGTGGCATGAAAACACTCAGATGGTTGTTTTTATATGAACATGTCCAATGTTGTTTAATGCAACCACCAAGTCTGATGCCTCTGCACTGATGTCTTCACCCCCTTGACCTCAGAGACTGTACAATACTACTGCTACGATAACATTCAAGTAATAGCAAAGGGATTTTTGGCAGATTTTTTTCTCCTGTAAGTGTGCTAGGAGAGAATGCCTGCTGTACATAAGCAAAGCACCAAGCAAAGTATCAGATGTGTAAACTACATGTGAAACCAACATGCTGGTTACATTCTTACTGATGAATTACTTTTCTTTTCTTTTTTTTCTCTGCCATCTGATCAGAAAGAAATCGAGCCCGATGTTTGCTCTCTGTGCTCCCATGTGTTGAGTCTAGTGATAATTCACAGTAGTTTTTAATTTCTTAATAAGTTTCCCCATCCACTACTCTGACCGTCGAGCTCCGTAAGGAATTCCAGTAAATGAAGGTTTCCCCTCCTGATCGCAGCCGATCTCTTTCCCTGCAGGTATTTCAGGTGGCACAGGGCATGGGCATCCTGCTGCCCCCAGTGGCTACAGCTGCTGCAATGCATCGGAGACTCAAAGAAACAGATGAGCTAGGAAAAAACAATTTGTGACAAGCATAGCAAAAGCCAAGAAGAGACCTTGGATATATAATTATGGCTGATTTAAAAAAAAATAAAAAATTGTTGGCCCAGATTTGTGATATTTGCATTCCTGCAGGCTTGTCTGTTTCTCAAGCTGCCACCGTCTACTGCTGTTGCCCAAAGTTCACATACCTGCATGAATACTTTTTGCACTTCTCCATTTCTGCTGGGTTCTGCAAGCAGATATCCAGCGGGCCAGAAGCCCCACCTCCCTCCTCTTTTTCTGTCTCGCTGTTTGCTAGGAAGGACACAATATTTGGTGGGACTTTATTTTTTTTCTGCCTGCTGCAGCAATCAATATTTATTTTTTTGCTTTTCTGGACATTTCTTCTTGGGCTCACAGGCCAAGTTTGTTCTGATGAGGACTGTGTGGTTTTGCTGCAGGACAGGGTGGCTGCAAGTGATACTCATCTGGTCCCCTTTCTTACTCTTTTAAAAGTGCTCTCCTAGGCCATATGATAGATTCAGAGAGGGTGCAGAAAAAGCCCTAGATAGAACGTGCTCCCATTAGCTGCCAGCTTGTTACCCAGAGCCTCACTGGTGTTCAGGAGGTTTCCTGCAGGTGGGCAGCACTGACAGATGTTACGTATCTGCCTTGATGGAAAACACCAACAATCTATGAGATGGATTTCTCCTGGGAATGTGGCTGTGATTGACTTTTCTTTGTAATTTCCTCAGTTTCATTAGATTTGGCAACTCATATGACTGTGCTTTATTTTGGGTTATTTGCCTCCATAAATGAGTTGGGAAAAGAAGAATAATACATTTTTTTCCCTTCCATCTCTTTCCTTGACTTTGATTTTTCTCCTCTGTTAAGAATCACATATGCGGGGACCTACTCTGTTCTCTCTGGAAGCCTCTGCTTTGGGTCAACTGGTAAGACAGGAAACAGAAATCATGCTGTAGAAATTAAAATGGGCAGAGTATTGGGAAACTGCCGTGGGAGGACAGCTGGGACATTTGAGGGAGAAACTGCTTCGTCCTCATATCTCTTTTCTAAAAGCTTCATCAAACCATACCACTTAAAAATAAGGTTATGTAGAGATACCTGTGACTTACCCCTGATCTGAAGTTCACAGTATCTGCATAGAAAAGCCATTAGCATCCTTCTTCCTGTGGCTGGGAGAATCTGTACATACAGTTCAGGTGCTCTCTAATATTAGTAACAAATAGTAATAATGATAATATAGACGAAAAGGAAGTAATGGGAACTTTTTTGTCTCTGTAGTAAAGGCAAATTGTGTGGAGGCAGCTGTCTGCTGTGCAACCTATAGGCAAATACTGGTGGAGCTATTCTGTCCTCCTGTAAATTCAATTCTTTTTTCATCTTTGCATCTTTTCCCAGGCAAGAGAAACTTTGCATTTTATTTTTTTTTAACCAGTTCTGATTAATGCCTTTCTCAGTCCCCTCCCACCCTCTTTGAGTTTTTCATTTTAATGGCACACAGCTCAGATTTTCTTTTTCCTAGGGGAAATAAGACTGCTCTTGGAAGCCACCTCCACACCATTCGTGCAGAGTATTTTCTAGGGTGACTTAAGGGCAAAATCTCCACAACATTATTGCACCAGGTTTGTCATCTCACATTTCATAAATCCTTGAAAATAAGCTCCTGAAAAGCAGGGATAAAGTGACATTTGGGAATGGAGTAAAATCACAACCTAAACGTGAACTCCAGCAATGGGCGGGAGTTGGGTTACCAGCTCCTCCGTCTATTTAGAATGGCTTAGAGCTGGGTCGGAGCTGTTTGCTTAGCCCTGTTACGAACACAAGGGTTGAACTCCTGCCCCCCTCCCTCATAAATAAACTGATGTCCAGGCTAAAGTCAGATGCCCATCTTTTCTTGAAGTGACATCTACAGCTCACATCCGAAAAAATCTCTGGGGTGAAGAGGGTTAAGAAACATAAATCTCAGAAAATAGTTTATTAATACTACGATAGAAGCTCATGCCTAGGAAAGTCAGCAGGATGGATTAGGCTGCCTGTGTGTACAGTAAGGAGGGTTTTTTCCCTTCCTCCCCTCCCACTCCTTTTTAATTAGAAGCAGATTTAGAAAGTGGGACTTTCCTGAATAATCGGCTACAGTAAACTTTTAATCTTGGTCACCTCCGTGAGAAAAGAATAGGAAATCAACGTGCAGAAAGAGGAGAGACACTAATGAAGGGAACGACACGTCAAGGACAGGTCACTGAATTCACCCTGTAAGACTCTTGTTATTATTTTGCGCATGTGTATGTGCTGGTGGCTTATACAATTCAAAAAGCCTTTCTCTGAAGCATTCTCTGCTGTAAGATATCAGGAACCAGAGCGCAGGGATGCAGAGCCAGATACAGAGCTGGCTGAAAGCTTTTTCTGTAAAAAGAATCCATGTCTGGTTTTGTTTTCATTTGTTTTCCAGGATATGAGCACTTTTTGATGCACACAATTGGTGGTATCTGTCGACCTGTCTTCTCAGAATAAAAATATATAAAAAATAGGATCCCGCAGGGAAAAGAGGTCTAAGCAAGCTCTGAGTGCTGGGTTGAGTCCAGAACAGCCATGTTCTGGATCCCGCCGCTGGTCTGGGAGCAATCTAGGCTGAGTAACATCACTGCATGGGACCACAGTTACGCGAGCTGTAAAACCGGGCTAATGATAACTGAAACCGTCTGCAAAGCACCTGGAGATCTGGTAGCAAAAAAATTTATGGAAAAACTTGGTAGGAGTGTTACTCAATGTCTCTGGTCTATGCAGATGGATGCCTGCCTCCGTACTGATGTCTTGTTTGTTTTTCCCACCCTCAGCAGTGCCCTAGCAAGAGATCTGTGCCCTTCTTAACTCTGCCTTTGAATTGCACCTTCAGTGTTTCACCGTAATTAAAACTGTGTTTGCTACAAGCCATGACTTGCATCAATAAGCCAATGGGTTTTGAGATGTTGTATTCCATCCCAAAGCGTGGTGTCTGTAAGCCTGGCCTGCTCGATCCTGCTACTCTGTAGATTGCAACAAATCTGATTCTGGGAAGGCTCAGAATAACCCGAGGAAGCCCAATAGCCCACATTTTTGAATGGCTGGAAATTGTTTGAGTGGTGGAAGAAAAAGTGTCTCTCTGTCACAGTAACCTTTGCATTTTTTGCTTATCCTCTGTCCGTTTAGCTTTTGCACGTGGGCAAAGCTGTGAGTTTTGCATTGATGGACAACCCCTCTAGGTTAACGTTTTCCTTCTTCAGACTGTTGATAAAGTAGATATTTGTGGCAGGGACTTCTCAGTTTTTAATGCCATCTTTTCTTCCCCTGGCATGTGCTGAATTTGTTGCTTCACTGCATGTAGCATTTCCTATATATTTATGTGGATAACTTGTTTTTCAGCCTGCAGGAATCCCCCAGGCTCCCCTTGGCATTGTTGTACACTGTACCAAGAATGTTGTTACCTCACTGGGGGCAAGAACAACTCTTGTATGAAAGAATGGAGCTGTTATTTGCTTCATCTCACTGTATGTTTAAAACTAAACAAAACACATAGTAAATGTTGCATCCTACCAAAACCAAGCTCCTCTGCCTGCAGTGGATGAGCACCACTTTTTGCAGACTCAATGGCACATTTTCCTGTTCTTTCACGTTCTAAATAATTGACGTACTGAGCACAACGCTTTGCAGAAATAAACTGATGATAAGCTGCCACTGAAAGGCTCCTCATATGGAAGTTCAGGCCCATTGACACAGATAGTAGAAGTCCAATGAGGCACACATTAGCACCAGAACTGGCAATGAAACAAAGCTGGTTTTGGACCCTACTTCAATCATTTCCACTTGGAACCCCCCCAAAGCCAATAAAGCAAATACGTTAATATGATTAGGTTGAAACAATCCAAGAAAATGGTCAGTGTATACATGTTGGCACAGCTTTTGACAAGTATGTAAGATAAATCAGAATAAATTTACTGTAGTGAACAGGTGTGAAGTGTTCAATATACGTGGTGCTGGGATTGCATCTGACTGAAAGTGGGGAAAAATGGTTCCTGCTCTGTACTAACTTTATGACTGCAAACTGGGAGGAGGTGGGGAGAGAAAAAAAAAAGGTTATTTTTCACTCAGTTTATCCACAAGAAATAGTCTTCATTTATTCACTTAGCACCATTTGACCTGATAAGTGTCTCATAAAACAAATCCATAAAGAGACAAAAATTACTTGTATGGAATTAAATTACTCATCATTAGTAGCCACTGATTCTTCTAGATTAGGACTAAACTGTGATTTCTTACCTCAAAAACCACTTTTCATCTCTAGACATCAAAGTATGCAGTACTTTTGAATAAATGCTGGTGGGGCTTTTGAAAAGAGGAGGCAGACGCAGTAGAGAAATGAAGAGCTGTTTGTTTCTCTCAGGGTTATCTTCTAAGATAGACAAAGAACCACCACTTGAACTCATCTGACTCAACTCCAGCCCTGTGCTTCATCCCTTATGACTGTTTTTCCTCCTTTCCTAAATAGAGGTGAGCCTGGGAAGAGGAAAAATTAAGATATTTCTGACTTACACACTCCTTACATATTTTTCTCATGCCCTCCTCTGCCCGCCCCCCCCCCCCCCCCGCTTTTGTGGGGCAAAACCCCCTTGTGATGGGTGAATCTGGCCACTCAGTTTGCTTCTTTTCTCATTTCTTCCAGTTTTCACCTCAAAACCAAACACTATTTGTCATCTGAGAAGTACCAGAAATTTTCTAGACAAAACTGTTTGTATGAGATTTCACAGTTAAGTTTTGAAGGTCTGAAGTGGATAAGCTTCCCAACTCACAGAAATTTGACTCCAGTAATTGTAATACCATTTTTTTTTGAAGTTTCTCAGCCTGTAAGTAGCTTTGAAATGAATAAGGACTTGCACTGTAGCTCTGTAAGGTGTCTTTTATTCAATTAGAATATGTACCATGTTAACATTCTTCAGTGTTGTCATAATTCCTCTTTTTTTTTTTTTTTCAGTGACAATTAACTTGTCAACAGTGAAGGAGCTTAGAATTTGTTCATAAATCATTTTGCTGCAGGCTAAAATTTGACACGCTGTAGGTAAACATATTTTCTCCAGGAAAAAAATGACAAATATATTATTACCATTTTCCCCCTTTAGAACAGAGTCTCTGATGTCTCCATTTTATGACTAAAACAAATTTTCTCCAAATTACATTACACTGTATTATTACACTGTCAAGGTAAATGAGCACCACGAGGTTGAGAACTGCAGCCAGATCAATAGTGGGACAATTTCAAAATTTGGCAAGGGATTAATTTTCAACTCAGATTTCTGCTTTGTGCTCCTATCAAGCTGTCTCTCCTTCTCACCTTTGTGCATGTGAGGCTACAGGATTTTCAGGATTATGACCTGACCTTGAAAACCCTCCAGATGCTGGTGAGACCTATTCCTGGGGAGAGCTTGCTAGATCCACCCTGGAGAGGCTACACAACAATTCCTTCTCTTGTATTTCGAACATGCCTCACTGTGCCAGCGCTGTTGATTTGCTATTGAGGCTGAAAATTTTTGACAAGTGACTCATCACCGCTCCAGCAATATGTTAAATTTGATCATGGAGTCCTAGAGGGTTTTTAGCAAGCAATTAGGAGGTGCATGTGAAAATAATTTGTACGTTTGTCTGTTTGTTGTTTGTCTCCAGCTCTTCTATAATCAGTTACCTCCCTCGCTTCCGCTGTGGGCAGGAGGGGCCAAAGAAATGTGGCTGTGGTCCCTCTGGGCAGGCTGGGCTTGAGCTCGGAGGTGCCTGACCTGGGTATTCTGCGTTTCTGGTGCACAACGTGTGCTCCGGGAAGATGGGAGAGGGTTACTGTGAGCTGTCGTGCTGCTACTTGTCCTCTTCCACAACGAAAACGTGCTCCACTAACAATTACCGCATCGCTGCAAACAGACTGAAAAGAGACATGATGTAAAAATTAAATTACTTAAAACATTTTTGGGCTAACACTTGGCTTTATATAAACTCAGAGACAATCCTATAAGGCACTCAGGGCAGATTATAGGTTTGGGCAAAGCAAGAAAATTGCTGCCATTATATTGTTATTATTAACACCTTGTAATTAGCCCTAAGGAATCCTGAAGTTCTCTCTCCTGATTTGGCTTTAATGAAGGAAAATTGCTACCTTTGCAAGTTGGATGGCGCCCGCTCTGATTAGTCTTAAGTATAGAGGACTATTATTTTGAAAATGTTTGTTGTCATGTGAATATTAGTATTGCATGTAAAAGGGGGGAGGGGAGCGGGGTGGGCTCTTTTATTTCTTGACTCTGATGAGTCACATGTTCACTTTAGTTACGGTTGTCCCCTTAAAAATCAAGAATGGAAACCTTGTCAAGGTATCCCGACCGCAAGCTAATGAATTCAGGAGGATCCTGTGGCGAGGGCTGCCAGCTGCCCTACCTGATGATTGCATTGGCTGATGGAGTAATTGTTGCATGGAGATAGTTTTATGATTGCTTTGAGAGTCTGAATGAGATCATGCATGAGTTAGCACACTAAGTGCAATAAAAATGATTTTATTTGCATGTCCCAGAGCCTTTCCTGATTCCTTTGCTGCTTTCACAGGCAACGTCTTCCCAGTGAAATCAAGCCAACATTAATAAAACATCCCTTCCATACATCTCCACTCCTCTCCTCCCACATACTGTACGCTTTCATTACCATCTCTGGGAAAAAACTGACATTAAAGAAAATTCATCTGATCTTATCTGTAATTAATTTGTATTTTGATAATATAGAAGAAGAATTTTTGCATGTAATGACTTACCTGTTCATTATTTCTCTCCTTTGAACTCCTGTGACCGCTTAATAACTCATGCCAAAGCAGAACTGATTATGACATTTTCCCCACCCACCATCCAGGAAGGTTGAAGGTGTTGCCTCTCATACTTAGACAAATTGCTCCAAATAATGACTTTGTGCAAAATTAGTCATACATAATTGAGAAATTCTATAGATGAATAGGAAAGTAACTCGAGATGAAGTTATCATTTTAATGTTTTTTAAGTTAACGTGGGATTTGACATACCGGTTCAGACCAGCAGTCCACCTATAACAACCGACTGCCTTTTGTGGGAATGCGATCAGAGCCCGCTCCTGCTGGAAGCAACAAAAGCTTCTCAGTTGTCATCACGGAGGGTGCAGAAAGGCCTGGAGGGTACACTGGATGGCACTGAGCCGTGTGGTGTAAAGCGACATGAGCTACACTGGCTACAGAATCCAGAAGGGATTCTGGCTGGTTGGTCTTGGCTCTCAGGGTGCTGTCCCTTTTCCGCCGGTGACAAGCTGGTTTTCCCAGCCTGGTGGCACTGATAGACTCTGCAGCCAGTGATAATTTTTAATGTTATTTGTATTCCTGTAAAATGGTGATGTGGCATAAAGTGTCGCGTTGCCCACCCAACACAGTGAGACACTCTCAGCACCAAAGATTCATTAATTGGCTTTAAAATAATTCCTGGGCCCCCTGGACACATACGAATTAGGGTTTCAAACTCCATTTTGCTAACATGTTTTTTTTTTTTTTTCCAGAAATTGCTGTCCTTCTTCCTCATCCCTGGGAGAAATCTAACCTTTTTTATGCAATTGTCAGATCCAATAAGCAGATCTGTTATGAAAGATAGCTCACGTTTCATGATAAGTATCACAGATGGTACCAGAGAAATCAAATCTAAGAGAAATAAGAATCAGGTCCCAATTGTCCTATAACAAGTGCACAAACAAAATGTACAATATCACATCAAACAGGAGGAATTGCTTCCTCTTTCCCCAGGGATATACCGGATCACACCATGAAAGCTCTGCCTTTGTAACTGCCCAGGCCTGAATAGCAACACACGTGTTCAGCGATCATAAAATTATCCAGTCCCTCTTTTAAAGAGCTACAGGAAGAAGAAGGAAAATTAAGTCGAAGTTCCAGCAACATAATGGGATTATTTATACCTTTCTGTGTTAATAAAGGAAAAAGACAAAGTCTAGAAAGACGCTTGGGTTCCAGAGGTGTACATGGGTGAAGCACAGGATCTGAGGTTTCTGCTCTAGCCTGTTGTAAAGCCATGGGTCAGTTGAACAGGTCAACATCTGAAGGTGTTGGGATTTCAGAAGCTTGAGTCTTTATCTTCCACTGGTGGGTTATCAGAATTGTGCCTGAAGTTTGCCACACTTCAAAACCAAGCACACTTACTCATTTTTCATTACTTTTAGGACTCATTCTATGCCTTGACTTCATTCATCAAAGGTCAGTATTTTAAACAAAGCATTTCTTTTAGCCTAATTTACATATATTTTGTATTATCAAGGTTACCCCTCTCCTTTGCTCAGATTATTGAACATTGCCTGTACCATAGTACGATCTATCTTCAGTTTATTGAAGCAAGAATACTGAGACAGGGCAACACGTTAAAAAAAAATTTCTCATATTTAAAACTGAAAAAGTTGTGCGTTCACCATTAGGAATCACGATGGACACGAATGCAGACTGTATGCGGGCTGCATTCTCTGTTCCCCAGTGAAGCTGCTGGCCCTGTTTCTGGGTGTAGGGAAAGGCAGTCACATCCTGACAGCAAAATAAATGATGAATGTGATAAAGACAATGATGGACAGTTGATAGACATGGCCATATCCAATGCACATTGAAGTTGAGAAGAGTGGTTTCAACTGATTTGTGGGATATTGGCCCAGGCACCTGTTGGGAATGGAAAGCATCAGGGAGAATGTATTGAACTATACATGTTCATTGCAGTCTATAACACTTAAAAGGTGCCTGCTTGCTGCCCACAGTCTCTTTGGTATTACTGAATTAAAATAATATAGTGAAGACCAAACTGGCATTTCCCCACCCGCCAATGTCTAACCTTCAGAGGGCTGGCCCCAGCAAATCTTTGAACAAACGCTTCACTAGGTCCTGGCTTCCATCAGGTATTACCATTACACCTACTGAGAGTGATTTAACAGGTTGTAGACAGAAAATGGAATCAAAGTGCATCATAAATCAAACCAGAATAAAATAAGGGTCATATGAGCTTTTAATTCTTTGGCTATACAGGATGCTTTTTAACACAGGATGAGGGAAGCCATATGCCAGCCCAAGTCTATGGTTAAAATCTTAAATAAACAAACCAGTCCTTATAATGATATTCACACTTCTGGTTGGCTTTTATCAATAATGGCCTGTATTACCCACATGCAGCCTGGTGTAGAGAAGAGAAGGGAACTGTACAGGGGATTTGTGGAAAAGAAAACACCATCTTCACTGAAGCATGTTCTCACCATACTGTCACCTCTGATTGCCCTGTGGCTGCCAGGAAAGAACTGATTCATCCGGCTGAGTGGGTGGGTGTCCAGGACTGGTGAGGAATTAGAGATTCATTTCACTGCAGTTCAATTAGGCATGTTCTCTGAGAAAACGAGTGCTTATGATGCAATTTGTAGTACAAGTTCTGCTTCCCTGAGCAGAAATACTCCCTTTCCACAATTTGAGCTGACTACGGGAGAGGCAATGCTGTGGTAGAGCAGCAGTTCAAGTGGTGTTAGTGCTGCAGTGGATTTTCAGAGCCCAGTGGGAATCCAGACCTCTTCACAGTCTCCAGGAGCTCATGCCAGAGAGCTTGGATTAATCTTTGGGATTTGTAAGAGAGTCCCTCTTTGCAGCAGCCCCATAGGTCCCAGCCTTGCAGTGAGCTGGCTGTCTAGATATAGCACCCTTGTGAAGGGGCAGAGCACAGGGACTCCGACCATGAACGGCTGTCCCACAGCTTCACTTGACTACAAACTTACGGCAGATTTTTGGCACTCAGCTTTCACCATCAGGAGCAGCACATGAGCGCACCGGGTGAAAGAGCTCAGCGGAGGCAAAGGTGTCATTAAGTGCTCTGTTAGAAAGGTGGAAAGGTCCCGTCTTGACGCTTCACAACAGCACTCTTAATCACCTGCTGAAATAAATTCACTGGTGTCAATGACACATCTTGCTTCCTTTAAAATCAAAGGATGATGGTAACATCTGCAAATCTGTCGCAATGAGACTTCTGCAGACTGAAATCCTCTTAGTACGTAAGCAAGCAAGACAGCCTAGATGATTTTCCTACCATTTAGGCACCAACTTGTTCTGGAAGAGTGACATTAGCACGTGAAGGAATGATATCTGGATGCTGCTGTTCTGTGAAATGGGACAGGGAGAAAGATAGCGAAGAAGGTTGCACAATTAGGTAAATGCTTATTTCTCATGTGGTTGGGGAAAGTACATGGGGCACATATTGATGCACTCATGTTAATATGTGGCCCCTTTGCAATCTATGAAGATCCAAGCCTGGGATTAATTATTTCTTTGGGGTCATTTCTGGGATTTGAAAGAAGGATGTCATGGATGGTAGCTTTTCTTCAGTGTCGGCAGCTATAAAATTTGACTGGCATGACCAAAGCCAAGACAATAAAAGGCCAGCAAAGACTAACTGGATGTTTTTTAAAAAAGCTCTTAGACACTTCGTAAATTTAAAAAGGCCATCTGTATAACACAAAGAGCCTTTCTGTTCATTTTATCTTTCAGTTGCTGTTGCTATTTGCTTGTTTCCGATCTCGGTAATGGACATCCAGCCACTGCTCTGCAGAACAACAGAACAGTAGTTTCAGTGTCATGGTTTCAGTGAAACGAAACCAGCTTCGGGTGCTTAGCCCAAGAGCTTGGTGATGTAAGTTCCCGCAGCAATTAGCTGCTTCGTCTCCTCTTCCAGCTTCATGAGTCAGCTGCATAGATCAAGAGAAGTGAAAAAAAGCCCACAAAAGACTTCTATAAAAATTCACAACAATTATATTGCAATGACTAGAAGCTACCAGGGATGCTATAATTGTAACACATTGCAGGGTGTATAATAGTGTGACCTTTATAAAAGGTGCGTTGCACTATGATATTTCCAAGCACAGAGAAGAAACTGCGAACAAAGGACTGCTTAGACTTCTGAGACTTCTCCCTTTCTAACTTATGATTACCTCATCTATTTACACTAGGTGAGGAGAGATTTTGTGTGCTTTAAGTACATGTACTGCTTACTTCTTTGGCATAACCTTCTTTTTACAGCCTCTGCATCCTTTAATCCCAGCTGAGCTTAGTGCCTACCTTTCTGCCTATCTGGCTGCCTGCTGGAAGGCACGGGTTCTCTACTATTCATGTTGCATTGAAAACATATGTTTGAAGGGACCCACTTTCATTGCCATCAGGAACTGGAGGATGGTCACGATGCCCTGATGAGTATCTGCGCTCCCCAGAAGACAGATATTAAGAACTAAGCTTTGCACTTCCTTGGAGTACAACAGTCATTAAAAGGATACATAACAAACTGCATCCCAAACTAGACCGTATTCCTAATTGGAGATTTGAGGAAATACGGTTAAAGTTTCCTGTAACATATTTAGCTTTGAATTCTACATTCCATAGAATGGAAATTCTTCCAGGTATGCCCATCACCTCCACTCCAGCCTCCAAAGCATCTATGATGCTTTTGATGCCAATACAAAAAATAAGAACTATTAGTACAAGTAGACAAAGGGAGAAGGTTTTTCTTTATGCAGGCAGGAAGGCAATGGGGGCAGGCGTTGCGAAGCATATGAGCTAAGGAATGGAACCCTGCTGAGTAAATTATTTGTGACTATTTATTGGGAAAAGTTTTCTTTTCTTTTTTTCTTTCTGAATTATCCAGGAACTTTTTTTTAACAAATTTGTGCATTGTTTGATGATTAGGAACATATGCTTACAGGAAATGTCATCCTGGATCAATCAGAAGTCCAGCAGGCCCAGGGGGTGGGATTTCAAAAGTGCCTAAGTGAGTTAAAACATAAATCCCAGAGAATTTCCACTGGACAAAATTTACTCCAAACCCTCATTAGTCAGAAGTTCACATAAGCCCTGAAGAATGTAGGTTTATAGCTCTCTCAAAAGTCTTATTTACTTTTTTAACCTTGATTATTATACCTGGCTATTCTTGTTACTGATACAAATATCTAATACCTTTTTGAATCCTGCTAAGCTTCTGGCCTCAGCAAGACCTTGTGGCAATAAGTTCCCCGGGCTAACAGTGCACTCACTTTGTACACCAGTGAATCATGGTGGGATTTCACTTTTGGTGCCAGATGATTGGTCACAAGTGATGGACAAAAAAATTTCAAGAAATCCAAGGAAATGGATACAGCTGGGCAGTCTAGACTCAGGCAAACTAAGAAGGATTAAAGAGATGAATGGCAGAACGTCAACATGCCTAAATTCCCTCTGGAGGTATCTTCATGTCTCCCTTGACTATAAAGGGAAGCCGGGAGCAACTGGGCTCCTCATTTAAGTGTCTAAATTTAGGTGAGATGAATTTGGCCCAAGAATCTTGTTCTACCTTTAGAACTTCTAAAGCCTCAGAACAGTGTTTTCTGCCTTCAGATAAAGGAATAAATAAACACGAAGCAGCTCTCCAAAGCCTTGCAAGCCTGGTGAAGTTCTCCAAGAAATGTTAGAGGCACCTTAAAGCTTGATGCACACTAAGGTCCCCTTCTCAGTTCCTGCTGCCCCTCAAGAGGTTCTCCAGAAAAACCTCTTCCCTGCATCTTCTGCCACCATCCCTGCAATAGCTCAGTCTTCACCTTTAGAGAACAGAGATTTTATTCCTCTCTTAAAATAACCCAGCACTGATTTTTACTTTCTGAGATTAAAGCTGAACCTGACTGACATGGGGATTAGGAGCAAAGGTTAAACCCATGTCAGATTGACGATAAAGATGCAAAAGGAACAAATGACTTGATCAAACTTCCTTCTTTAAAGTGTTTTGCGTTAGTAATTAAGCTGACTGTTCATTTAGCATTAGCTGAGGAGCTTCTGCAGTTCAAATGAGATGTAAAGGAGAGGTTTTCACCTGCTGGCAACTAAAAAAAACCCAGGGAAATAATTATTCTTGTTCTGACTATTTAACTGCTCTTCACCTCGCACCAGGCTTTTTTTGGCAATGGGAGTTTTAGCCCTTGTGATTTAGGCAACTGGCCTCAAGGTACAAAACCCAATATATAACACAGAGAAAGAAAACTTTAAAATATACAAAACCTCCTTCATTCCTTATTTTCCCTAAACCCAAATAATTATACATTTTAATTTTGAAGTTGCCCCCCTCCCCATCCCAATGACCAAAGAGGAAAACCAAAATCAAAATAAATGACTAAGAAATTAGGGGATGTAAAATAATTTAGGCTGAAAACAGAAAGAAATAGAACGACTGACTCGGGAACAATGCATCAAAGAGATAAGTAAATAATGTGCAGAACTCCCCTAAGCTTCAGTAGCAGTGCAAATAACCTCTAAAATAAAAGAAACTGGAATACACAAGCTGAAAGTTTCCTTTAGGGTTGGGGAGGGTTGAGTTTTGAATCAAGTTGGCATGAGAAGAACCTTGCCTAGAGTGAGGTGTTTTTTGAGGTCAGGGCTCTCAGATTTGGTGTTTGGAGAAAAAAAATCTAGTAAAGGGAATGATGGGAGACCTCAAGGAATATGGCAGTTTTTCCTGTGTTTGAAGTATCTGACTTTTGGCAGGATTCTTTCAAGTTGAACTGACACTGAAAACATGTTGAGATTTGACCATCATTAGCCCTAAAAAAGGATCCCTTTGGCTGTGTATTAAAGCTTTGATATAGTATCTGATTGGAAAAGAGAGGGAATTTCTCCTGATCTGCCCTCCTTCAGCCCCGCACCCCCAGAAAGCTGAGGGCAAAGATGGCTCTGTCCCCCTTGATTCATCCCTCCCTCATTCCAGTTTGGTTTGGGGGCCCCCATTCCTATTACCACTCTGTAAGGGGTAACTGCTCAAGGTTGTTGTGTTTGGCTTTGTATGAGTCAGAGCTACAGCCAAGGACCAATCTTCTTTACAAGAAAGCTTTTACTTTGAGCAGCCACCCCCCACCCTGCCATTCTGACCAAACAGACTTTCAGTTCTGCAAACTGCTTAATGAAGCTTAAAACAATTCCCATCCTTTATTGATGTGAATTCCCCTCTTCTTTTTCATCTCTCTTCTGTTTTGGTATGCTGTAACCCACATTTTCCAAACAGCAGAAAATTTTCCCCCACCTACCTATCCACTGGTTCTCTGGAGTGATTCTGTAACGTGACAGTAGGTTGGGGAAACATTCCCATCAACAGAGTACCAGGTGTCTGTCTGTCTGTCTGTCTGTCTGTCTATCTATCTATCTATCTATCCATCCATCCATCCATCCATCCATCCATCCATCCATCCATCTACCCGTCCATCTATCCCTTCAGAGTGCTGAAATCATATTTCATTCTGCTTTAGAGAATTCCTCTGGTTTGCCACAAATATCTGAGCATTTTACATCCTGGCTTTGAGATATCTTTACATCAGGCTTTCCATGGTACTCTGCAGATGAAGGACTATATTCTGCTTCTGCAGAATCTCTTGATGTTGATTTGGAATAGTTGCAACTATCATTCGTTCCTGTATGCAGGCAATACAAAAGGATCGCTTTACCTTTTGCTGGAATACAACCACCTCTGGGGTGCAACATCTGCTATTTAGCAACAGATGACCGTGTTCCAGGAATAGAAGTAAAGAACGGCAGAACCATTTCCAGCTGAAACTGCAAGGGGGACCATGGCAGGCAGGATGCAATTTACTTTGTATGAAACTGCCAAACCCTCCTCTTCCAGGGCTGCTACTATTAATCCTGAGAAAACTGTCACGGGATTTTTAATGACCATAAGCAGTCAAACCTTGGTCTCCTATCTCATTCAAATAAAAGCACCTCCAGCTCTGCCATGCTTTTAACACACAAAGACAGCTGATGAGCCCTGAATTGCTCCCAGGAGAAGCCCACTTCAGAAGAACAATCCAAACTTAGCTCTAATAAATGGAAAAATAATAATAAAAAAAGCATTTGTGGGCTTTGTAACCAACTTTGTAGACTTTTACTAACAAACGGGACCAATGATAGATGCTGTGTCTTCGTTGCTGGGTGTGCCGACCTGGCTCTGCCCATCTTCCCCTTTCATTCCTTTGCAGAACAGTGAAGAACTGAGCAACAAGGAAGAGTTAGACTGCCCGTCATCTAGCTTGTGGTTAGCATGCACTTGTAGAGGATACTATATAGATATTTTTAAGCTGTTTTATTTAAGTATGATTACTGAGGAAGTACACTCACATCACCACACCCCTGCCCCCCCAGGGTGGTGCACCTTCTTAGAGAGGCATCATGTCAAACAGTGAGACGTGACATTCACAACCATGGGCTGTATCACAGGATAATATATCTGCCTGGGAAATCTGAAAAAATGCACTGACAACAGCCTCAGGGAAAAAAAAGAGAGAGAATGTAAACCATTATTATACAGAGAGGGAGAGAGAGAGAGAACAGAATATTCGCAGTAGAAGTTTTGCTTCTAGAGACCTGACTTGCTGAGTAAATAACTTAATGAAATGCTGTCTAATGTACAAAATTACTTTTAGCTGTCTGCCACATAGGACAAACCAGCCCTTGTTTACTAATCATTTATCAGCATTTATGACTTCTATTAAATTCAGCACTTAAAAAACAAGTCTAGAACATGAACTTCGTGACATATCTGTCGTATGCTCTTACAACATCATAACATTGGACACAGTCCTCAACTGCTATAAATAGAGTCCCAACAGAATGGATGAGCTTACACTCTTGATTTACAGCAAATGAGAAGCTAGCCCAGCATGTTTGACCAAGCAATTGGGGCCAGCCCTATCAAAACAAACCTGCTCCAAAGCAAACGTATTCGAGGATTCTCCATTCCACCCTCTTTCTCCTCTCCTGTATCACTGCCATGCTCATTGCTCTCATGGCAGCATCACATACATGTCCCTCGCTTTCCCTCGTTCCCCATGTAGGGAGGAGAGCTATTATGTATTTCATCACTCTTTATCCAGATTAAACCCCCTCAGCAAAAGGAAAATTCTTCCTCCACTGTCTTTTAAACTATGCTGATTTATACAGGTTAGCCAGAAGTGTAAATGAGATAATCTAGTCCTTTGTCCTTTAAATAATTTGGGCCCATTAAGAAGCCTTAGTGTGTTGTTATTTATTGTAGGTTCTAGCAGTAGCAGAACTTAAAAAAAGGTTTTATTCAAGGGAAAGGGAACTGAAATACACCATGCTGCTAATCTTCAAGTGCAAATGTAAACATCTTGAGTAATGCTAATTTAGCCTCCTTTGCCACTTGCTTTTCTTACCTCCCTTTCCCTTCAAACAAAATGTTACTGTTTGAAAACCTATCAGAGAGATCAAGATGACATCTTCCCATGACACAAACAGAATCAGAACTACATATCCAGGCAGAGGATCAATGGAAAAGTACAGGCAGAGCTGCTCAAAGTAGCCCAGCTGGCCTGGGATTTGTCAGCATGATGGGTCAAACAGGCTTCAGCATCTTCAGAAAATTGTCCTAACCCCAAGGGACACCTCTGGGCACTGCTCTGCCTTCAGCATGATGTGGAGATTGCACTTCAAACCGGCATGGTGGGGAGTATGTCAGCCTTTGCTGTCTTCCCAAGGGCATCAAGACCCACCTTGCTTCAGAGTTATATATCTTAGTCCAGAAACATACATGAGAGGAAAAAGTAACTCTCGGATTTAACTGGATTTTTCAAAATTCAGAATGAATATTTGGCTAACAATTTGTACTGGATTGTTCTGCTTCCTAAGTGGTTATCCAGTCCCAGTCTGGGGGAGACAGTACCTGCGAAGGTGTCTTTTCTCACTCTTCCACACAAGCAAGTAATTAACTGTCTTTGCTCTTCCTGGTTTGACTTGATTTTTTTTTTAAAAACTGCTTTTTGTCTCTCATGTACAAATATGTAACTGCCAATTAGAGGATTACAGCATTTATTAGCCAGGAAAGTTGTTACAGTGCCTTCATGCCTGTAGCAAAAAATTGTGGCCTGCCTGACCGCCCCCCCTAGTTCATAAGCCCCTTTACATTTTGTTGATTTTTGCCTCCATCTCAGGCAAACCTTAGAGATTCACTTCTGATTTAACTTCATATTCTTAGGTGCAGTTTATTACATGAGACTTCTTGCAACTCTGCTCAACTCAGATGAGACGCTGATTTTGCTCTCAAATACAGTGATGGGAAAGAAGTAGAATTTTTCATCACAAAATATTTGAAAAATTTCTTCTATTTTTTTGCCTGAACGCTGGAACTGACGACATTCACTGCCTTAATTTTTTGCTACGGAGGGCCATAAAGAACAGCTTATATCAGGATGCCATTGTGGTGGGAAGGTTTTCTCCAGGTCCATTTGTCTTATGGGGCAAATGGTTATGGTGCTGTCTCAGGAGCCGGCAGATGAGCCATGGGGAGCTCTGTTCTGCTGGAGGAGATCTGGCTGCGAACACAAGGATCTCCTGTCAACATTTTTTGAGTCCCAGAACTTGGACATGAGCTCTGGAGATCCTGCCAACTTTGTGCAATCTAGAAGAACTGGATGAATACACTGTTACAGAATAAATGAATGATGATTCCCCTCCTTCTCCCCCACTTCTTTTTCTCTTTCTGTTGTCTGTGAAAAGTTCCTGTTTTTTTTTTCCTTTAGCTCCTTGTTCAGAATTGGCTGGCCTACATTTCTGATCTTTGACCAAAAGTTGCTTGAAAAATTTGAAAAATCTTTGACCAAAAGTTGCTTGTTTGAAGCCCTCAGATCCATTTCTTCTGCTCCAGGGTAGGATTGTTAGGATGCCCTTTAGCCACAGGTCAGACTAGGAGAAAACCAGATCTTGTACATGTTTCCTGGCTCTGCTTCGGGCTGCAGGAACCAGGCTCAGTCTCACCACAGTTTTGGAGCCACCAGAAGGGTCAGTAGCCAAAGCAAAATATCCAAAGTCATGTTTCAGCCCTGAAACATGTTTCCTTCTTGATGCACGCATACTCTGGGAGATGTTAAGAGTGGTGGGGAGGAGGTCTTCGGTTGTATTTTAGTTTCTCAGAGCAGCAAAAAATGCCCAAGAATTTGCTTACTGTTAATGTTCTGCACGAGTTGCTTAAAATGGCTGCTTCCAGTCATTTTCCTGTTAATTAGACTTGTCTAGAGTTGAAAACAAAGCCAACCATAAGTTCTGGCAACCAATACAGAGCAAAATCTCTCTCCTTTTCAGAAACTGATAAATATTCATGGCCATGTGTCATTTCTTCCTTTTCTCTGGATCAGTGGCATGCTTCAATATTCAAAAAAAATCAGCGTCCTTACCCAAATTACACAGTGGTGGTGAGTGACTTTGTGAAGCTGTATTTATCAGAAATAATACCAAGATCACCATTCTCCCACTGTGTCTCAGAAGGATTACTAAACAAAGTATTATAGCATTTCAATCCCAGTCCCAAAGCCCATTTGCACTATGTCTTTTTCCAGTTGTCGCAGAATTACTTGGCTCTTGTCTCAATTTGAAAGACCCAGAAGGTACATGGATGAAAAGAAAAAAAGAAGAAATTTCTAAGGTAGTAATGTATCCAGCAGGCCCTTATAAAAATACAACAGGTCTTAACGTTTATAACTGCACCTGGTCCACTGAGGAACATGGTAATTGTACCTCCCGTAATTTTGGAAAACAGCCTTTTGGGACCAAATGTTGTTCGCGCTACTTCTGCTTGCTGGAAGCGCTGCCGTTTGCAGCAAGCCGGCAGTGTTCAAGGAGAGCAAGGCATCACGGCTTGAAACAGTGGAAATTAGTCAAATTTGTCTACAGAACAGGCTGGATTATTCCTGCCTTTGCAACAGGTGATTGTTCCTCAGCGGGTAAACAGAACAACAGCTGCAGGCAATTGTTATTTCCTCATTAATTGCATTTTAGGGCTCACTGAGGTTTTTCTGTGCTGTGGAACATTCCCAGTCCCTTGAAATGCTAATCGAAACATTTGAATATGTTGTTATCCTGACAGCACACTTGAGGAGGCTTTAAAACTGACCAGCTGTCTAACTACTCCCTATAAATCACTTGCCTTGACCTAGCGGTACATTTTTCTTTTCTTTCGTGTCTATTTGCTGTTTGACACAGGAGCCTGTGCTGTAACTGCTCATTTAATACCAGACAGTGTAATACCCTTGCAGCCTGCCATGATTGTCAGGTTGATTTCATTAGTACGATAAGATGCATAGACTCCTTTTTATCTCCTGTATTCTCCTTCTCTCTCTCCCTTTCTCTGTAATTTGGGTCTTTAAAGTCCCTGCTGTCTCCTGATCTACAGATAATTGTTTACTGTAATACTAGCCAGGAAAAGAGCTGATAAACTCCAGATGTAGCTAGGTCTTCAAATTCACTTTCCTTGCTCTATGCCCATGGCTATGGACCTCAGATAATATTTTGCCGCTGTCTGGGGTCCTCTAAAACTGCTAATAAAAAGAGGCTATTTAAAATGGACAACGATTATATCATATGTGATTTGGGTGGCTCATTAGGGTTTCTTTTCTGTTTGGGGGGTTGTTTTGTTTTTTGTTTTTTACAAGCTTCTTACTAGCCCCGCTTCTTGTTGCCTGCCTGTATCTGCCCTGCACTGTACTCTTTGAAGTCTTATCATGCCTCTTAGTGACAGGAGCCAGGATGCTACATGTTAACCCCCATAGAGCAAAGAGATGAAACTTCTTTCCATCTTCAAAAAATAAAAAAAAAAGAAAAATAACAATCACTCTTTTCTGCCTTGCTGGAGCTTGCGGTTAGTTTGGTTCTTTGCACAGTGATGTTTAGAGAAGGCAGATTGTCAGGGTTTCATAAACAAGAACCAAGTTATTGCCTCCAGCTTCAACAGTTTGTGAAACAATACCTTTCACAGGTTTGATAGCAGTTCCGTAGTTTATATTTTATTTATTGTTCCTTAGTTTTACATACCTCTGAACTTCCCCCTTCCACCCAGCACTGAGAGGCAATGTGCTATCAAAGAGGCAGCTCTCATATCTCTAACCTCATTCTAGGGACCAAAAATAGCCCAAAAGGCCCTGCCTACATTTCCACTGTGAACCGAGTTTATAACCAGTTCATGAAAAGGTTGACTATAAATATTTTTTGTGCCCACACGTAATGTGGTTAATACGGCTAGTAGTTGTGACATCCTCCCCTGGCACATGGGGATCTTCCTATAAACTGGTTTGGCACATTATTTTTCGCTATGAATTCAAGACCACCTAACCATGCCTGTTTAACCAGTTTGTCTGGCTCCTCCATGCTCCAGACCTGGGTGTGGTAGGATATCCTTGGATGCCTTGTTTCTGGTGCTGCCGGGGCAAGCCAAGGTGTAACTTTTTTGAGCATTCTGGTATGTGTTCAAGGACTGCGGGATGTCTGCCTGACCCGGGTGCAAGCCTTAGGCAATACCCCTGTGGACACACCACTGTGCAGCCTGTACACTATACAAACACCACATGGTCTTCTTCTGAAAACAGCTTCCGTGGGGATGTAGGCAGATGTGTACTTGTGTTCCAGGAGGGGATTGAACACTGTTCAAACCTCCTCCCCTCCCCCCCTCCCCAGCCATGGTCAGACTTGTTCTTTAGTCAGAAATCGGGCTTTTTTGACCTGAGATTTTCATCTTAATTTTGCAAAATCAAAACTGATTTTGGATCTGGCCATTCCAATTCCTGGGAAAGAACTGAAAACCTGAGGTTGGACATAAATTTTATGATGGTGTCTTAATTTAATTCATTAGCCATTTTACACACATCAAACCAAATTCCTTGTGTATGACCTCCCCATAGCCTGAGGTTTTGGAAGGCTCTAATATCCGAGGCTAGATAAGGAGGCTGAGCACCTTCCACAGAATGCCCCTTGCTCCTTTGCCCTAGAGCAAGGCAAGAGATTGGCAACCAGTTGCCCTCCCTCTGCAGTGGCATACCTGCGGAAAGGGCATCTTTCAGGAACAGGGAGTGAGAGTTCAACTGCAGATCTAATCTGGGAGGTACTGACTCTATGTCTCCCTGCTCTTCAGGCCTTCCCATTTCATGTTCCCCCAAACTCCTCCTTATTGCAGGCAGCATTATCAGACTCCACATCCTAAATACATTCCCAGAATTCCTAGACAAATATTTTGTTTCCACTTGGTATCGCATGAGATGACTCTACAAGTCCACTGCTTTAAGTTTAGCAAGAGAGCTGTGGTTCATTAGTAGGGGAGGCAGAAGAAATGACAATCACAAAAGTCATCAGCCTAAGTTATCTCAACTAGGCTTTTACTTTCTCTGTGAAAGCATTTTTTCCTCTCTGTTTTGGGCTGTTTCGTTTTACTTCAGGCTTTCACAAGGCAATGAGGTGCTCCTGGACTGGGTAACTGGGCATTTCCAATGGGTAATGAAGGACATAGCTTTTATTGCTGAAGAGAGGAGCTGATGGGCACAACCGCCTCCTCGAAGGCCAGACTGGTTGCCACCCGAGATGTCAGCAGAGATTTGCAAGACCCACCTTCTGTAGCCCATAGCCCAGTATCATTGAAACCCTTAGCTTAGCCATCAAATTAAATAGAAATGAATTGGTGTAACTCTTCCCTCGTAATAATGCTGTTTCATTGCCTTGTAATCCACTTTTAATTGGGATTTGCTTCCTGGCAACAGCATGTAAACAAGGAGATGGTCAAAGGCGGAAGGGGGAGGGGAGGGAATAATGCAGAAATGGGATCCCCCTCGGTCCAGCTTCCCCTCTCTAAAATTCCACAGTGTGGGTTGCTTCCACAATCATTTTGGAAAATGCCTTTCCTTTCCCCCGTCTTCCCCCAGATTTAAAAAGGGTCTGTTCTCCTCCCCTCTTCATGTAAACATCACTTACCTTGTTCTATAGGCAGCATAACTAGCAAGAGCAAGTACTCACAAAGTGTAAATTAGCTAGTGACAATAAATTGTCAGATTGCCTCTGAGGCAGAAACAAATGAATAGTTTAGTTTATTAATCACATGGCACCTTCACCTTTGATGTCTTGATGTTCCAGTTTTGGTGCTCCATTAAGCAACCCTGAGTGACTGCTGCAGCAGCCTCCACTAAACCAGAAATTTTGTTGGCAGCACATTTCAGGACTTCAAAGGCGGTAAATTACCTTGAGATTGTTTCATTAAAGCGCCCTTCCCAGTGTGAACAGCAATAACAGGAGAATCGAGATCAAAGAGCATCCATCTTTCTAGATTTGCTACATAGAAAATTACATGCTGAGGGTGTCTTTTTCACAAATCATGTCGCCTCCCATTTCAGCAAGAATGGTTCTAATTAGAGCAGAAGCCTCCCTGGCTGTGCGGAGAGTTATGATTGTCATTAATACAGCACTGGAAGCTTTTTCCTCTTTGCACTCCGCAGACCCCTACCCAATTCTCTGCAAAGCTAGCAATGTTTGTGATGTGCCTCTGGAGCCTAATTAGAAACAATTATGCTGATTAACTGATTACAGGCAGTTCTTTACAGATTCTTGGGAAGAGCTTTTCCTGGGATGTATATTTGTTTATTTTAAATATTCTTTCATTTCCCTTCCCCCTCCACCCCCACAGGCTGTCTAACTTCACATAATCCTGTGCTTTGCTTTCTCCTGTCTAACCATCAGGGACGCAACCTAAGCAAACCGTGCTGGAGACAGACCAGAGAGAAGGGACTGCTGGAGGTCCTCCTGGTACATCTCCTGTTTGATGTGATGCACCAGGCACAAGCCAGCCAGACGAAGGATCTATAGCCCTCATTCCTGTACGATTTATTTTCATTTTCAGGCACTCCACAGTTGGCTGCATTTTTCAGGTCACGAGAATCTTCCATAACAGGTTAAATCCCAGTAGTACCAGCTATAATGCATACAAAAAACAGAGACATCACCTGCTGGCCCATCCCTGTCTCGAGTGGCTGGTACCTTCTCACAACACCTTTTGGAGAAGCATGGGATGGAGCAGTCATGGGCAGGCAGGTACCGATCCCATGGCGTAACTGTCTCTTCCCAACTCACTTGCTGTGCGCAGGTGTGGAGAGAGGCAGCTGGGCGGGCATCACTACAAAATTAGGGCAATTCTTACAAAACCTGAATCATTTGTTCCTGAGAAGTCCCTTTATCAGCAGGCTGCAGAAATTGTCTTCCCGACTTCCCTTCCTTGTGGCCACTCATCACTGCCCTTTGTGTGTCACGGCAACTCAGTCTGCGTCAGAGGAAAGTAGGAGAAACCCAGCAGTCACGGAGAAATCTCCTTCCACAGAAAGGTTCACCCACCTCCAGCTGGTTAGAGGCCGATGTCTGCATTCAGACACAGCATGTTTACATCTGTCCGCTCTCTGATTTGATTCCCAGGTCTTAGTCACTTAAATCTGATGTTCTTACTGCCCAGATAAACATGCATCGCAACATATGACTGAGGACAAAAGCTTAAAAGGTGCCCAGGTAAAGTCTCCTGGAAAAAACCTCTCTTTTAATGGTGTTGCACTCGTGTACTGTCTGAGGTTTTTCTGGTGTACTGCCAAGAGCGGAGGCATCAGTTTGGTCAGACAGAATAGTGAGTGTTTCAGGAAACTTTCTTCTACACCTCTTATTAATTTCTTCTCTAACTAAGCAACTAAGAAACTTTGCAGTTTCTCTGAATGTGTTTCCTTTCTAGACTTCTGGCCAGAACAATTCCAGAGGTGCCTGTAACTCTTGGTGTGTTCAGTAGCATTTTCTGTCCCGCTCTTTAAGCTTCCTGAGATGTATCGGTTTATTTGCCGATTTATTTTATCTAGTGTAGCCCACTAGACTTTAAGCACCTCAGTCACAAGATGACTTTTACTCCTTAAGGCAGTATCATCATTTAATATACAGTGTTACAGCAGCATGAAACTGGGAAAAGTAAGAGAGATGTATGCACTAAATCTCTCTCCCCTGTATTCCCCCCAAACAAAAATTCCTGTTGGCAATGTCCTACTGGAATGTTCCCATCGGAGGTAGATGAAGAAAGTTTCCTTATGAAAGACCATAAAAGTATTCACGTGCCTAATGCTCTGACAAAATAATCTAGCACTCCTTCCTGGTTATAATATATTAATTTGATACAGAAGATACAACTCTACTCATATCTTTTGTGAGTTTAACCTCTGATCTGCAACTCTCCAGCCCCAAGTAGACATGAATGAAACATTCATAGCCAGAAGTGAAATTATCCAGATTATATCCATTTTTTTTCATAATTCATTGTAAATTTGAAATAGGATCAGGAAATCACTTTATTTCTCAAAAAAAAAAAAAAAAAGGCAAATGCATACAGTCCTACATATTATGGGCTTCTTGAAAGATGGTATCAAAGTGCACAGCTTGAGAGATACAGACATTTCATTTTACTCTTGTGTTTTATGAGACCTTTTTGTCAGACATCACAAGCGAAGCAAAACATAAGGAGCATAGACCCGTGGGAAAAGCAGCAGTAGAGATTTTTGTGTGAAATCCAGTGGAATCTCTTTCACCAGCTCTGCAGCACTCTGAATCCAATCTGCTGGATCCTGTTCCACAGAGAAGAGACTGAGAAGAATAAGCAGCATGCAATGATTTGTTGGATTCTGGTGAAGACACACCACGCCTAATTTCATTGTAAAAGGAACATACACAGCCATTGATCAAAATGTCTTTGTCATTGCTGGACTTATGCCAGAACTATCCTGGTATTTCAAGAGGGATTCGTGTTGCTTTTTGTGATATGAAGTCAGAATAAATTAAGAAGGGCCTCTGACAGCTGATTTTCAATGATAATCTTTATGTTAGGATTGACCTGTTTATTCGACCCAGTCAATCTCTCATCAAAATGACAGCTCAAGAGCACCGTAGATTATTATCCCCAAGGATGCATACAGATCCCGTCACTTGAGACAATAAAAGCTGATTAGTACAAAATCAGAAAATAACAATGAATGAGAAGAAAGCAAAAAAAGATCAGACTTTCTAACTCTGCCACAACTTAGAACAGAACATGTTGAAACCCAAACTGCGGATGTCTTGTGTGGCAAAAGGCCTTTATTGGGATGACTTGCAAATTTGTGATGAAGGAGAAGCACTCGTCCTCAGAGTCTGATGGGTCTCTCTCCATTGTAGGGCTCTGGGTTATGCTCTGTTGTCATATCTGGGTAAATGGATAGTGGCTCCATTTGAAGATAATAGAATTGCACTGTCATAAAACAGATATATAAATGTAACATAAAAGACAGGCTCAGAAGTGATGCCTGGGAGACGGTACAACGGAACAAGGTTGCGAGGCACCGTATGAGCTGTATGGTGTGTAGGGTTCGAACAGCTGGCAGCTTATATACTGTGGTTGTAGAAGTATTTCAGTACAGCTGTTGGTAGTAAAGTCTGAAGTGTACTTGTCTGAACAGCTCCTGTAGAGACTGATTTTTGTTTATCACTTTCCTAAGTGCAAAATTTACACATGAAATTAAAAAAAAATTACAGTAGTCTTTCTAATTGTGGTTGAATAGTCATACTGCTAATAAGTGCACAATATAACTGTAAACAGATCACAAATCTGGAAACATATTCATTTATGTTACCTTTGTTCTCATTCCAGGAAATACAAGGATTTGATAAGTTGACATTGATTTAATAGTCTGAAAACTGGAATCAATCTTTCTTTTCAGCCTTTTATTTTTCCTCCTGTTCCAAATTACAAACACATTTCTGCTTCCTGCAAGCTGTGCATATATTTTCATGGCCATCTTGAAGACCTCTCCCCCTCCCACCCCCACTAAGCAAGAAATGTCTTGTTAATTGAGGTTGCAATTCAACGTTTGGTGAAGGAAACGAGCGCAATACAGTTAAAGAAATTCAGCTTCACTGCGCGTTTGTTCTGCAGTGGCTGATTACTGGTGTGATGATGATGATGATGATCAGATGTTGTTTGAGAACTGAGATACAGTGATTGGTTTTGATAACCTGAAATTAACAACTGGATTTATAGCTTGTAAATATTCCTTGTGGTGAATTCTCGCATTGCTGGCATAATCCCCTCTTCCTGTACAGACCTCATTTATGAATCCCAAACCAGTGACATTATCCCCAGGATGTAAGACAAGACTCTCTCCTGTAATGCACACTGCATTTACTGAGTAGTCAATAAAGTGGCATTCTCAGACTTTTTATGTGGACCGATTAAATTGTATGTGACTGTGACAGTTAAATTTACACACACTGACCTACCACTCAGTTATAAAACTGCAGGCTTTTACTTGCACAAGATTCCTACTCCAGTGTTTCTCTTTCAATTCCTCCTTTGTGGTAAGGAAAGATCTCCTATTTTGGGTTTTGTGATGTGATGCAGACACTCAGTGCCAGTCTGGTGCAATCTGCCTGTAGGGCAGTGGCAGAATTGCCCTGTTATGGGGTGCCCTCCAGCAGCATTGAGTCAGAATAATTGCACAGCAGGGATAAAAAGACACCCCTACACCATTGCAGTGTTCCTTTTTTGCCTGGTGACAGGCATTGATAGCTGGGATAAGTTAAGGCTCCTATGGGCTGCTTCATCTCAGCCTTGTGGAGATGGCTCTCCTGGGCTGCAGCTAGAAAAGGGGATGCAAAGATCTGGTGGATCCTCATATATGGGTCTATCAGCCCCTATGATCTCTCCTTTTCCCACTGCCTGCCTCTGAGAATATGGGAATCATGTCGCGCCAGCCACTCTTCCTGGAGCCTGAGACAATTATTAGAGAAGGGAGAAATATTCTTTCTTCATGGAATTATTCTGCAACATTTTAATGCAGATTAGTATTCTGATTTGTTGAAGAATATATTTGCATGCTGGTTCAGCTTTATTTGCTACCCAAATCAGAAGTACAAACACTGAAATAAAAGTGCTAAACCATACAGCGATGGAGACATCAGTTCAGCGAGCTCCTGAGATGATGGGGGGAAATACGTAGCAGTGGCTGACTTGTAGAATTGTTTAGGCCAACGTTCAGATCTTTAGTAATACTTATAATCCTCCTGACTCTGCCTGCTGGTAATGGGGAGGAGTGGGCCTGTCTAGTCAGGAAGCTGACAGGTACAGGAACAGCAGAAGCTTGTAAAGTCAACGAGCTTATCTTTGAAAACCCATTACTAAGGCAAGGAGTGGGCAAAGCTGGTGTGAGATTATAGAGTACAATAGGAATTGTCCCATCTTATTCTCTCTATGCTGCTTTTGGTTGACATGAAGCTCTTTACCGAACAGAGATTTGAAAAGGTTTGACTGGTGGTTCTTTCCCAGCAATGGACCCATTTCTTATTTTTGTAGAAATGCTTTTCCTATGACCAGAGAAGCTATACTTGGGGTCTCATTTAAAACTATCAGAGTGAACGAAGCTTTGCTGGTGATCCTGACCCATTTGTGCTGCTGAGATTTCCAATTCTGCTTCCTGGTGGCTCTAGCACAGTGCAGGGAAGGCCACTTTCAGCTTCGGGCTGTGCTGTATTGCTCTGTGCGACAGAAATCATGGTCTAGTTGCAACTAATGTTAACTGAGAGGCAGGGGCTGGAAAAGTGCCTCCGTAGCGTGCTAGGGAAGGGTGCTCTCCATGGATAGCCAGGGTGCTGCTGCGGGCTTCCTCTGAATACTTTCAATGTACTCTAAAGATTTTGAGAGTACTCTTAATGATTTTGATGTGCTAAAAGATGTTGATGTCAGGAGGCCCTGGTGTCAGCAGGCCTGATAATAGAGTATTGTTCCCACGAGGGATGGTCCTTGCTGAGCAGCATCCCCAACACTTGTTATCATATATGCCTAGGATAAATGATATATAGAATCCAAAGTCAGAATAAACCAGACATTTATTTTAACTAGGTTACAAATGCAGTTTTGGTAAGAGATGGGACTGGGTATCACAGAAGAAAGAGACATACAAATATTTTCATGTATATTTATGGGATATTATGTCCAAGATGAAGGCAACCATTTGTAAAAATATTCCTTTTAAAACCCACAAAGTATAAGTGAGCTAGACGATGTTTAAATTATTATCCTTTGTGGGTACCTGTTTTATATGTTGAATATTTTGCAAAGGTTATGTGCAAACCACTAAAAATTCAGGGAAGTGTCATTTTGTAATTAAAGTATGTTTATTCAGTAAAGCGCTAGTATGATTTCTGCTTGAATAGTTCACTGATATTTGGACCGTTGCAGGTCTCAAAGGCCTGATTCTATTTTCAATATGCCGTCAAAGCACGTTAGTGGAAGCTCTTCCTGGGTAGGCAGCATGGAGTGAAATGTTTCATGCTTGCTCTGTCCTCAAAGAGATTGTCCTGCTTTTAAAAATGCAATGTGTTATTAATATTTTCTTAATTATCTACACCTGTTAATACACAAATTGACTTGTCATTGTTTCTGCCAGGAAAGGATGTAGCAGAAGCGTATTTTTATAGGACTGAGGAGCCCACAAGTCTGATACACTCAGTGGACCTGCAAATTAGCATGATAGTAGAATTTATAATCTGTTGAGGTAAATAGAAACCAAAGCCCACAGAGACATCCACATGTGGTAAGACCGGTTTGCTAGCCAAAACAAAGTCTACTTGTGTTGTTCACGTTGTTGAAGAATCTGAATATTAGAAGATGTCTAGGACACAATGAGGTAAATTTCCAGACAAGATAAATACAGACAGAAATATAAGCCGAGAGTGAAGAATAGGGCTACTGTAGGAATTTTAGCACTAAAAAATTGAGTGAATTGTGGGAGGCACACCCAGTTGGGATTCTGGTTTTCACAGGCTCTTTGCTTGTCAAACTTAATATCAAGTAAAATAACCTAATTTGACTTGGCAAAGGCATATAGTGTATAGACTTGATATCTGTGACAGAGGCTTTTGAAGTTTCTTATAAACAGTGTTTTCCTTGCTTTGGAAGAGATGGTTGAATAATAAACAACTTCCCCAATTCTGACTCCTACTGCTGGAAAGAACAAATCGTAAGTAGCTCATCGGCAAAGGAAATCCCTCTGCTCAGCCTGTCTGCCAAAAAAGGACTTAATAGTGTGCTCAGTCTTAGGCATGTGCTTAAAGAAGGCCTGAGTAAGGGTGTGTCACATTTTTAGGGGTTTTATTCCTGTTTTTTTCTGATCCATGACCTCATGGAAGCATGTGGCGGGACTGTCTTTCAGGCAAAACATGTGCTTTTGCTCTCCTGGGTCTTTTTTTCTCTCTCTCTCTCTCTCTCTCTCGTGGATTGATGTGAAATCTGAATGTGAAAAAAGAACTAATTTACCAGTTAGGATATTGTTGTTGTTATCATCATCATCACATTATCATCATCACCATCATCATCATCATGATCATCATCAGTCATCATCATTGTCAACAACAACATCATGATTGCTATTTCCATTTTCCCTGATTAGGAACCAAGCAGAAATAGGTTGCAGAAATGATATTAAAAGTATTTTGGAAGAAAATTTAGATCGAAGGCAGAAATGTATTGTGTTTGAGATGCTGTATGCTATCTTTGGAAATGGAGCAGATTTAGCCACTGGTAAAAGAGACATTAACTAGAGTGGTGATGGAGAATCAGTCAAAACCATATCCCAGAAAATTATGGTTCTGTATTCTTCCATTATGTCTCAGTTTCTTAGATACGCTGAGTCAGATTCAGCACTGAAATTTGGAGGTCCTGTTCTCACCAGAATTAATAAAAGCTACATACAATTACTTTTGAATTTTAATTTATTTGGTGATCAGAGCAAAATAGAAGTGGTGTCAGCTTGCACTAAAACAATGGTGCAAGCAAATAGCTCAAGAAGTGTGGCTCACAAAAAGAGCTATTTTTTTTTGACATCTTATGAAAAGTAGCAGACCTCCATCTCTCCCACCTAGGGATAAATCACCCCTTTCTTTTTTCTCTCCAAAATGTGCTTTATCTTGCCATTACTCTCCCTGTCTCTGTCCTTCTTTTTCTCTTCTGTTGCCAGTTTGTGAATGGATTTATGCTCAGTATGTCCAAATGAGAAGTAGCTCAGAGTTTCCTTTTGAATCTCAACTCTTAGTATTTAACTGCTTGGTTTTCATACTTTAATTTGCCTGATTCCTGCAACTTTTATTCTATTGATAATTGATAGACTGTTCCTTCCTTCCCAATTTCCTTTATTAGTTACATCAGGAAGTTTATTGGTGTTCCTTGCATGTAACTCAAGAAGACGGATAGCGCCACGCTTGTTTTCAGGCCTATGTAAATTAATACTGTCCAGAAGTCTAAAGGCAAAGATCAGCAAGCCTTAAAACCCGGAAGATATCTGGTTACATGCCAGAGGCCTCCTCTTCAAATGAAATGACAGGAATCTGGGGCTGAAGGACTTCCGTTCGCTCTTAATGAACTTGAGTGGCTCTTGCCTATAACCAGAAATGATATGCAGACAAACAGCTCTTAAGACACATGTCATTCCTGTAGCTTGCAGTCTATTATTACTTTTATTCTTTCCAGCGTCCCCTTGTTACACTGCAAGCCTGAAGACCAATCATGTAAAGCATGAATAATGAAGTGCCCAGGCATGCTGCCACTGATGTCAAAAGTGTCTTTGCACCAGAGTGCAAACAGAAAGTCTCATCCCTTAAACCTGGTGTGGCTTTTTGGACAGGCTATGCTGATTTACATTTATGAGCAAAACTCAGGAGGATTCCTGGATTGGCACAGTTGGGTTTGAGAGATTCACAGGTGTCCCTTCACCACCGAATCCAAACATTTTCTCTTGTCATTCCTGCTTCGCTTGAACAAAGATGCTGGTATATGTTTATGTGCCTTTGTACAAATAACAACCACAAGAATCTGTAATGATTTACTATCTGCGGTCCTCTACTGATACACATGTGAATACAAATACATTTACTGAGAAATAATAAAGGGAATTTAAAGCCACAGTGTAAAAAGCAGTGTATGAGAAGTTACCCACTCAAAATGTGGGTGTGTTTAAGTCTCAGATGTAACAATTAAATGCTAACATGGTGTAATACAATAATATGGGCACACAGTGTTTCATTCCAGTGGCAATCCTAATTATAACACTACTCAGTACAGGAAATTGCCTGTTCAACTACTCTGCCTGAAAACCTTAACAGAAAACTGTGCATATGTTTGCTTACATAGTGAAATAGAATGCAGAGCCGACTCCAAACAGCAAACCACAAGATCTCCTTTTTCCTTTAATTTTTCTCTTCCCTCCAAAACTGCACACGGTAGAGAGTAACACCGCAATTTATTAGCAGCATGAAAGTGAGGCAAGAGCCTGGTTACAAAAGGCAGTGGCATATGATTAAATGATGGCTCAATCAAACCGTCGTAACATGCTCAAAAACAGACTTGGAAGGTCTGTGTTCCAGCAGCGGCAAGGAAAAGACCCTCTCAACACCATGTGCGTATTTGTCCACGTGAATATCGACGGCTGTAAGTGAACTGCACTACCTGGACTTGCTGAAGTAGTTATAAAATGAGAGCTCCCCTTCCTCTCTGGATTCTCAGGAAGCTTTTGAAGAGAGACAAGCCAGATATTTATGAATTAAAATGCTTTCAATTCCATCTCTCCCAGGAGGGAGATAAATATCAATTTGATGTTCCTCTGTGCTAAAAAAAAGAATTTTGTGCTTTTTTTGGTCCCTGAGAATGGACTGAAGCTGACTTTTTTTCTAAACCTTCGCTTTTAATCTCTAATATAATGAATTACGTTACCCTTCAAAGCATGTAGTTTTCCAGTTAGTAAAATATCTGGAGGTATCCAACTCGGGGTTGGGACAATGGGATGCACAATTCTGGTCCCTGTCTTTCTCAGTCCTTTGCCCTCCTTGACCCACTCTTGATTACAGCCCGGAGATCTTGATAATAACCAAAAATTCAGCTGCATAATAGCAAATTTAGGCACCAGTTCAGGAAAGTCCTTAAACGTGCTTAAACTTGTTGCTTCATCACGGCCAAAAGAGCAGACAAAGAACTCAAGTAGAACAATACATAGACTGAGAAAGTCTCTGCTGGGGGCTTTGGTTTCTTAACTGTGTGTGTACTCCTGTCATGCTATTGACCTTCAACATCTACAAAAAGGCAGTATGATTTACTGGAGCTAAGTTGTTTTACGAGGCTTGGTTGAGACTTGAAGTTCTTCCTAACAACAAACAAGTGCTGAGTCAGCAGCTGGACTCTCCTGCAAGAGGGGAGAATGTGATGATGGGATGAACAGTTTTATACTCCTAATACATCTACTCAAAAAAGAACTAACTGTATTTGACCCCAGAGTGAACACTATTTACTGAATAATATCATGTGACTAGACAGACCGTATTCTTGATACTGCATCATCTTCCCCAAATTCCTGCTTTCGTTGTCTGTAGCACCACTCTCAGTGTTTCTTTATACTTTCTTACTACTCTTGTTATAAACCTTCTAGCAACAATTTACTGAGGTTTGATTCTAATTTGAGCACCCCAGTCTACCAAAACACTTTGTTGTAGAAAGAAAAGCTGTTGGCACCGATGTAGCACACCAAATGTTGAGGTTTACTTCTTTGACTTTACAGCTTTACTGGCATCTTTCTGTTGATGTGATTGTGCCAAAGGTTAATAATGCCCAGTAATACACCATATCCATTTAATTGGACAGATCAGCCCATAGAAAACTCTCACTTGTGTTGCCACAGGAGCAGAATCACCCTTCAGTGTGGCAACACCATGCATTGTCTTTTCCAGTGGTGATATGGAAGCTGGGGAAATCTGGGGTACTATAAAAAAGCACAAGACAAGTTGCTTTAACTCATCAAACATAAATTTAAAATATGAATATTAAAGAATGTCATTAATAGGTACAGAAACCTTAAAAAGGGTATTGTATTTTCTTCTGATTTCAGTGATGATGGTGCAAATCTTGGTTATATCACTGAAAGTTTCATTCCTAGTTTTGAACCTCCAGAACAGATTCTATTCTTGAAGTTATGAACAGCTATCAAAACTGAGTTACTAAAAAGTGATGGAAAAGAACGATTTTGCCTGTTGTTTCTTAGGACTCTTTTATGACTTTCTGACTTCTTTGTATCCCTGTGAAAGAAATGGCAGTTTAAAGACATGGTTAGACATGGGTGACTGTGTATGGATCCCATTTGTAGCGGTAACAGATGAAATGAAATATCTTTGTGAGTGACATAGCAGTCTGGATATGCCCATTCTGTCCTACGCCTAATTACATTTTTTATGTACACAAGGATTTCTCTTTCATCATCTCTGTCTCCTCCTTGCCTCTGTTCCCAACTGTCACAATTCTGCTTCTTTAGCCTGCATCAGCCATGCTTAATATGTGCCATAGCTTTGTTTATGGATATATTTTACTAATTATTATTTATTAAAATAATTGCCTTAATTAATCCTAATTGTTCATTGTTAATCACTCAGTAATACGCTTCCATTTGCTTGTACACATATTTTTGTATTAGTCATTATAAAAGCAAGACATAAAGCAAATGGTATAATTACTCACAAAAGACCGGGAGCTCAACCAATAAAAATCAAAGGGGAGAAAATAAAATGCTTTCAACATTCCTATATAGTAACTGGGACATCCTGTGTCACAAATGACTTTATGAGCTGTCTGGAGGTGGGATTCCCTTCTAAAGCCTCAGAAGGCTAAGAAATGAAATGAGAAACCATCTTACAGCTGAGGTGATGGTTCCAAATTTACCTCTTGTTGTTTGTCAGCAAGACCAGGAGAGAAGGTAAAAGATGTCAGTACCCTACTGAACTAAGATAGGCTGCCTGGGACAGCCTTGAAGGGAATGAAATTTGAATAACAATGTCAAAAAAACTCAGAGCTTTGTATTTTATTTTTTTATTTTCTCTTGGATGGGAAGAGAAAAAGCAACCACCTACTACTGTTAGGCAAAAGCTCAGAACCGTCTTAATGTTGGTGGTTACCAAAAATCACAACAGGACTTGATCTGTTTGCACTCACACTGGGTCAGTTCATGATCAGACAAGTGCACAGGGGTGAGGGCAGAGGAACCCTTGCTGAGAGCAATGGCAGTGCCATCACCCAGGTGGGTGGTTATCTCTCCTGTAACTCTAGCCTTTCCCTAAAGCCAAATGTAAAACCAGTACAAGCTATGAAGTAGCACGCAAAGGCTCTGCAGAGCTACAGAGAGAAGCTCTGAAGAAATGTGTCTCCAGGGCAGTCCTGGGCTGGCAAATCTATTCTGCCAGAACAAATACAGACTCCCTTAGGTGGGACTATCAGCTATCGAGTGTTCTCTGTGCACATGGCCTCTATCTCCTATGAGAAAACTGTTTCGTTTTTCCTGTTAGCTGGAAAGTAGCTTTCACATCAGGCAGAAATGGTTTGGTCCACTAAACAACTCTAAAGCAGTTAATGGTACAGGTCTTGCAACGTGAGCCTAAAGGGGAGAATAAACTCCCCAAGTGCTTGTTCTACTTCACTGGCCTAAAATGACTGAGGTACATGGACTTCAGGGAAGCCATGCTATGGCTATCAGCTGAGAGCCTAATCCGTGTTTATCTGTAACATACTGATCTTTCTATATATTATAATTGTCCTTAGTTAAATGATATTCACAAATGATTTATTCAACAGTTGCAGTTCCCACAGTTCTAAAGCTTGTTGACTTCATATTCTTGGGTAAATTATTTGTGGCTTAATCTGCTGGCAAAGTCCCAATGGTTTTGAGGAAGTTATATTAACAAAAGTTTTGTCCTGAATAAGTAGATTTTCCTCTCTAGCTGACAAGGTTTAAATATCTATAGATCTAAGTGCAATCTCTTTTCTGTAAGAAAAATGGTAGCTTAAACTCAGTGAAGCATTTCTCAGCTCACCTTCCTTCTCCCAACACTGACCCCCTGCAGCCAGGGGAAGTCAACCTGCAAGAAGTATGAGCTTATTCTCCCATATTTCCACTTATTTTTGTCTTTGATCCTATTAGATTTTCCAACAAAGACATGGTTAGTGGCAATTTTTAGTGGCTTCTATGATCTGGGAATCTGACCTGCTACAAGAGTAGAACAAATCCAATTCTGACACATCTACAATCTGGAGCCACACAACAGAAAGGTTTTGTATTATGTCTTCTCCTTCCCTTTTGACCATTGTTTTCCACGTGCTGAGCCAACTCACATTACATGTCAAAACTGGTGAATGCAGTAGGAGAGGAACAGCCTGTCTGAACAGCCATCACAGGTTGGTGAAATCCTGATGACCCCTTGTCTGGTCACAGAACAGAGGTGTCCTATGGCATAAATATGCCTTCATGTGAAGTGCATGTGAAGTAGGGGTGATCCTGTAACACAAATCTGCAGCTGAGAATGTCTCCTGAGGGCACCTTTCCCTGGAACCATCACACAGATACAGCAACCGTGTAAGGTCTCCGGTGGTGGAGTTGCAGCCTCTGACTTGGCAAGCCCACGCACTGTGCCCAAGCATACCCTTTGCCACATTTTGACAAGAAACAATCCAAAAGCCACTGCTCCCATTCAAGTATGTAATTCTAAACTTCCATACTTCTTTACGGATCCTGTGTGATGGAGACCACGTCTCTGCAGTCTAATGTTAGTTCTGTAGCCCAACTACTGCTAAACATGTCAGATAAAGTAAAAGACAGGAAAGGGGAAATTTTAAAGGAGTGAATTAATGGCTAAATTAATGCTACAGCTCCTCCTACAAATCCTCACTTACAAGCTCAGCAGGTTTTTCTTGTTTATCCACCCAGCCTGTCCTGGAAAGAGACCTCCTACCTCCTTCTTCTCTCTTGCTGTTGCTATTAAGAGAGATTTTTGTAGTATACAAAAGCTCTCATTGTCCTCTCACTTATACTAATTTTGCAATTGTGTAAATTCATTGACCTGAGCAGAGTTATTTTTGATTGACACTAATATATGCTGGAGGAGAATCAGGTTTTAAATATCTTTGAAAGCAGACAAGCTTGGAAAAAATAGTCTTATTTTAAGCTCCATAATCGCGACGATGTCCTTTTGTGCCATGCTGTTCATTTGTTACTTGAATTATATTTGTCAAACATTCATTCAGGTCAGATATTTGTATGTCCATTGTGTATTACTTTGTAAATTTAACTTAATTTGTTTGTAGTTTTTCTTTATAAATAACCTCACTTCAAAGTTATTTTAGAGTTTTTAAAGACCAGGAAGGCAAAGTGAATGCATATAAAATGGCTTAAGTTCCTAAGGCTTCAATAACTTCCAGGATTTCTCTTACCATGAAACTGAGTCATTTGTATCTTGCTATGTGATGTGATCATTCTGTTACCATGATGTAGCTAGACAAGAAGTTGTCAATGATTTACAGTCACACTGTCCTCCCCATAAATCACTGTAATACACAGTTTCATATGGATAGTCTTCAGTTTAGTCTCTTTTATGAAGTATTCAGTTCAGCTGAGCTGTGTAAAGTACTTGGTCTAACCACCAAGATGAGTCATTACAGTGTTATAATTGCTGTTTTCTATTTATTTCTTTTTTGTTGTTGCCATTAGGTCAATTGCTTACCTTTGGCCTTTTATAGCAATAGAAAGACCCTTCTCCTCTGAAATCCTTTGCTTTCTACTCCACAATGTATCATTGGGCAAAGCTAAACACCCAGTTGATTTCACCTTGAATTACTGAAGCAACTTCCTGAAAATGATTCAATAGCTTAATTTTTGTGGACATTTTCATCAAAAAATTTTGGCCCCATTACTGGCTTGGCTTTGGGCAGGATTACAGTGGAAATTGCAACACTTCTTTTTTACTGTGTTGTGCGTGATGAGAAAGGATTTACAAGCCTGTCCAATACAGTGGCCTTTTGCATACTTCAGAGGCAGTGGTCTCTCAAGCAACTTGCCAAACCCCTTGCTATGTGAAAACTTGTTGAGCCGATGTAGTATACATATATATGTGTATTATATAAATGCATTCTATGTATTGCAGTGAGTCAGCTTGAAAATCCGAATGAAAAATTAGAAGTTGTACTGATACTGTGACCTGCACTTTAAAAGAAACATCTCGGTCATTCTGTGCTATTAAATTTTTGTCTAACCGGTACATATTACTGCTAAGTTCCAAAGTCAGAAGATCTTTTCTATAAAATAACATCTATTGATAGTAATGGATGGTCTCTCCTTGAAAAATAATGTGACTTGTACCTGGTGTGAAACTACTAGTGAGTTGACTTACTGTTCACTGAAGTTAGAAGAGATTATGTTAAATGTGGCATCTTCCCCTGGAAAAATGTACCAGGGAACATTTGGTACTGTTCCAGCGCTGCATTAGCCCAGCTGAACATGCAGTTAGCCAATATTATACATAAGTCTAAAATAACTGTGTAAATTAGGTGCATAATTGCATCCATAAATTGTTGGAAAATCTGGCTTTTAAATTACACATCATAAACAATAATAACCCACTGAGATGATTGCTGTCAGTTTACCTTACCTAAACTGCGTTTCTCTTTGTCCAGCATAAGAATCAAGGGGTGCTCTCTAAACTTAGCAGGGAGCAAACTTCAAATGAGCAGTGAAAGCGTTTGCTTACAAAACATGTCAACAAGCTCTGGACATCACTACTGTAAGAAGTTGTGGGGCCTAAATCATAAAAGATAGTTGTGTTTTTGGTAGGCTGCACCCCTCAGCTGGTCTTAATAGTCTAGTTGCATTTTCTGGATCAGAAAGTCCCTGTATCATCTAGTCCTGGAAGCTGGGAGGATGTACAAAGAGAAGGATGTCTTTGTACCTTTGTTCACATCATACAAACACAGGATTTGGGCTAGATGAACTTTGGCCTGGTAGCTCGTTTTCCGACCTTATATTTCTTTACATTACTTTGCAGAACATTTCTGTTTCAGACTGACCTTGAAGTCACAAAAGTGGTTCTTATTACATTCGAATCACAGTTATTATTACCTTTTATTTTTGAATATCCATAGTTAGAAATGTGATTTGTTGTTATTATTATTCCTATTATTATTATTATCTCACAAACTTCAGAATCTGAATCTGACATAGTGAGGAATAATCTCACTGGGATCCTGACTCAACCCCATGCAGAATGCCAATGAAATATAAAGAATCAATTTAAAACTCCATTTTAATATCAGAATAGACCTGATAGTGGTTCAAGATAGACAGTAATTAGTCTAACCATTCACATAACAGCCACTTTGGAGGAAATTTGTCAGTATGTGACAAGAATAGATAGCTGTGACCACCAAGAGGAGTGATAGAGGATAGAAATAACACTTAAAGTACACACCTCAAATTACTATGATATTGTCTATCTTTTAATAATGAGAACATCACAACAGGGAGGTATATGAGCTTTTAATGACACTCGGTAAATGAGTTGGCTTGCAAAACAGCTGCATGTCCTTTTGTACTTATAATGGCTTGACAACATTTTGTCTAGAGGGCTGTGAAATTTTCCTAGCCTGGCCCGTTAATCTCAAAAGCAAATGTTGCTTTTCAGTGAGAAAGCTGCACAAACTGACTCTCCCTGCTTGTGCACTGTCACAGCCTGAGCCAAGAGCTGACGCGAAGTTCGAAGTTCGTCAGAGCCCTGAAGCAAGGAGCAACCGAGTCATTCATTAAAATGCATGAATCTCAATAGCTCCTGAAACCGGAGTAATGCTTCAGAAAAATGCAGGTGTGGATCTAGTGGGGGTGGGTTGCTGTCTGGAGGCTCGTGGGCCCTCCATGAAGTACCATCTAATACAAAAGTCATGCTTAGGGTTTCAAGGCAGTATTCCACTTGCATGATTGGGCAGTAACTACCCTTCCACCGTCATTTGCCTTCGCCAGTAATACTGGCTCTAGCATGTTTATTGGAGAAAGGGGAAAAAAGGACCCCTCATTCACAGTGGGTGTCACAATTCTAGGTAGGCTTAGAGATTTAAATACACGCATTGTTAGATCTGGGCTCTGAGTCCAAATAATGAATCATCTGTATTAATGGGAAAGCCCGTAACAGCATTGCCCTGGGTGTGTACAGAGTGATAGAAATTCTAATGCATTTTAAAATTAAACTTGACCTACAATCCTACTCCAATCTTAGATCTGTACAAAGGCATTAATTGGACTTATTCAACTAATTACTTGTTATTAAACTAGTGTAGAGACTGTACAGACTTGGACAAGCAATTATTTTCTATAGACGACAACCTGAGTTTTGGCAATATTATCTGAACTGGGATAAAAGTTCTTAAACCTTCAGAAGCTGAGCCTGCGGCAGCCAAGCCTATGAAGCCAAAAGATTATGCCAATGTTCTCATGGTTTTCATTTTGTTATGTAGGATGAAATTATGCCAAAATGTCATGATACTGTATCAGAAGTTGAGTGCATCTTCGCTGTACAGAACTGTCAGGTTTCAGCAGCCCACCCTAACCTAAGCAGCAATAAGCAGAGGTACCCACATGTCTCTTAGCAATCCAAGCGCTGAAAGAGATGATAGCTGTAAGACCTCTAGATACAAAAGATTTAATTTGTCTAGGGAATGGAAAAATTAAAAAAACACCCAGTGTTTCCAGTTTGCGATCAAGCCGGAAATCCTAATTTCTTATTTTAACGTGTTCACTGGGGGTTGCTGACAGGACTCCCAGGTATGAAATAAAGTTATTGGTTTTAGTTTGTGTACAGCTAATGCTTATGCATGTCTTTGGGTGGCTATGACCACTCAGAGGGATGAGGACCAAACCTTTGCTCTGTTTTGGGGGTTAGTGATGGTCCTTTTGTCGAGGACAAAAAGAAATAATGTTAAGTTTTCCTTTTTCCAGTGAAACAGTACTTAAGAAATGAAGTTTTAGAAACATCAGAGAAAGCCTACTGATCTACTTCAGCTTTAAAAAGCTGAAGGACTTGGCTCTGATAAGATTGACACTGTCCTTCTGACTTCTGTAACTGATAAATAATATAGTGCATAGGTACAATCTTGAAGTGTCTCAAAGCAAAATGTTTAGCAAATTTTTTTATATATAACACAACAAAATTATTTCTTTTCCGCCAAACATTTTGGTTCCATAGAATCAGCATTTTCCAGTGGAAGACTCTTCACCTGAAAATTGTTTGGCTGGAGCGAGATACACTAGTTGCATCTGCTGGTGATAAAAACATGTATTTCTGTAGTTCCACCCCTCTGGGTACTCAACTATTTCTCAAACACACTCTCTGTGAGGTCAGAAAATGCTATTCTCATTTGGCATTGAGGAAACTGAGTCACAAAGGGGCTAGGTGATTTTCCCAAGGGGAACAGGAAGTGTACGAAAGGGGTAGGAACTGAATCCTGGCTTCCCAAGCTCATTAACCTTGCTCTTCAAATGTAATGACTTCTTACTAAGTCAACTGAAAAAATTTCTGCCTTTCTAAGGTGTACCTTTGTTATATGTGGGGACCCATCCTGTTCTGAGCTTTGAAAAGCTTTGGAGCTCTCTGGCAGGATTTTTAGAACTTTAAAAACTATTAAAATGCAGATGTTTAGAAGGTGAAAAGCTTTTTTTGCAGTCTCGCTTTCCTTTTTTCCTTCTGGAGTCTAACAAGTTCCAAATGTTTTGGAGTGTCTATTTTCGTTGAGTTTTGGGTTGAAAGTGTTGTTCTTGTACATTGCTACAGTAAAGTGTTTACACAGAAAACAGTCTAGTCTGGAAAAGTAACAATTTGTTCACAGGATCATATAACATATTTGCCCAAATAGGCTCTTGGGAGCGAGAGCAACCAATCCATCTTCTCTCTGCAATGAATTTGCAATCTCTGATTTCTCTTTTCACCCATGAAATCTTCATCCTGCTCCCAGTGCCAGCTATAGTCTGTCCCGCTATTAACAGCAACAGCAATAAAGGAAAAATAAACTCCTTCTAGTCTGTAAGGCTTTTTGAGAACTGTGCAGACCAAACAGCTCATTATGCTTGCGCGTCAGCATCTTGAGAGAAATGCTGGCAGCCCAGGGAAAGAAGGAAAATAAAAATCCCATCAGAAAAATACTCTTTGCTCTGTATAATCCTTCTTTGCAATTCCTGAATTTAGTCTTCTTTATTAAAGGGAATGAGCTGTGTACATTCAGAGCTGTACGCGGTTTCCCTGTTTGTGCATCCAAGGTATGACACAATAAGGACAAATATCCGGAGGCAGGTTCAGAGACATTGAGTCTAGATCTTTAATTAATAGCTAGAGATCAATTGCATAATACCTGAGCAAATAGACACGTGCATTTATTATCTGAAAACAAGAACTCTGCAATTACGGTCATAAAGAAAATGTCAGAAAACAAGAAGCAACAAATACCCATTGTGGAATTAATAAGAACAGTAGTTCCCCTCCAGTGGTCACTGAGTAAGCAAACATTCTGGTTAAATAAACTGAAATGGAGCATATCTGGGCAACACACTTATGTGCTGGGTCAAAGCAGAGGTTAAATAAAAATTTGTTTTAAAAAGACCCAAAAGAACACAATATGACTCCCTACCCCATGCACCACATGTTGTTAAAGGAGCGAAGAGGAGCGTTGGGTACTTTCATGAGTGTGCTGTGTGACTTTGAAGTGGAGCTGTATGGAAAGCAGGGAGCATTCGTGTTTACCCCAGGCTCCTAGCAACTTCCCTGCTCACAACTAATCTTTGGCACTGAGGATGTATCGGCACTCGGCAGCCAAACACAACTCACGCCTGCCAACACCATGGTGACGGACTGACCCTTTCAGAACACATCAGCATTAGGATTTCAAAAAGGGCAGATTTTCAAGGTCGATGTTTATTTCGTGTAAACCAGCCACCTGAGGTTTCTGAGGTGCTGATCCTTAATTGGTCATTACAATAAAAACATAGAAGTAATTTCATATTAGACTGATGCCTCAGCATGTAATCCCAATTTAGGTCACTTCATAACCAATGGATTTTTGCAGCTTCAAATGCGTACTTGCGTGTCTACAACATAGTTAGATGCATCCAGTCACTTCAGAATAATTATTGTTGCTACCTTTTAATAAACAACACAAACCAATCTCTAGCAGTTGAGTGTGGTTGAAAAGATTAATAGCCCATATTCTCACAGCTCTATGGTGATTAACACAGACAGTGATTCTGGGGGCTGTACAAATAGCTCTGTGTACTCATGTGAGAATGAACCACATATTGACTCCAGGTTCCTCCGGCAGGTAAGAGCAGGAATTATTCACAGAGGTAGAAGAAAGGGGGGCTTGTCACGGTAAAAAAGCCTCTGACCAATCTAAGGACAAAGGTCTACTGAGGCTGAAGGGAATCCAGCTGCACTCAGAAGTGCTAACACAAATAACCAGCCCTGAAAGAAGCTGTACTTGATGCAGATTTTCCTCCAGGTTATATACATAGACATTTTGCACAGTTTTACAGACACCGCTTTGAATCTCTCGTAACTCCTTCTGCCACATCTCTTTACATTTCCAATATACCTAACTAATCCAGTAATTAACCATAAAAATAAATTACTTGTATAGATTATGTAACAATAACAAGGCAGCATGAGTCACTTTTCTTTGTTCTCACTCACTAGCGAACAACAACATGGGCTCATTAAGTAGGTACCAGAAGTTCAATATGGAGAAAACTCAGATCTCAAGGCTAGATAATTTGGCCTCCATTTGTTTGCCTTTGTTCTCTTTTGTTTCCAGATTAAAAGGGCACCATGTACTTTTAGTTTCTTCAGGTAAAAAAGACATCAGGGAGCTGTTCCTTCATTGACAACTGACCAGAGATGGGTTAGAGTGTACACAATAGTTGCTCGCTTTGCATTTACAGTTTAATATGGATGAACATAGCTGGAATTTAATTTGCCCAGGGAGAATTAGGAAATGGACCCTGCTGACATGCAGACAATGAGAAACTAAGTCACCAATCCATTGCCGCAAACATCCAAAAGCTTTCATGAGCAATCAAAGACTTATTGTGGAAAGGGCACAATCTCAGGCTCTGTAACCACAAAATCAGTGCAATGACTACTCCCAGGTCCGTGACGATCCGGCTAACTTGTGTTGGTACTTGGTACCTTTGTAGAATGGCACAGTCCCCACCCTTAGTCACACACAATCCTGTATATAGGTAGATAGATATAGATGCATGGACATTTATATAGCTGATCCTTCTGTTGAGTGGGAGAAGGATGATTTGATCTCTTGAAGTGCTTCCAAGCCCTTGTGGGGAACAACTATCCCATTTACAGATGAACACAAGATTGCACGGCCTCAGGAAGACCCTGAACCACTCAAAGCCTGGGATATTTCTGGCCACAGCTGAATGGCGTTGGGGAGAAGGGTTGGACAGCAGTGTGAGTATTCCCCCATCTTGGAGCAGGATGGCATTTGGACCGTGGGTCTGCAGTTTGGCACTGTGGAGTTCAGCAGCAATAACAGTTCAGGTGTTACCTCCTATCCTACCTCTTCTGTCCCGTTCCTCTTTCCCATTCTGTAGGTATCACCTTCCTCCCTTGTACCGGCACAGATATTTCTGGACCCGGTCACGAAACCAGACCAGGGAATTCACTTGACTTAGGGAAAAACTGAAAAAAAATGTCTGTTTATTTATTTCAGTCAAATATTTTCAGTTACTTGAGAGACATAACCGAGGAAGCAGCAGGGCAAAGGGATGAGTGACTGAAGGCAGGGAATGAGAAGAAAGGGTGTCTTAAGGCAGGATCTCCACTCAATCCCCTTTTTGCTAATATATGGCCTGAGGAGCCCTACTGGGGGTTGATGTTCTGAACATTCCCAGCAAACCTGGCTGTGATTTTACTCCAATTTATATTTGTCTATCTTCAGATGCTACTACCTCAAAGGTTGCTGAGAACCAGCCTAATAAAGCATGAAGCCTGCTTCAAAATGAAAATTCCCAATAATAAGCAATCCCAGCTAGCTTTCAATCTCACTGACTTAAAATAATGTAACCTTTTTTTTTCTAAAAATAAACAAATAAGGAAGTACTATAGTTTCACTTTCAACCAAAATGAGAATTTGTTCTTACATGGAAATGGGCCAACTAGATGATTTTCAGATTAAACATCTGGATAAACTTTCAGTAAAGTTTTCAAAAGTAGCTTCATATTCACTGAAAATGCAGTCAGCAGTTCTTAGAACAGTTCATCATCAAGACGGCAGAAATCTCATAAAGTTAGTTGATCCCATGGGTTTTCCACCACTAGGGGAGTCTGATTTTCAGACTTGGCTTAATATCGTCTGTCAAAATCAGGTCACTTGAAGACATCTTCATTTAATCATCTAGAGATTGGAGTGCCCAAAGTCATTAGTCATAGTGAAAATGCTTGTGCTGTTAGCTGATTTGGACCTGAGTTTGATTATAAAGATTAGAGTTTGAACATCTAAACTCCAAACCTGAGACAGGTTATCAGAAGGGTGTTCCTAATTCTGATTTCTTTTATCTTTAATTCATCTGTAGTTCCAGCTCTGTAAAATCACAGTTCTCTGAATCAGAATTACTATATATTTTATGTAAATGAAATGACATTATGGTGCCAATTGGCTCTTGAGTCAAGCTAACTAGGAAAGAATCTAATTATATCCATTATTAAATGTTTGTGCTCCATGGATCCAACTTCTTAAAAACAACAATGATGAATTTACAGATTCCTATTACCATCTGTTGCACGCTTTCCAAGTCTGGCAGGGGGTGGAAACCTTGCTGAATTAAAAATATTGCTATTTAAAGTCTTCCATGTATTCATTTCCTTAGACATGTGAACTTGCTCAGTGGCAGAGCCAGCCTTATGGTTTCTGTAACATTGCTGGCTGCTGAACTTGGAGCCATTTTAAACAACACAGTGGATTCTCACAAAATGTATTTTTTTTAAGCTATATCGCTCAACCACAGACCTAAGTGGACGATCTTTCTTTTTTTTTTTTTTTTTCCAAGGCTTGAAAAGCAGAATTGCAAGGAGTTAGAGCCGGGAAGAGGTGACTTGCCAGCGTTTCTGGCTTCACTGCAGTCTAGAGTTGTTGCCCGGGCGATTGTGTTCATGGGAGGTCTTTAACTGGCAAAGCTGCCTGCTCAGTTTCACAGGCGCCACAGCTACTTCATCATTTCATCAAAGTTCATTATGTTGGGGAGGGTACCACCAATAAAATGAGATTACAAGTGTCTCCAACGAGCCCTTAAAGACATAATTCCTGGTTTTACCTTTTGCCACATCCCTGTCTGTGGTCCTATAATGCACAGAGAGATTTGCACCTATGATACGGACTATCCCACAGCTTAATTGAACCAAAAAACTCCTGGAGAATTTGATTCAATTTGTCTTGCGACAGAACCTTCTTTTGTTTACTGTGGAGACGGAGTTCTTCATCTAAAAAAGAAATCAGAACAGTTTAATCACATGTTTTCAGGGAGGTGGGAGTATTTGGGAGAAAAGAAATTAAGCCGAGCCTAGATCTAGAGCAAGGCTGATCTATATTAAATGTACATCAATGGTATTTAATGCTCAACGAAATTCCAGGAAGGATTCATTACAATTCAAGGGAGGATCAATAATCAAGGGCTATTTATGGCTCTGTGCTTGGTGAATCACATCTCCACACTCTGCTTTATGAACTGCCAAGATCCGGTCCTGACACTCCTACTATTTTTCTGCTTTTATGCCAGTTTGACCCAAGTTCATAATACATTTGGTCTTGATGTAAAATTTTGTATATCAAAACAAAGAGAAAACCAGACTGAGTGTGGGTCAGTATTTTTGTGCCTTACTATCCTGCCTACACCAGTTTAAAGTAGTTATTCCTAGCTAAAAGCTTTTAGGAGAACACAGTACTCCATTTCTGTTAAAAGGTGGAATGGAACAGTAGCACCATGAAAACCTCAATTTATTTCCACATCTTGCTGGGTTTTGCTTTGCTGTGGATATCTAGGGCCAGATGACTACTCCAAATTCTTCTCTGTTCTCAGCGGCAAATACTCCAAAGACGAATACTAAAATATTTGCTTCCCTGATACAACATGTGCACGAGCTATTTGGCTTGGAAGTTGGTCAGTACAAAATTTCTTTCAAGAAAAGCTTTTTTAGACAAACTTCAAACTGAAAAGTCAGTTTTAAAAGTCATTGTTTTTCTAGCTCATGTTTTTAAGAGAAGTTGGCAGATTTTACCCTCCAAAATAATGGGAAATGATAGACAACCTGACTGGGTTTATTCTGCTTCAAGGTATCTCTGTGTTTGAGCAGACTGGACCTGGCATCAGTGGATTGACTCCCAGGTTTCACTGGCAAGGCTAAGAGCATGATTTTGCCTATTTCATGAGGTAAGTGAAAATTTTATCTAGACCAACAAATCTAGGACAAATCAGGTCATGTCATCATAACAGCATTCTTTCACCGCAGCTTTCAACACTACCTCCTAGAATTGCAAAGAACAATACTACAAAAGGAAAAACAACTTCAAATATCACTCTCCGAAAAAACACCCAACAATTTATTAATCCAGGTTGTGTTGTGTTTCATCTACAATGAAATTTTATCCAAAGCCCAGTGTATTAGAATAGGTTTGTGCATCTATTCTAGACAGATACATGGGATTTCCTACACAGGCTTTCCCCTCTTCTTTTCCTTCCAGTGCCTCAGACTCTCCAGCCCTTTCTGGGAACACTCACATGTTGGAAAATATTGGACAATTCATATATATCAGGAAACACAGACAAATCTGCCATCAAGGGCTCATAGTCTAAGTTTGTGATGCGCTTAAAGAAAGTCGAGATCTCATGAGCACACTGGAAAATAAGGTACTGTTCGTCAGTTCCAAGACAGCACATTTGTTCTGAATGCAAATGTGCATATCTTTCTTTGAATGAATGGGTTAACCACAGTTATTTCTGATTTCGTTCTCACTGTTTCAACTCTGAAATGCATGTTCAGACAATGAGACTGGGAAGTGACAGAGAGGGAGCTGCAGACTGCTCCAGTGAATCCACCAGCTACAGGTATTGTTCAGGTGAAAATTAAAATTGGCTTGAATTCCTGAGGCAATGAATCACTGTCCTTGTGGGCTTTAGTGTCTGCTTTGAATCATTTGTTTACTAATATTTGAAGCACGTTGGTATTTTCCCTTATTAAAAGTGTTTACAACAAGTATTCTGTTCGCCCTGGAGTCTTAACAACACTGGATGAGCTTTGTTCTAGCGGACACTCAGCTGTCACCATTACCCACCTGTCAGGGAGCGGAGATAGGCCGAGACAGAGTATCTTAGAGGTCAACTGGGAACATGAAAGTAGAGCTGGCCTCACTCTGCCCTGTTTTACCCCGAAACATGGCCTTCTCAAGCTGTGGTAAGACAGGTTTTTCCCCTAAGTATCTTACGGATACCTTTATCCCATACTCCACCACTGCTGTTGAACAGAGCGTACTGGGTGAAGTTCACCAGCTGCTCATGTTTTCACTCATTACGCTTAGCATTGAACTATAAATCTCATTTTACGTGTTGTACCAATAAGATAGAGAGAAGTAGAAGCTCTAGTGCTGGATCATCTGTTTTGGAAGGCTAAGGTTGGTTTCACCCCTATTTACGCCTCCCCTCTTCCCTTGTTTTCCCATGTCCCCTGAATTCAGGGAGCAAATGAATAGAGCAGTTTATTTCTCAGATGCTGCCCCTGAGCACAATATCTCAGTTGTGTGACTTCAGGAGATTGTGTGGAGAAGACAACGCCTCCACACACACACATACTGAAAAACTATTTGTGTACCTTGAAATCCAAGTACAGGACTGCCTCATTTCCCAAAGTGAGGGCTCTATTTTCTAAATAACTTGGCATTACTGCTCTGTTCATTACTATACAATCATTTCCTACTCTGTTTTCTCAATGTATTTTTTGCACAGGCTGTAATTATTACAGCCCAGCTTCTTCTTTTTCATTTTGATCCTTTGTAAACCTAGTCATTACGCTGCCTCAGACTGGCTTCCCAAAATGTCAAGATTAAAATGGGGCATGAAAGCTTATGCAAGAATGAGTCAGTGGAGCAATTTGAACCAATAAATATCAAAGCAGTCTCTAAGAAGTAAGCAATTCATTTGATACCACATCTTTCAACAAGTCTTTAGAGGATTTTCCTCTGCAGGGTTACACCCTGATATTTACGTCTTGATCTCTCCACTGTGCAAAAGTCGTAGTTTGCCTCATTAATGTGATGCTCTGTCAGGCAAGCATTTCTGTCTGCAAAACACATCAGATTACTCTCCGTTCTTAGCGCTCAGCAGTGATTTGCAGTGCTATCTGCTATCAAAATAAATATTCCAGAACCTTGGCTTGTACTACTTTCTCTGCAATTAGTGATGTTTTATTAGTTAATTAATTAGTTAATGCCAGATAGGGGCCAAGAAATAAGGAATGTGCCAATATTCATTTTTTATGTCACTGTAGGTAAATGAGTTGTCAAGACAAAAACGTTGATATAAAACTGCCAGGATGACTTACTGGGTATAATAGGGTACAAAAACAATGAGTCTGTTTTCACAGATATGTCCTGCTGCTACTGCTTTTTTCCTCACTGCTTTCAATCTGATGAGTGTAACAACTCTTGCCTTTGATTTTTTGCCATGGACTCCTGCACCATTGTCTTTTTCTCTTACGTTATCCCATTTTCTTGCCAAGGCTATGTTTTACTTTACTCCTATCCAGGGACCATTCAATAAAAGCTAAGACCCCTTGAAGCAAAATTGCAGTACTGGAAAATTCCAGCTCTTACAAGTTACTCAAAATCTGAATTTCTCAAATGGCATTTCTGTCTACAAAAGGCCCAATTTAAACTCTACTTAAATGCTACTTACTTGACACACATGAGGATGGAAAAATATTGTTTTATACATACCACTCTCTGTTATTGATAAAATAAACCATTCACCCACTACAAGGTGTGTCCTGTGCATCATTTGCACATGTTATATTCCTTCACCTCATCCATTTTACTCTGTGTCTTACAGGCTTTTACTGCCTTGTATGGTTTTGCATGTCTGTGTCTTTTCCTCTGTATCTTGAGGTTGTTTCAAAAGAAATCACATTTTAGTGACACTTNGCTTTAATTAACAGACAATGTAAAATAGTATGAATTGTTTTCTGCTTGGACTTGGATTCTATGCAAGCAAATTACTATAGATGCACATGAGATAATTTATAATCAAGAGCAAGAAGAATTATCCATGAGAAAATCTATTTCCTCAAGTGGAAATGTTTCAGAACTTCTGATACAAGATCCCTTTTGCAATATGTATGCTGTGATTTATCCCATCTATCAGTATCAAACATTACATTTAAATAGCTTTTTCACAAGCTTTTCTTTAAAATAAAAAAGTTACCTATTATCAGGAACTGTTGAGTGTTTTCCATACCAACCCCCAAATCTCATTTAATACTATTTTTATGTCTCGCTTTCTAAGGAAAGAAGCTCATTATTTCTCTTCATATGCATATGTTTCTCCCTGCATTTCTACTAATTGTTGAACACATGAATTAATTTCAGCTATATTTTACAGAAGGGAGGAAGGCTGAAAGGCACTGGCCTCCAACAGGTATTGAGAAAATGGATAACCAGGAAGAGAAAAGAGTCCCTGTTAATGCTTCCACAGAGAGAAAAAATGGCAGTATGAGATTCTACATTTATTAGACCTTAAGTTCCCATTCCTGGAAAATGAAATTTTTTCTTCATACTTAGAGGACTTTTTGGTTAAAAAATATTCTAGCACCATGAAGGTTTAGGTTTCATTTAGGTAAAAGAATATTCAATATCCAGTTCAAGATTAAAGGTTGACAAAGCCTTACAACTTGGCTAGCACTGAATAAACCCTGGAAGCTGAACATGCCAGAATTTTAGTGACTGTCCTAAAGACACCTATGAAGCGCTGCCATCGGAACACTGAATGCTTTTTCTTATTCTTTGTTCATTGTGTACCTCACATCCCACCCAATAATTAGTACTGGCAGCTTTATATTGGTGCTTTTGTTTTCACTCTTTGTTTACCTATGATGATATCACAAAAAGCATATACATTTCATTCTCATTTCATTCTCTTTCTTTTTTTTTTTTTATTTGGCTCTGGGCCTGTAAGTACTAACACAAAATCACTAATTGTACAATAACAAGCCAACTGCTTTAAAATGCACTTTGTATAAAAGAGTATTGATTTTTTTAAAGACATACGAGCGGAAAGAACTAGGAGAAACTGATGTGGCTTTCTTTGAGCAGAGAGAAGTTTCCACAATTCTGACAGTAGTTGCCTGACTCTGCAGAAAATTGCAGGGGCCAAAATAATGTTGCTGCATTTTAGGAAAATCAATCAATTTTAAGTTTAATGAAATCTCACCTGAGCTATTCTGAGTAAGGAACAAGTAGCATGGACATTTACTGTGCTCAGAAACCTTGTAATTTTGTGATGAACTGAAATCATGATGGCAATTTCTAATAAGGAAAATTTGAGGATAGGAATTAGTCCTATGATCTCCAAATCTGGGACAACCTATTGCCCCAAAGATGGCAACATTTCACAGCACTCAGGGATTTACTCTATTCCGTACAGTTGTGTGGCATGACACAGAGGCACATGATTCATACGGATATTTGAGCACCACAAATCATGTTGTTAGAAGAAGTGCAACTATCCGAGCTTCTCCTAATAAATCTGTTCCTGTCACAGAGGTGCTTCAGGACATTTCCTGAGCCTTTAAGGAAAAAAAATTATTAGTAGTATCGTTTGCAGAGAAAAAAACCCCATCAGTCCCTGCCTTGACACTAATAGGGGATGACTTGATTTCTCCTGGCTATAGCAAATAGATGGCTGTGATGTTCAGAAGAGTTTTCGGAAAGAAGTGGGTACCTCCCTGTATCCTGGATAGGCTGCAAAGCATCAGGGCACCACCTGAGAACAGGTAGCACTCACTCATCTTGCTCTTTCCCTTTCACTGTATTTTTGGAAAGTTTCTTACATCTGACTTTCCCTTACAGGACTTGCTGTGAAAAAGGGGAAAAGAATCTCTCTTGAAATCAGTAAGGCCCAGTTAAGAAGTCTTGCATGCCCACTGTATTTTACAGTAAATCCAAGACAGGAAAAGCAACAAACACACTAAGCTGTGATCCAGTAAGAATGTTTGGAGGCAAATGGCTGTCTTTGCTCTTTATTGGTAGTTGTTTTAAGAATGTATGTGGGAAGCTCTGGGGTCTCCCTCTTTTCATAAATGCCAGATGCACTTAAAAATCCATGCCATGAAAATGCTTTTCATTGTTAAATGGTTAAGGTTGGATGCTTCATATGAGCACAGGTTCATTCATTTTCCTGTGCTTGTTAAACCTTTCTCCCTGCAAATGCAGCACTTTTACTTTTTGATGGCAGAAATAATTTTCCCAAAACTTGCAGGAAAAACAGTTCATCTTATGGAACTTAAAATAAAGAAGGAATAGATTCTTCAGTAGATTTTGCCTTCCACATCTGACTTTCCATGTCCAGAAACATTTAATAGAACATTACAGACATTCCCCATTAAATTAAAATTCATAGAAATCTTATACAGGGGCTATATTTGAATCCATTTTATGTGCCTAATGGTCATTTTTTTCCCATGTTTTTCTTAGTAACTGAAAGTTCCTTCTGTGGTAGAAGCTGCCAGAACAGCAAATACAGAGAATTCCCCACGGAATGTCACACAAATTCCAATTCTGACTGGTTGCCATTTCATATTGATCTCAGTCATGATGAAGTATTAATTTGTACACAGTTGAATGACCATGGCTTTTTTAAAAAAAATCTAATTCAAATAGCCACGAAGCCTTGGCAGCTCTGAACAAAGACAAATTCTTGCTTTGCTCTTCTGCGAACCAGCTGTTGGCACTAGGTGTATTACAGACAAGGAGAAAGATCTCCTAGTTCATTTAACTCAGGTCAATACTGCCATGGAAAATCCTGTAATATAATTCACCTAATGAATTTACCAGTCTATAGCTTAACAGTTAAACTTGTAGATTTCACCTTCCAAATATAAGCTTATTTCATAATATCACTGCCCTGACAGCTAGGATCCTCCTCACTTAGAGCTAAGTTCACTCTTGGGCAATTTATTCCCAGTCTTTCTTGTGTTAACATTGTGCTTTAAAGCAATAGTTACCGGTAATGTTTATAAGGAACTGTAAACTGTAATGTTTATAAGGAACAATCATATGCCCTCCCTCACTAAATCTTGCTTGATTTACTCTGATTAAACAAGGAAAGCTCTTTTAGTCTTTTCTCATATTAAAAACTACTCTCTTCTCTGATTATCCCAGTAGAATGAGAGGTATTCTAGTGACAGCAAATGTCCTCATGAAAGAAAATGATAATGACATTCAATGATGACTTAAAAAAAGAGATATTTCACATAAGGTTTTTTTCTGACAGTGGGCAGAGCCAGCAATGATTGCATGTGATTTCCATACCATTGATATATATTTTCATTTTCTGTAAGTTTAACTTTAATTTTAACCTTTTGGAGTTTAACAGATTTGAGTTTTTGATACAGTGTTTGTAAGGCTATTGGTATTACCCTAAATTGCTGTTCTGCAAGGTCAACCTTAACCCCAATTTAACATAGCTTTTTTTCGCTTGTGAATAGAAGTAATAAGGAATTGACATTTTGCCAATTATACATTATAATCCTTTGAGATAAACCTTAAGGCAGCCCCGTTGTCTCAGGCATGGCAGAATCAATTGCACAATTTGTGGATTTCTGTTTAAGAACTTAAGTAGATGAATTATCATTGTCTACAAATGATTTTCTAAATCAAACCTGAGAAGTGGAAGAAATTAGTAATGATGTCTTATTAGTAACATGAGCTCTATAGAGCTCTTACTCCATGAAGACAGGCCTTTCTGCTCGTCTGATGCAATGTATTGCCACACCAGGTCAGATCAACAATTTTGCATTGCAGTGCCCCACTTCGTTTGAGACTTCTTTTTTTAGTAACCAGCAGCTGAAAGAGGGGTTAGGCTATTTTCGTTCACAAACGCAAGTTTTAGACATTTGACAGGCAAGATGTGACTTAGAAACTCTCTGCCTCTGTGCCCTGTAGAGCACCTGTGCCAGGATCATCTACTGAGCTTCTTGCCTGATGCCTGACAATGATATTTTGGATACATATTTAAGTGATCTTACCGATGAGGTCCTTGACTTAGAAACAGGAGAAGTGGGTTCTTTTCTGCAATCTATTTCTTCAGCCACCTTTTCTCAGTCTATTTAGCTTTTTTTTTGTCGTTGCAGGGCAGCAAGGGAAACCTGTCTCTCATTATCTAGTTGTACACTGGCCACCACCAGGGCCTTGATCTCAGCTGGGGCCTCAGGCACCACAGCAGTATAAATACTAATAGCACAGGGGAGTCCTTTGGTGAATACTTTTTGTTGTAGGTTTTGTAGGACTCATTTTCTGATGGGCCTATTTTACAAATTTTACACATAAATCAAATAAATATGGCAGTAGGGAACAGACTTTCAAAACTAAACCATTGCGGTACAGAATTCAGACAAGCATATGGCAAATATCCCGATGCTGCTCAGTTGTAGTATGTATCTATATGAATACAATTAGAACAAAGCTTATTTGAACTGCTTTGGTATGAACTGCTTGTGAGTAATATGACCTCAGTGTGTGCAAGAACATTAGTACAAAATTATTCATCAATAAATCACTCAGCAAATAATTCTCCCTCTCTGTCATCCTGATTCATAATTACCTTGCTGTCTTTTGTTTACTAATGGCAGCTAAATCTCCAATCAATTGCCTAGTAGGGAACCTAGTGAAAAAAAAAAATCTGTGGAAAGAGACTGTGCAAAGCAAGCAAGATGTGATAGCCAAAAGAAAGAGTTTAATGAAGGCCACACTGGAGGAAGGTTTTAATGTCTTTTTTCCTTCCTTTCACCCTTCACTTTTCTGGATTTCAGGGATTCTCTTATTCACTGATCTGTTCTCTGTTGCACTGTGCTCGGGCATGAGAGTTGTGGAATTTGTAGTGGCAGAAGATAACAAGCACTTCATGGATCTTACTTTCTTAGCAGTCCTTGAGTTTGTGTAAGCAATCCTTTTGTGCGGTTCACTTTTGAAAATATTGGCCTGCCAGGGGAGTGAGGCGCTTGAACAAAAGGTGGGGGAAGAATACTCAGAAGCAGTAATTTCATGAGTGATGCTTCCTGCATCCAACATCTTGTTTTTCTGACTTCATATCACATTGTGCCCTGAGGCAGTATCACATCTGGCAGCTGCCAGCATGCCTGCCTCTACTTTACTGCTGAAGCAGTCTAATGTCCTGATGCAAGGGGGAAGTGCCCTAATCAGAAAGGCACACCAGAAAAGCAGTGGTTATATGTATGCTATTCTGTTCAGCTTTGCAGACTCCAAAATCCTGGAGACAAGATATTGCACAATTAAAGCAGCTGTAGCAAAAGTGGAGTCACTTTGGTTTTGGCCAAGCATATACTCTATGTCATTACACTAATTTAAAAACTGCCCTGAGGATCGAAGGGACCCCTGGTCCTCAAAATATAAATGAACTCCTGCTTCCTATCTGTAAAGGAAAGGAGTCAAATGGATTTCTTACAATAAAAAGCCCGCTCCTTTCTTTCTCCCCAGAGAGCACAGAACTGCACCTTACATATCTGTTTGTCTCCTTTTCAAAGCCCCTAGGATGGTTGCCCTGTTTCTGTTGGTTTCTAGGCACCTTTCCACCTCAATCTGCCTTGCCAAAACCATCAGATATCTCTGTCATGTGAACTAGGCAGTGAGCCAGCAGGTCAGAGCTTACACAATTTGTGGCGCCTGCTTAAAGTGTCTGAGATTCTTACCAATCAGTCTGAACCTGGGGGCAAAGTGTAATTCTTTCGCTCTCGCCCGTATTTATAAAATCACACAAAGGTAAAGTATGACACTGGTGGATTGCTTTGGCTTTTTATTTTTCTGTATTGGGGAACTCAGAAAACTCCTGCGTCTCTTTGACTACAGGTTAATCCCTGCTTTGTGGTGAAGGTGCAAAGCAGCTTGTGCGACAACTGTCAAAAAATTAGGTTGAGTTTAAAGAAGTTATCTCTAGAAACAACGTGCTTAAAGCAGATTATGGTGTATGAAGACCTTACCCAGGCTTTAATTACTTCTTTCTCAGGCAAAATTTTCACTAAGCTGAATTTGAGGGTTCTTTTGTTACCTAAGGATTTTTAGACATAGTGCCACACAGCCTGGCTACATAGGATTCATTGCAAATATGCACCATTTTCCTAAGCATGAATGGTATTATAGTGCTTTTATCAATGTGAATGTGGAAAAATTGAGTTGGTCAAAAAATGGCCTGAGGAGAAGAGGGAATTAAAAGAAATGCAATTCTTTTAGCTCCTGTTGCTTTTTCTTTCTCCTTAGCTGCAAGCTACTGTCTCTTTACACATAGTTTTACTGTGCTCCTCCTCAGAACATTGCTGCACCATTTCTGGTATGACCCATACACACCCACACTCTCAGCCTGGTTCTTGACTGTCTTCCCAGTCTGAATTTTTACACTTTCTCCTGTACAATACCTTTCAGTCCGTTTACTAGTGGCTTGAAAGCATAATAAAGATGAAAGGATAACCCTTCTGCATGCCTATCATTTTCTTCCTCTTCTGTTTAAGACTGCAGGGGGACACTGAACGTAATGTGCTACCTGATAATTCTATAACCCCTCTATGGCAGAGGCTATATGGATCGTATTGTTTGCACAGTGCAATGCAAGAATTCGGCACTTGTGGTTTAATAAATGTTCCAGGCCCCAGGCACATTCGAGCTGTCTTTTGGCGCCGGTGAAGCTGGTGGTTAGGTTGCTGAGTGGCCCCGGTGCTGCTGCCTGCTTGCTTGCCGGCAGATGCCAGGCTGCCCCTCCAAAGCGGGGCTTGGAGCCACGCAGCAGCAGCAAGAAATAACACCGCTTGCCTTTTCTTCTTTCAGGAGCTGAAACACATGGCTTGACTTTGCAGGGCTCTTTTTCTTAGCTCCCCAGCCCGCAACTGCCCCTTCCTCCAGGACAGAAGCGGTGAAGCATCAGTCTGGCCCTCTCTCCTCATCCCAGGAGCAGCAAAATTCGGTATTGCTGCCAGGTTAGGGACCCCCAAGGTGCCTTTGGGTTCTCATCATTCAAGTCTTTGGATGGCTCCCTTTCCTCCTGTCCTCACCTAAAACACATTGGGCAAAAGCGAATTCCCGTCTAGCAACCACTTAATAATTGGAACTTCAGATGCTGCATGTTGCCACGCTCCTTTTACATATGCTCAATACATTTAATCATAAAGAGAACTCGTGTATGGAAAACACATGCCTGCTCTGGGTAGGCCAGCATTTCAGCTCTGAGTCAAATAAACTACCATGGATATACCCCACAATTCCAGGAAACTTTTTCTTTAGGATACACACAGAACATATAAACAAAGTTATAAAAATCAGCTGTGCTATTTTGCTTCATTTCATGCTTCAGTTGTTTGGGTTTCTTTCACCCAGAAATGGATATTTCCCCAGGCTCCTAATAGTGTCGTTCATCCTTCAGCGATACTTTTTTTTCTCTACGGTATTAATTTGTGCACCAGAGCTGTGTTAGTATTAGGACATGGGATGAAAGCCACAGCAGACTTGTAAATCTTTTTTTTTTTCTTCAGTCGTCTGCAGGAAGGGATCACACTTCTCCAGTTTTCTAGGAACACGTAACAGCTTTTATGACTGGAAAAGAATACAGGGAGCGGGCTAAAGTTGGGCCTACACAAGCCTAACAAGGCCTAGCGGAGGCCTCGCAGAGGGTCAGTGTGTTAGAGGAGCTGGCAGGACAGTGTCAAAAGGGAGTAGCACTGCCAGCACGCACTGTGCAGAGGGGGAAGAGGGATTTAGGGGGATTCTGACAAAATAAAATGAGAAATGAAGCAGGTTGATGCTCAGCTTTATCCTCTCTCAGCAGACTTGTTGCTGGTAATGGCACAGCAGCACTAACACCTCTTCCTGACAGCCCTTCTTCTGTCAGGGGCACAAACCCAGCTGTGGCTGTGAACACCTGAGTTCGGCGTCCCTTCAGAGTGCCATTCCTCCATGTTGGGATTGACTGGCTTGGAAATTATTTTCTTGTCTTGTGCAAAGGTGCTGTACTGACACAGACACTCTGCCCTGAGGGATTTATGAGGGACTTACAGTCTAATTAATAAGGAGTAAAAGATGACCGGTGGAAATACCAACTCAGTAGACATCCCTGACCCCTGGATGGGACAAAAAGCAGCAGTACAGGAGGGCTGGCTGCAGGTGTTGTTTCTGGGCTGCTCTGTCCCTCAAAGATGCCCGGCTTAGGAGCGTGAAGTTTTACCAGCGCAGCTACAAGAGTGTTTGGAGCCAGCAGTGCAGGACCAGAGTTACGTCATCTACTCTCATGTTTTTCTTACTTATGCCCAGAAGTATGAGGAAATACTCTTCTTCAAAAGAATATTTTGCATATCAATAACCCGCTTCATCCAAGATCTCAAAGGGCTCTATAATACAGTCATTAAGTGCAATTCCTATCACACTGATGCTCATGGAGAACTTGGTAACTGAACTCAGAAGAATACACCCAGGAGGCCTGACCCCCTGCACTCTTTCTTAACCTGCAAATTACATTTTTCTTAAAAACAAATAAATGAACCTAAAAATCTCTCAGAAGCTTTAGTTACAGGAAGAACAGCAAGAAGCACAGTCTTGGTTAGTGACATCACAAAACCCCATACTTAGGCTGGAACTGTTAGAAACGTTCAAGCGCATGTGTGGAAATATAACTGTAACCACGTGGTGGTGGTAAGTCATGGCATGCCCAGCCTATTACTTGCCTCAGTAGCTGGGTGCAACTAGTTTGGCATTTATAAAAACAGCACGCTGGCTGGGAAACAAGGATGCGTTAATTCCTGGGAGTACAACATTTCTCCAATGTCTGATATTTCCTCTTTGCTGATATGATGATATCTGAGGCTGGAAGCCTGGAAAGTCTGGCAAATTGTGCTGGCAAACTGGCAAAGTATGACAGTATTCTTTTGATTCTGAACGCAGATACCTTGATAGTGTGCAAGTGTTTGAATCTTGGGGCACATAATAACTCAGTGCATGAGGATGGGAAACCAGAAGAGAAAAAGGAATTAACTGAAGTCAGACATCTCTCTCTTTTGTTCCAGTTTTGGTGGCTGGAAGGGTTAGTAAGATTCCTTCCTTACAAGGCTGGCACAATTGCAGTGCACAGTCTAGGAGAGGAGGGTGGAGAATCCCAAGTGAAAAAACAAAATCAGTGTGTATGGCAGATGATCTCATCCCAGACTGAGACTCCCTGGAATAACGTGTGCCCACCTGTTAGTGTTTCAGCTACTGACAAAGCACGATACTGTGACTTGTTGTAGTGTGCGGTTACAAGGACATAACTACAGTTTAATCAAAACTTCAGCAAAAGGGTCTGCCTGTGTTAGAGTGCACATATGAAGATTATTTAAGATGATGACCAGTCATTGCTAAAATTCCGGAACAATGCAGGTAAGAAAACTTACTGTGTCTTAGGTGTCCATGTTTGCAGTTAACCATGTGTGTGAGGTTTATGCTCCCAGATCCGTTACCATTATCAGTATTGGCAAGCTGTTTGTCTCTTTACATATTCCTAGATGGCTCCCTATAAAACAAAATGACTACATTTATGCAGCTTACAGTCCTGAGTACTTCCAGTTTTCTGTTTCTGGGGTATGGTGGTAAAGCAGTTGTCAATTACATAGCAACAGAGGTACCCGCCATAAAATAGATATGGGCTTGAAATAAGTGACATCTCTCTATGCCTTCTTAAACAAGTAATATGATAAAGAATATGATTACATAGGTATTACAGGAACTTCAAGAAGCTGTGAACCTTTCCATCCTCCAGGGGAAAACAGAATGTTTGCAATAATTTCAGTGCCACACCACAAAAGCCCCACCATTCTCAATTAGAAGGCTCACCTTGGGGACCAAATAACAAAGTATGAAAACCATCTCCTGGTCCTGAAAGCTCCGAACAGGATTTTGAAATGTTTTTCTTAAAGAGTCCAGAATGACATTATGATATTCCTGCCAGTGTCTGATTTTTCTGATACCTGCCCCGCCCTGGCCCTGGCCCCATGAGTTTAGAGGTGAAGATAACTGAATGCAAATGTCATGTTTAAATCCCAAATGAATAATCCCAGAGCCTGGAAATCCAACTATTTATATAGGACTTGTATAACGATTCCAAAATCTTTCTCCCACTGCCTGGCTGGTGAATCTTAACCCTAAGAAAAATGACGATGGTCTGTCCCACTGCCCTTGTTGCCTGCTGACCCTGAGGACTTTCTCTTCATAACATTGGTGTTAGACACAGGTTCCATTCTCATTCTTTCATCTTACAAAACAACTACTTATGATTACTACATATTCTAAGACAGAGTACTATAAAATACAGGTTTGGTCTTGTTTTTCACTTTTCTTGTTATTTTTAACCACAAAATTCAATCAAAGCTTGACAAATAAAAGTCTAGCTTCTTGATCGATGCAAAATATGCTGATCCAGCATGACCTAGTAGCAGATCTTAAAATGAATATGCAATATTTCAAGCAATTTTCTGGTACAGGCTCCCTCTTTTTTAACGCAGGAAACCAGAAAAGAAGCAAAGTGAAATGAAATGGTCCCTTCATAGAAAGACTCCCATCTGAAAATTGTTTTAATTCAGGGCAGCCGTGGGTATAGTTTACGTAATAAAAAGCAGTTTTAGTAAAGTGTCTGTGGTTATACTAACCCAGTGTAGAGGTCCTGATCAAAGCTGCCTTGCAGCCAAAGTCATCAGCAATCCGACAGCAGGCTTTCGTGAAAAGGACTTTCTTTCTCAGCTGGGATGGCTCAGACCCACTCCCAAGAAAACTAAAGCTAAGCAAAAAAGAGAGTGCAAAATCAAGACACTTTTTCCACCAGTTCAGTATTATATATTCAAGAGAGGGAGACTTCAGACAGAGATGTGCACATTTAGGAAAATAACTGAGCCTCTACAAACAGCCAGAGATGGCTTGGCAGACCTGGTGTGAGCAGCCATGAGATTGGGGACTGTCACTTGTCTGTTGAAAGCTCTGTTCCTGTAGTTCCTCTGCTTCACTTACCAGCCCCAGAGAGAGATAATGCTTAAACAAAGTAGGCCTTAATCTCTGCCAAATATATTTTTCAGAGCTGAGGAAATAAACTGAGAATTCATTCTCCTGATCACAGAATTGATTCATTTCACAAAATTTAAACAAGCCAGCTTATTTTCCCTTCCGTTATTTCACCAGCTCCAGTTCCAATCTGCAGGCCTTGTAGAAAGGAAGGTGCAATAATGCAATCTTATGTTACGGTTATATGAGAAAAGGAGACAGGGAGGGACAGACTACTGAGTTTGCAAAGTGCTTCCCTAGGTGATCTGGGATTAAGCATATGTCACCCCACTAGGAGGCTTTTCTTTTTAGGTTGCCCCTTGTTTTTTTCATTTTTTCTCCCTCCCCTAGGTATGTCACTTCTAAACATCAACCAAATACTTCTATGGGCAGAAAATGAAGCCGCTACAGGCCTTGTTCTTTTGAACTAGGACCCAATTTGATTGGCGTCTCTTGACTTCTGGTAAACTGTGTGTTCTGAAGTGTGAGAGAGATCCCTGCAGCAATAATGTCCATATCAAATCATAATTAAAAACAGCAGTGAGGAATGTGCTGAGATTTGAACTGTGGACCTCCCAGGCCTAAAGCCCAAATTGCAAAACAGGACTTTAAAGGCTCATGGAAGCTTTAAACATCAGACATTTAATCACAACTAGTCTGTAGGGATGATTTCCAAAAAAAGAAACAAAATCGCACCACCACAGAGAATAATAACAAGATCTGAGTGTATGTTGTAGCAGAGAGACAGTTTCTTCACAAAGGGGTCACACGCTGTGCATCTACATTTCCATCTAGCAATGACAGCTTGAACATTTTCAAAGACATCTGCAGTGGGAATCATATCGAGCCAAACCTGGGGGAGAGGGAAGGAGGCTCTGAAGGAGTGTAGTATGCTTGTGATCCAATGGCAGTTTGCCATGAGTGGGAGGGCTCCACCCAAAAGCATAAAAAATAAATTAACACACCTACCTTTTCTGAGACTTCTTGGAACCTATGCAGGTACTTCTGTCAACCTCCCTACTACAAGATCCACTTACCCCTAACTGAGGTCAGCAAGAAGGTGAATGAATAAACAGGCTTAAGAAAGGATGACTATGCTGGGTCAGGCCAAGGAGCTGTCTGGCTCAGTATTCTGTCCCTAACAGCAGATACTTAGGGAAGGCATAATAAAAGGGCAAGTGTAAATGAAATGATCCTGCTCCTCTTTGAAAGGGGATATCTCTGGCTTACTAGTGAGAGCAATGAGTTGAAGTAAACCTGAAATGAAAAAAATTTGAAGGGATATTTTTCTCATGAACCAGAATAGGACTTGATCAATCTCAGGTATGACTGATGCCAAACCAGGACTGAGCTTAAAGCGTGAGATTCTAATGACATGTTGAAGACAAATTAGTTGGGCACTGGATTGAGCATTGCCCCTAGGTTGTGTATCTGCTTCACCGATAGAGAAGAGGCACTGCTGCACACCTTCTTGACCCACAATATTGAATAATCCCAGATGCACTTCCTGATGGGTTAGCTGACCAGCATGAATCAGCCCTATCCCTTATCTATAGATACAGGAGGCACATAGCTAAACACCAGCTTTGTGTTAATGAGCTGGGGGAGGACTTTCATTTCCATGCAGGTCACTGAATCTGTCTCACAGTCCTGCTTATGTGTTTGACGACCTTCAAAGCTCACTGTGACGCTGAGCCTTTTTTAGTTTAATGGTTAACAAACCAATTACTCTAATTTAAGAGAGCAATGATTTTATTGCATGCTATGGAAAGGAGTTGAACTTTGTGGGATTTCCTGACCTTTTGCTATGACATCCTAGTATTGCTGGTGGAGACAGACTTTTGGGTGTAACAACTGTGTAGGTACACTGAAGTCAGTAGGTCCTTGAGCAAGCTGTTGAGGGATACCAGAGATACTAACATCTAGCAACGTGGGAATCTGGGGGGGAGAGATGTAAACTTGAGCTTTCTTAAGGCTGAGGTCCTTTGCAACAGGGGAGTTGTGTTTCCCTAATGTTTCTACCAGCAGAGGTGGAGGGTGGGGAATAGATTTGTTCATCTCAGGAAGCCTCCCTTGCAGTGCTAGTATTTGCCTGAATACCTAAATGGACTGATGTTCCTGCATTTAAGAGTGCTTTTTTTCTGGTAGTGGCTGCAGCGAACACCTGCTGTCAAGGGTTCCCATTGACTGAAGCAATGATACTAAAGTCAGAACAAGAGTGGAATATAACTTGGGTGAAATAGGACTAATAACCTGCCAGAACTCAAAATCCTAAGGAGCTCTTGTCCTCTTCTTTTGAAGAAACTACTCTTTATGTCCCAAAACTGTAATTTAATTTCTTAATTTCATGGCTTTTAAGATAAGCTTTTTCTTTCACAAGACCCCCCAAAAGACAGTGTATATGTATGTATGTATTTAAATACATGACAAAAACTTCCTGGTCACTGTCAACCTTGCCTCTGGGTATCAACCTCACTCTGCCAATCTTTCAAACCCTGTAGGATAGAGCAGCGTTTAATTTGTATTTAATCGTACAATAAAGTGTTCACCACAGAGATGGTACTTAACAGAAAGAATTGGCTCTGGAGGGTTTCCTAAATAAAATGAATCCTCATCAGTGGAAGTCTTGAAATCTGGAGAATGGCAGAATTTGGAAGAACAGACAAGGTCGATGCTGTATGGGACCCCTATTCAGTGTGTTAGTACATAAGATAAGGAGAGAGAACACAAGTTAGGTCCTGTGTTCTGTGAAAAAAATTACAGGATCTGCAAATTGGAGATGGGGAAACTTCCCCTTTAGGTGCTGCTTCTTAGCTATTTGTTACATGAAGCTGATGCTTTCCTCTTCATGAGCTGAACATCTAGCAACCTTTATTTGTTCAAAGCCAGACCCCAAACACCTTTTAGACTCTGAAAGCATCCTACACTAAAGGACCAACTGAAATTGGTACTAGAGGCAAAAAAAAAGGGACAGGCTTCTTTCTTCAGCTGGAAGAAACTTTGCCTTCTGGGATGTCCCAAAAAGGAGAGATGGATTAGGTATGGAAATTGTAACTCAGATGTGAAACCAAGCTATAGCTAATCAAACATGCACATACTGCAAAAGCAAAGAGCATGAGACCAAAGATTTCCTTACCAATGTTGTCTTTCTTTTCTGGCCACTCAGCCATTCTCTGTCCTAGATTCAAGCACAGAGCTCAGCGAATGGCTACATTGGAACTAGAATGTGACTGAGAGAAAAGCAAGTGAGACACAGGAAATATAAAGCTGAGAAAATGAAAGAAAGGGATCATGGGTATGACTGTGAGAGGCAGGGAGAGAAAATGGGCAGATGGGTGTAACCACATACCTTATACCTGCTCAAGTCAATGATGTTACGGGAATCTCAGCCTGAATTTCACTGTTCGGGGAAGTGATTTGCAGCCTTGCTAGGATTCCCGCTTTCAGCATCTTGTCAGTGCTATTATTCAAGAACCTATTTTGATTTCTAAAGAGTTCTCTTTCATATCCTCCAGTATCAGGCCCTCCTCACACTCAGCTTTGTGTAGGAAGCTAGCTTTCAGCTTGCTCTTTGGGTTCTCATATGATAGTTGGAAGTAGCAGGAGAAGCAGCTGCCAAATGTTCCTTTAATACCTGAACTAGGAATCCTGTCCTACTGAGTGAGAAGACTGGGACAAAGACTGTGAAGGTATCAGAAGAAGTAGTACTAGGACGGAAGGTCTCAAAAGAGGTCTATGCATTAATTGGAGGCTGATAATCTCCAGTCGGATCTTTTCACGTGGAAGGAGGAATGCTGCTGTTGGTACATGATATCCCCAAGAATACATGAGGCAAGAGGCTGATGATGACATAATTATTATGCATTTACGGCACCTAGAAGCCACAGCTGAGATCAAAGACAAAATCAGTCTTGTGTTCCTACAGTAAAAACAAGCATAAGGTGAGAAAGAGAAGGATTATGAGTGAGGGAACATGAAAATGGATCCCACATGTGGATTTCAACCATCTGAGACCAGGGTTCTGAGTGGATGTCCCTCACCTCCAGCGTTCTTTCTCTGGCACTATTGTCTTGCAAAGAAATGTTGATTCACCTAGGTCTGTGTATACATGTTTCTCAGGATTTATTTTTTGAGGATCTGGGGATTGCCTAGTTTCCAAAATTGACTTCGTGCAACTTGAAGGTTCATATGCCTGTATAATACTTGATCCAAAGGAGGGTTGTATGCTCTGTGCCTGTCTTCCACTTCCCTTCATTTCATTTTATTCTGTCTAATAAATGCAGAACTTCCTATTCCAATATGGTATAAAATAGTTTGAAATAGAAGTGCTCAAACTGACTGAAATCAAGCCACCTTGGATGCTAGGATTGGTAGAGCTTCATTGCTGTTCAGCACTCCACCTGACCTGTTTGGACTTGGGAGAAATGGAATCTATTCGCCTCAGAAGAGAGCCACATTAATGGTTTGTGCTGATGTTCGAGTTAGCATTTTCAGGTCCAGCTTATCAGCTGTGCCCTGCAGAACTCATCCTCCATCCCTGGAGGGAACTAGGACAGCAGGATGCCTTCTATACCACACCAGTCTAAAAATAAGCCACCAGAACAACGGGCAGCAGAACAACTTCTGAAAGATGTTTATGTCCTAAGCTCTTGGCCAACTTTCTTCCTAAGCTGCCACATTCCCCAGCCAGTATGAATCCCATCTACAGTTTCAAGAGTTTCCATCTCATCTTGTGCACAGACCATGAATAACTGCCTTGTTATGTATATGCATGGTGGAAGGGTGGGGTGGAAAAAACTCTGGTAGGAGCTTGTCTTGAGCTTGCAGTAAATACTTACCCAACAGAAACATCAATGAGATCTGGCAGCTGTGAGGAGGACTTCTGGAAAATCATTTCAGGTTCCTAGGAAGTGAGCGAGGCATTTGGTAATGGGTGGGGACATCTTTTCTTTCCCTTGCCATTTCTTGTCAGAGAAAGGGGAAGATCTAATTCCTCATTACTCATCTAAGGAAATCCCCTGTACCTAGAAACTATATCCTCTGCACCTAGTCTATGCTTGTACTGTCTTTAGAGAAGTCTCAGGAGGAACCTTAAGTAGTGTAATACCAGATATGTCGCTCTCCAACAGTCCCAGTAGTTGTGGGAGTCATAGAGGCTGCCTGTCTAGGAATGCCAAGCAGAGAAAGGCAGAAAGCACAGTAAAAGCTGTCAGGAGATATCAATTTAAAACACTGAAATGTTTCTGTTATTCTAACCCTTTTAACTTCTGGGTAATACAAACAAGGTAAAGCAATATTTTGTTTTTCTCTTCTTCACTGTATTCTGTTGCCTTCCTTAGACTATTTGCCCATTTTTGCCCATGACTATTTATCTAGCAGTAAATAAAATTTGAGGAATAAACCTCCCTCCCTAACTCATAGTAGATGAGTCTTTCAGTGCAATATATTTCTTTCACTCTACTGTAAAATTTATAAGCGCCTGGTCTTGCAGCTGCAGTTTACAAGGCACGGAGCATTCCTGTCCCAATGATAAAGAATGTCACTTAATCTGGGCACTTGAATGGTAAAGTATTTAAAATTTAGCAAAATTAAAAATGCATAAGTTTCACAGATTGTTTTTTACCAAAAAATCCTTCAATACTTAAGCACTTGCTCACAGATATAAACATGTGGTATCTGATGTGTATGAAGTAATTTTCCCACTGCTCAGCACTGCAGTTTCAGGCACATGACCCAAGAAAGACATGGCGCAGACAGGTCCCTTGGGGAACAAGAATGATCAGAGATTTAGAAAACCCAGCATGAATACAGAATGAAGGAACTAGGCTTGGCAGGGTAAGAGACAGTCAAATACCATATCAAGGCAGTCTTCAGGTACTTAAAAGATTTCTCCAAGGAAGCAGGCTCTTAAATGTTTTCCATGTTCAGTTGGTATTAGGCAAGAAGTAATGGACTCAGATGAAAAAAAAAAAAAGGGGGGTCTTTGAATTTAGGCACTGATGATCCTTCAGTACTGGACAAGATTCCGCAAGCTGCCTAAGTGGTCTCCATTGCTGGAGAATCTTATGACAATTTTGCTTGAAGTGCCACCAAGTGTTATTCCCAGCCTACGAAGTACGAAGTGGCTTCACCTTTCCCAGAAGCCATCTGCTCTGATGAGGTGTGGAAGGGTTCACCATCAGCCAGTGGGAGGCCTGTGTCAGCTGTGTTACAAGGGGCTGGGCTTGGGGCCCTTTCCATCCTTACAATTCTATGATATACAGAGAGAGTGTGCATAGAGAAGTCTACTCTGCAGAGGTACATGCACTTTGTCAGGAATTTGAATGTGAATAGGGGATGTAACTGGTTATTTCTAAATAAAGAATGAAATCAGCACTTTCAGAACATTTGATGTTGTACAATAGCATTATCTACCGTGTAGATATTTATTGGTATCTTTGTATATGGTATTATAGAAAAAGTATGGTGGGCTTACCATCACTTGCACAGTCCCAAGAAGTCCAGCTGCAATAGAAGTAACTTATTTTGAAAAGTAAATAGAAGAAAACACTTAATTCTAACAATGACATCCTTTCTTCCACATTTTTAGATTCCATCTGGGATCAGCAGAGTCTCAATCAGTAGGTTATATCAAGTGGGGTAAACTCCCTCAAATTCTGGACCATTCAGTTTTTAACACCCACCAACCCAGAGCTGTGAGCTTTGGAAAACCACGAGAGCCCACTGGGAGAGGGAACTGGAGCTGATCTCCCTCCCTGCGGTGTGCTGAAATTGTGCTTGTGGGCCTGACTCTTTGTCACATGTTGCCCAAAATGCCTCATGGCAATGTCAGGGTGCTAAATCAAAAGGATTCAGGAGGTCCCTGCCTTGTGCACAGGCAAAGGAGCTGCAGTTATCTGAAGACTATATGTCACTTAACTCAGGAAGGCAAACTGTGTTAGAGAATCTTTCTACTCTTCTGTGTCTTATAATAATCAACAGTATCATTTATACAAAGAGACTATGACTTAAGGCAATATTTGCACCAGCTAGGAATAATTTATAGGAAATATGTGCGTCTTGATCACCTGGATTGGTTGGCAATTATATTATTTACATATTTTATAAATATTCTATATATTTTATATATATTCTCTATATTTTATACATATTACATTTAAAATAAAAAATACAAGCTCCGTAAGCCTGAAGGCCATAAGCATATAACAGAAATCTTGTGAGTGCATGCCCTTTAGAAAGAATCTTTTTAATATGTAGGTACTGTGTATAGTTTTTTCTTCTTTATTTCACTTCACTGCCTATTTTTCTGATTCTTCCTGCTGCAGTTGTTGCTAGAGTTGTAACTGAAACGATACATTTGGCTTTGACTTCCTCCTCTCATCAGAAAAGGTGTTTGTCCAATAGTGGAATTACCTTTAAGTGATGTTCCATTTGCTGATTACATCATTGTCATCCTTTTTGTCACTCCTGGAGGGTGTGAATGTTCTAAACATTAAAAGAAGAACAGAAAGCAGCAGAACATTGCGCTTACTGTGGAGCTCAGCTCTTGCTTACACCTGCCCCAGGTTGCGATGATCACAGCAAGGAGGCTAGACAAACTTTGAAAATATTTTGTAGCTTGATGCAACTCTAAGGAGTTAAATCTTTTTGCTCAGTAGCTCAAGTCTTCTCAGTAAGCAGTAGAGCATATAAGGAGCCACACAAATTTTCCTTGCGAAAGTTACACCTGCCCTCTGGGGGTAATAGTTTATAACTCCTCTTGTTTTCCTCACAGCTTTTTTATTTGCTTAAATGTTTATATGGTGCTTCCATTCTGTTTGAATCTACAACAGCTTGATCTCACGTAAAGGGTGGAGGCACCTCTCCAGACACTGATTCCTGTAAACTAATGGCTTTGATTAGTTTAGATGAAAGAGACACTTATAAAACATCCCATACTGGGTGCAGCTATGTGGGTGGATTGTACACCCATAAAAAAGAGAGAAGCACTGTATTAGCTAGACCCAGCACAGCAGGGTTTGTTGCTACATTAGCTCCATCTGTAGTCATCTAATATCACACTTTTTTATTCTATTAAATATTACCTCTTGCAACAGCTGCTGATAAAATTTTTAAGGTAGATAGGAACAACAAATTTCATTTGGCCATCGCATAAGTGATTATGCCGTCAGCATAAAAACTGAATGGTTATCCTGCATGCCATGCATGAATTCTGGGGAGGATTAAACCACCAAGCAAGTCATCTGCAAATGTAAGGATCTTTATTTGGAACAACTGAACATTTTCTTTTGTTCCCCTCTTTTTTTTTCTTGGCTATCATTGGAGAACAGAAAATGCAGACAACACTGTTTACTATAGGGATTATTGACTATGTGTGAACTTTTGGGGAGTTGTAGAGGAACAAGTGCGATCTTTAATAGAGGGATCTTCAATAGAGGGATCTTCAGTAAAAACAGAAGCAGGATGCTACATCTAATACTGTGCCCCTGACGCAGAAGAAGGCTTTTTTGTCAGTTAGGTAATAAGGCAGTAAGGCCTTGTCGTGTTTTAATTTGCGTGAGCAGAATGTGTTTAGACTGGGTGAGGAGGATGTTTTGGCATCGGGTGATGAGGATGTTTGGTTAAGCCGCTTGTTAAGTTGGGTAAATCTGACATCAAAGAGTTTGATAAGGTATTTGTAAGATCTTTGTAACTTCAGTGATGTTGTTAGTACAGAAATGGTATAAAGATAAATGAACTGAGACTTAATCAATGAATAGGTTATCCCCAAGTATATTGTGTATATGGCTCTAGATGAAGTAGGCTGAGTTGTGGAAAGGCATGGTTTCCCAGAGCTTTCCCTAGCAAATTTAACAACTAACTGCTCATCATTTCCTTCTGCTTGGCAAGGGTAGTGTATACGGAAGGCATAAGGAGCTGCTTCTTCGATTCTGGTAGTAAGTAATGTTAGACAGAAATCCAGAGACTAGTTTAAATTAGCCTGTGATGACTTGCAGTGCTTTCAGTGTACCTAGTTAGCAACAAACCTAGCAAAAGCAGCAAGTATGTAATCAGACTTTCACCTAAATAGAAAGCCAACAAGAACCTTCAGCAGCACAGCTCCACCAAGGAGCTACAAGGAGTACAGGAGACCCAAAAGAAGTAAGGATGATCTAAGCTTCTGCCAGATCTCTGTGAGCTGGCAAAGCAAAACCTCAGTGTCTCCACTCCACAATGACAAAATACAGAAGAGGGTCTGTAGTCTACAGCTGCTATGACCTCTTTGAACTTTTGTCATGTAGGGGAAGATTGGTACCCAGGCCAGCATGGGCCCACAGGGAGACACTCAACACTTCACATGATGCAACATCCATGTGAGAGGGACTTTCTCCTGCCTTTAGTACAGGCGGACACTGATGCTTTAAGTTTTTAAAACTTTAAGTTGTACTAGAAATAACCATGTAACATTGCTAACAAAAAATTTGTGAATGCTCTTTCCAGTAGACTGAAGAGTGGTGTTATCCACATGGACATCCCAGTCAGGGTGTAAGGCTTCTCCTCTTTCTCACCAGCACGGGGGGTGACTCACAGGGCTAGCTTAGCTTCAAATGGTGGTTGATTGCCCTCAGTCTCAAATCATTCATCCCTACTACTTTCTACCACAGCAGAAGGCAATGATTTTAGTGGAGGTAACAGAGGAGGCCAGCAGGCTCTTTCACCTTGGGGCATTAACAAAGTTTGAATTCTGTCCTGGCCAGCTCCTCCATTGTGCCGGATTCTGACTGCGCTGACTTCTGTAGTTCTTGCTCACCCTCCCCCAAGACCTATGTCTTAGGCTTGGACATAACCCAGCAGTCACCAGAGTCTGAGAGAAGACTTTCTTTCACCTCAGTGGGTATTAGAGTGTAAAAGCACCTGGACAGGCAACTCTTTTTGGTGTTCTCCACTTAATTTCTGCATAAGATCAATTTTGGATGTAGGTTTTTATTCCTAAACTGTGGCTAGTCGGGGAATGAAGGTGACACAAAATAAGGAGAAAAGGAGTTGTTTTTCTAATCAGTAAAGGAGACTTTCTTCTCTGGAGTAAATCCCTGTCTCCTTTCTTTTCCAACGACTCAATGCAAAACATGGGCCAAACCCAGCTAATGAAATTCTATTTGCCTTAATGATCCTCTGGGCACAGGAGATCCTTGATGATCAAACTGAGATGACACCTGCCACTAGTAAGTTCTGTTCCTCAAAACTCTGAGACAATCCCAGCAGATAAATGATATAACATGTTTCCCATTATGATATTAACATAAAGCCAGACAGCCTTATGTTTACCATGAAAATAATTAATCACCAGGCAAATCAGAAAAAAATTTAAATAATCCTACCATCACCTTAAATTACCTGTCAAACATTTACCTCTGTTTGTCTTTTAGGGCACTTATTTTTTGCCGTGTGGTCCTGATTCTTGATTAGTTTAACAACCCCCCTGCATTTTGACAGCAGAAGAAAAGGAGAGGTGATTATTACAGTTACTGCTCTTGCTTTGCCTTGAAAGTCCATTCTAAAGAAGGCATTAGAGAAGGCTTTCTTGTGGCTGAGAGATCAGATTACCACAATTAAAGGAAAAAGGTGTGGTGCTATTTACTCTGCATGTTATGACACATGAAAGAAAGTGATTCAGGCAAGAAAAATAATTACACGTTAATTTGTGTTTGGCAACTTTGTTTCATATACGTGGCCCACAGAGCTTAGATAAAAAGCTATTTTGTCCAGTGTGTTCTCTGTGTAAGTTTGGAGGAGGGCTTATGTCACTGTACTACATTTTACAAAGAGTTGTCTGTGTATGTGTGTGGGGATGAGAAAATACGTGACGCTAACCTCCCGGTTGTACACTTCAGCACTAGCGTGGATGAATTTTTCATCATGAAGCCCCCTACTGCCACTTAGGTTTCACCCAACTGAAAAATTATACTGCAGCCCAGAAACTGGCCCCATGTTTGACAAAATTCTTGCAAATCTGAGGAGAACACGTAGAGTTTCTGCGTCAGTTCATAGGGTTGTATGTAGGATTTGGGTCTGAACAACTATGAAGGTGCAACTCTGAAAATGCAAATTAGCTAAAGTCATACACATTTCTGTAAACTAGGGGGGTAACAGCAGTGTGCTCTCAGCACAGCTTGAGAGGAAGTTTAGTCTTTGCAACTGCATAATATGCGTGCAATAAATCATGTGTGAACTCCTCTTGTGCCTTGAGAAAATATCCCCTTTATTATACTGGCAATAACGCACAGGGAGGCGAGCTCCAAAACACCCAGGTGTCCCACCAGGTTTAGTAGTGCATTAGAAATGCAGAAGGTTAGAACTGTGAAGAATAATGGTATCTGAACGTGACCAGCATGACTACAGTACATCTCCCTTACTGTAAATAATTTCAGCAATAATTTCTTGGCCAAATCAGTTAATTTCAGATAGTGCAGTTTCTGTGCTCTGTGGATGTTAATTTTAGAAATATTATCTTGAACTGACGCTGCTTCCGGTTTTCATAAAGTGATACACAGACACGCATATCAGGTCTGTGAGCACAACAGTCTCTTCGTTAGAGAAATCACCCTCAAAATGGAAGAAACAGCAAAACAGGCTTCAGAAAGAAGGTCTGCCATCTTCTTTTCATTTCTGTTTTCAGAGGAACTCTCTGCATAAGGTTATACAGTTTTACTGACTTCAGGACAACCTAATGTTAATGGGATGGTGACAATAGCAGATTTGGCCCTCAGGAGAATATACTCCGATGCCTATAGTAATAACTTAGTTCAAGGAAGCAGCAGTTATTCATAATGTTTCAACATGAACAAATACATGAAATGTAAACCCACAAAGCTTCATTTTCCCACAAAGTAAGCTTTTTGCATAAATCATGATTACCCATTGCAAAGAGGCAGTTTTAATATTAATGAAAACTTCGCTGTTCTTATATCAATATGTATGTTGGACTGATTGCCTGAGTATGGAAAGGGAATGCATTTACATTAGTAAATAAAATAAAATTTCTGAACATAGAGGAAAAATCCAGCCAATGGAACTGTGTTTGTTTTCTTATAAAAGTTTGTGGAACAATTTTTATAGAACAGTCTAAAATGGTATCATTTATTCTGTGTGCTGTTTAAAAATTATATTGATTTAATTTGGCAATTATTGTCTCTTTTCTTTCTGCCAACCTATTTTTAATCTTCCAAACAAGAGACACTGAGCTTTTTTACGTAACACTACAAAGCATTAATTCTAATCTGCGAGCTACAGAGTCTAGGGAATGTGTGATACTTCGGTAAAATGCTTTTATTGGCACAGCACTGGGATGGCTGCATTACTTGCAACTGGCAGAGGGGTGTTAGTGCCTTGTGTAAACTACAAGGGTTCCACATCATCCCTTGACACATTTTGCATTCAACTTTTGCAGTGGTTGATCTGGGCACTGTGTGGCACGCGTAGCACAAGTGCAGCTGCACCAGATGAAACTGGAGATCTGCCCAGACCAGTAGCCTGTCTCCAGCAGTGGCCAGTAGCAGATATTAAGGGCAGAGCATGTGAAGCGAACAAGCACATGGTGATTACTCCCCAGGATTTGCTCTCTGCCTCCAGCTGTTTGTGGCTTAGGGATATCTTGAGCCAGAGTTGGCGACTGCCAAACCAAGAGCTCTCAGAACATCAAACATGCAGAAAGGCACTTTCATGTGTATCATGAGCAGGACAAAGTGTGTTTATGAAAGGCTGCTAAATGTCCATTTTGAACCACTAGCTACTTCTAAGAACAACGAATACAAATGTGTCTTTAAAAAGTTAAACACACAACTGGTGCATCCATTTCTGAGTGCTTTTGAATGCTCTGTATTTACTGCCAGGTGTCAGCACTAAGAAACACAATTAAGGTATGGAGAGTCCAGGATCATAATGGTGCCTCTGCTAGGTAGCTTCAGTTGCTTAATGTATACCTGCCCCAGGGGACCTGGAAGGTGGCCAGAGTCATTGACAGGTTCATAAAATGTAGGTGCACCCTCTAAAGTCTCAGAAATGCTTTCAAAAAAGAAAATAAGTGTGGTGTTTCCATTGTGCTTCAGAAAACAAACCCTTCAGGAAGAAAAAAATAATGGAAACACATGAAACGTAAATTGGATACACTCAAAGTTAATGAAAGGAAAATCTTTTTCCATTTTAGTTAATGTCTTAAATTAGAATTTTGGTATAAAAGCTGGAAAACAGATGGAGAGGATATATTTTTTAAAAAAATAATTTGTTAGTGAATTTGAGGCTCATGAATGAAAGTACCTAATAATAGCATTGGCTAGAGCAATACTTAGCGTGGACTGCAGCTACATCGGTTTCTCCACTGTACTTCTCCCACTGCATTGCAGGAACCTGTCCGTGTGTCCCACAGCCACATCTAGCACCTCCTGTTGGTCTAACTCTTCCAGAAAACTGCTCCTGCTCCACTTTCCCCGATTGCCCTGACTTGTATTACACCTTGTTTTTTGTTGTTTTGTTTCCCCATTCTACCTTGAACTCCAGCACAGTCCATTTCTCACTGTCTGTATGGAGATCTTTTACTCCACCTTGCCCAATCTGATGAAGCTTGACTTGAAAATCTTATACTGTCCTCATCTTCTGGCTTTCCCAGTTTTTGCACCCCCTTCCCCCCCTTTAGCTGAGCACTATTTGTCATATCACATTATTCAGACTTTCCACTGGTCCTTCCACTACTTTTCGTAAAACTCATCAAGTTGTACATTTGCCACTTACACTAACAAAAGTAATAAAGAAATTGTCTTGAAATTGCCCATCAAGTACTCTTTTTCTTAAAAAAAAAAAAGTAATTCTCTTTTTCCATTCCACAGCTTCACATGTATTTCTTCCTCTGTTTTTATCAACCATCTTGTTTGCATAGCTGCTCCCCAGGATATTTGTCACGGCTGGCTTACAGCACACTCTGCTGATTTACAGCAGCAATTAATAATTTCATATCTGTTGGGAGGGGATGGATTTCTATCTTACAAGGATGAGTAGCAAATGATACCCACAAGTCTGAAAAATGCTGATGAGCATTTTTTCATCCAAATCAAAACACAGGGTTCACACACAGGTGACAAGCTGGAAAGGAAGATGTTGAGCAAGTATGGAAGGCATCAGAGAGCCGCTTGTAAGTCCTAGGTGGGAGTAGGACTGACGTTTCTGTCCTGACTCAGTGGTGTCTATCCTTCCACCCGCTGGGTGAGATCCTCCGCTCCTGTTAGTCCAGCTGGCCCTGTTGGCACCCTGCACTGGAACTGGCTGACCCTGCTTGAGCTCTAATGCTGCGGGTGCTGCAGGTCAGTGGCTGGGAAGCTGTGAGCAAAGTTGTGCAATTAAACTTGCAAAGCACCAGCCCACACTCTAGACAGCCCTATCTGATTCTTAACTTTATGAGCAACCACACTGACAGGCACTATTGATTGGTAGGGAGAGGGAAGGAAAGAAATGATCAGATTTGCTGCTTTTATTAAAATAATTCTGGGCCAGAGTTTTGGTCTATATCCTTCTTTGTATGCTAACGCACAAAGGTCAAGAGCCAAGAGGAGCTGCTCGTTTTCTCTGCAGATACCAAAGAAGAGCAGAGTGAAAAACAGGAGTTCGTATCAACACAAAGGAGCAAGAGACCCTTCTTTCAATCTGGCCTTTTATTACACTTCTGGGTATTCACTTAGCTTAGAGACAGCACTGATTGTCTCAGGCAGTGGACTGTGAAAAGCCTGCAAATGCAAAAGAGGCATACAGACCCCACCGATAACAATAATAATTTTATTTAGTAGATTCCCATAAATTGTTCCTGTCTCAAATACTGTTTATTCCAATGTACCTGAGTGTTCCTTGGTAACAGTATAGCTGGACTTCCTAAGGCTTCCAGAGCTGTCTTCATCCTGACCTTAAATGACATTTGAACTCCTTCACAGCTTAGCACATTTTTGACCTTACCCCATGTAGGCTGCATGGCTTTCCCTTCCCACTCAGCTAATCCACCATACTCTCTTCCGCCAAAGCTTTCACACAAACACACTAAATCAAGGCTGGTAAGCAGCAGGTACAAGAACACTGAGCTGCCCCCACTGCTACGTCTCCAAGCTCTGACTAGTTTCTATATGCCTAGTTATTTGGGAGAGGGGAACATCTATCAGATGAGGGCAGCCTTTGGGGTTTTTACTGTCCAGTGCTGAGTACACTGTCAATATTCAAAATGCCAAGTAGCAAGCATTGACCTGAAACATGTAACACCCGCATTAGTATTTTCCTTGGTATTCCTGGGTATAAACTTGAAACTACTGAAGGGAGAGGCAAAGGAGGAAGGGGGGAAAGTCTCCCTGCATTTTATTGAATGCTTTTAGTCATTTGAACTGACCATAAGCTGAAGGTACCTTGGATAAGGCCTGAAATGTTGGCTCTGTACACACATATAGATCCCTTTAATAACCTGGATGTACACAATTGCCTTTCAACCTAGAGAATTATATAACACTTCACATGGTTTTGCAAGGAGTGTACCAGGGAGTATTTGAAAGGATCTGAGCCAAGAAGCTGTACAGACAGCAAGGCGTCTGTGTTGCCACTACAAAGTGGATGTTAATTACCTAAAACAATACATGTAATAGGCGAAGAGAAAAATGCTCTGCATTGCCTTGCCATACCCACTCATCTAGTGCATCTCTAACTGCACAGTTATTTAGCCTGGAGGGATCATAATTAGCTGCTTCATAAATTAATAAGGGAAAGGAGGAGGGAAGGGGGAAAACTACCAGTGCAAGAATGGTGGGAAACTTTAGATAGGATGTTTCTCGAAGAATGTCGTTAGCACGCATAATTGCTTCATTAAATAAAGACACATACAAATGCACAGGGATTGTCTGTCCCTTGTCCCTCGAGAGAGAAGTGTTGCTTGATAGGCACCGCGTGGCTCCTAGTTGAAGGACACCCTGCAGGTGCCAGGCAAATGCCAGGTGACTGCCACACTGTGCGTGCTAAAAAGCTTCCTAAAGAACATGGAAAAGTGATATGTGGCCAAGTGTGATTCACAGCCCCCTCTAACACCTTTCATCCAAGACACTCAAATACTGTTGCAAACACCAGTTAGTGAAGTGTTGCATGGTTCATCATGGCAAGGTGAAGACATATATCATCGTCCCTATGCTACAGATGGAGAAACTGAGGCAGACAGTGACACATCTTGCTACTTGGCAGGTCAGGGTCAGGCCAGTGGCAGTAACCACCACTGCCAAACTCCACCTGGGGATAATGAACATATTGGAATCCCATTTACATTAGTTAATTATGACTTCATAAAAACAATGGGTTTTATTTCCCCTATTATGCAAAGAATTTACAAGGTGGGAGAAGCATCTACCCAGTTTGCAACCAGACACTAGACCCATTTAGCTAATTAGCTGGTTCCAGGCTGGCAGTTGGATGCATTCATACATCTTCATACACCATTACCACAGTCTGGTTTTTGAACTAAATTCTCTTACGAGACAGTGGAAATATCTCCAAAAGTACAGGGAAAGGACATACGCTCTATCTGACCAGAGGTGCTGCACCACGTTCCTCTTTTTGTGAATTTTGCTCCACAGACTTCCACACTTCTAATCTGTTAATCCACAGCAACTCATCTTGGATCCAGAGCCTGCCTTTATGGGCTGTTTCTGCATATTTTTTCCCTTAAAAGCCAGGCTTCCTGAATCACAGGGAGGTGAGGGATGTGACTTGACTGTAGTCCAACAGCAAGTCTCAATGATTCAAAGTCATAAGTGGAATTCAGCTCCCAGGCTTCAAGGAAAACTGGGCCAAAAGGAAACTCTGCTTTTCCCATTCTACTTTGGCCAGAAAGCTAGAAGTTAGGCAAATAGGAAGCATGTCCCACCCTGAGCAATATGGAGAGCGTGCTTTTAAAAATTGCAGCTGGCCTTTTTTGGTGGTAACTAGCTTTCTACAGGAATATGTGGGATTTCAATAGAAAGGCACGTGCGATATTTTCCATTTGACTTTAAAGTACCCCCTGTGTATGCTTATTTGCATTCATCCTTACTAAACACTTCTTAATGTCCTGAGCTTCTTCCTCTTCCCTCAGTGCTGTGAGTTTGGCTCTTGCTCTTTTCAAATATCTTTATGTTCTTCCTCCCTTTTCTCTTTCTGGCCAAGAGTCTGGCAATTTCTCTAATGAAAACAGTTGCTTGCATCCAGAAAGTATTTTTGCTGTGCATTAAAGCCTTACATTGTGTTTTTACTCTACCCCCGAATGCCCATTTTAGATTGTGCATCTCCTGCACAATTTTTCTTTATTTCCTTAGCTCCCTACATGCTGTCCCACCATTAGGATGGTGTTGGCCTTCCTGTTTATATCCCTGTACTGACTTCTCAGTGTCTAACCAAGACTTTGTTCCTGACTGCCTTTTCCTGCCCCCCCCCCCCCNTTTCAGGCTTCCCATTGTCCTGTAAACCCAGGACACATTCTCATTCTTTTATTTGCCCAGAGAAGTAACTTTCTTCCCAAGTTATTGAATTCAGTAATGTCATTTGCAAAGTAAGAATGGGATATACCAGCCTTCCTTTGAGTTAAATCTTGTGGAAAGCGAACATCCAAATCATATTTTAGAAAATTTCTGAAAGTCTTACTCTACATGACTGAATTACTGTGTCTGACTCTGCCAGCTCCCTGACTGAGTCTTCTCTGTCCCTTCACCATGGAGGAAGGCTAGAGAAAACCTTTCCATCAAAGACTGAGCTGGCAACAACAAGCCTTCCCCCTCCCTCCCCTTTTCTCATTATAAATTTCCATGGCACAATAAAGCATTTTCCAACCAAGACTAGTGCTGAACATATTGACAGAGCTAAATACATTGAGCCATTTAGATTTGGGGTTTTCTGGTCGGTTGCCTTACTAAAACTGTTGACTTTCAATGGCAAAGTTCCCACTGACTTCAGAGGGACTTGGATTTCACCCTGTGTGTGGTTAGAGCATCTATGACCCTGCCTTGTGTGGAGTATGTTATGATCAAGTTCTTAAAGGTAAACAAGCACAAGTGGCAAAAATATAGCAAAATTCAAAATCATTCCATCTATAATAATTAAAGACAACTTCTTATTGTGCTGTAAAGTGCAGAAAGTATACCCTTTTAAACAGATTTTTGTATTCTTAATTAAGTGCTGTTTTTCAATAAAGTATACACTTTTTGCCCTGAGGATATTCAATCTCAGGCCTTTCACCCACTACAGAAGCAGCAAAGAGAGGTTTATGATAAGCAAGAACTTTTAAAAGATTTATTCTGCAAGCCTGAGTAGTTCCGTGACAGCAATGATAAGAAACCTATGGTTTTCTAGAGTTGGAAAATCTCCTGTATTAAAAGCCTTGGAGTGGTTTAGGTCTAAGTACCTCAGATTCCTGACTTCAGGCCTCATCTTAATTTCATATATTTAACTTAATTGATTTCAATGGGTTTATGATGACTTACAGTGGGGTAGGTGGGTCAGGTCTCTCATTTCTATTTTGATTGTGCACTGCGGTTCCATAAGCATCCGGATAAATCTAGTTTTCTCTCTGTGAGCGTGAGTCATACACTGGGTGGTGAGAATGCAAGGTCTAGTCTTCTTCTGGCATTTCCTGCATGCAAGAAGTGAGCTTATGTGAGATCAGATGCTGTGGCATTGAACTCCTATGAAGGGCTCACCAAGACAAATGAAGAAATGAGATATGTGTGAGACACTCCCCCAAGGATCACCAGAGAACAAGAAATGACCCATAACCATACCTTTATCCACTCTTCCTAGTGTTGCAGTCTGTTGCTGCTCATGGGAGGAGCTAGGGATAGCTCTGGCCGTGTCCACCTGACGTTCTCTCCTTCAGTCAAAGTGCCAGCTCAGTTCCCTAGGAATAAGAATAGTCCCACACAGATGGGTGCCATCATCAGGAACTACATCTTAATATTAATTCTGGAGCCCACATACACAGGAATTTGATTCACTCTCCAGCAGTGGTCAGGATTTCAAACTCCTTTAGCTGTGGTGGGCTGATGGCCTCAGACTCTACTCAAGTACAGCATGTAGCAGCTGCCAGTTCTGCCTCCAAAGCCATTAGCAGAGGCACAGCTCTTTACTCCAACAACATCCGGAGTACCTGGGAAGCACTGATCTTACTGCTTCAAAAATTACCCAGCAGGCAAAGCCTCTGTCAAATATAAATTCAAGTGAAGTTCAGACACTGTGAACCATGGACATATTGGAGTCAATTAAAACCCAAGCACTTAATTCATGCAAGCACGAGAGTAATTAACTCTTCAATGCCTCAAGTTCTTGTGTGTGTGGCAATTACAGTTGCTCTTGAGACAGCCATATATAAAGCATGGATCCTTCCCTGCTGAAACTGGCTGTGAAATCAGCCAACTGGGCTTTAATTGCAGTACCAGTGCTATTTGGGGTTTTCAGTGGACTAGCACTGTCCTTCCCTCCTCCCTCTTCACAACCCTGCTCTGCCAGAGCTTTGCAACGTGCTGCAAAATAAACATAATGCAAAGTGTGGTATGAGGTCCTTCTTCCTCTGCTGCCTGCTTGGGGACATCAAATGGTTTAATGTTTCATCCTGTGATATCCCAAAGTGTTTTAAGACCTATGAATCAACTCATGCCTGACTCCTGCAAAGGTGGATAAATAAGGCAGACATACAAAGAACTGGACCACGGCAAGGAGTTCTGCATTTAGAGCATTTGATTCAAGGGGGCACTAGTCCTGCACAGACAAAGGGAAAGGGCTACCATTGTCCTGGGATAGTTCTCGTGCCTTTCCGTAGCCCACTGTGGGGCTGGAGAGCTGTGTACACAGCATTCATTTGGAGAATGGATTGGAGAGCAGGCTAATGCAAGGATCATCACACTACAGCTGTGCTATCAGCCCAAATGTCAAATGTCTCTTCGCACCCTGTATAGTGACTTGCTGCCTTTAAGATCAGAAAAAATACTGCCCTTTGCATTTCTCTGCTGCCTCTGGCTCAATGTTTTAAAGCACTTTACAAAGCTGCTGAAGGAGTCTTCAACTCCCCCTCCCCAGTAAACATATGCCCTGCACTGCTGACGCACAGAAAAGTTAATTGACTTAATTTAAGTCACACCACATCCTTGGCAGAGCTGTGAAAGGAACCTGGGAGACCTGGGGAGGGAACCTCTCCTCTCCTCTGTCTGCAGGGTTTTAACAGCCTCACTGTCAGCTAGGAGACAGATTTCATCAGCACAGAAGTGCCACTGGACTTTGCTAATAAAGAGCTTTGTGCTGTCTCCGTTACAAGATCCAGCATATGATATAACTATGAATAGGGCTGAAAAGCAAAGTGTGTTGGGGAGGGGATTTCAGTAATGCCAAGTGGCAGATTAAATGTAGAGCAAGTATATTGCAAAACAGTGGTTTTGCCCCAGATGAGTCCAGAACTGCAGCACACAATTTTCCCAGTTCATACAGTTAAGGGCTCTGTGCCCCTCCCTCAGAGAATGTTAGGGTACTGAGTTTTGTCTTAAAATTAAAGGGAACTGATGAGTCTTCCATCATGGAAAATGGAAAGCCCTGTTCTCGTAAAATTTCTCATAAAAAAGGGAAAAAGGGAATGGCAAGGCTAGAGAATGCAGACTTAAATCTGAATTAAAACTTGAGCAAGCAGGACTTGAAAGAGAGTTTGTTTCTTTTCTTTTTTCTTTTTTTTTTTTTTTCCCTCCTGGAGCGATCTTCTGTAAATAAAGCCTGGCATGAACCTGCTTCTTAAGAAACATGTTCTGAAGAGGGATGAAAACAACAGGTTGAGGTGCTCTTTACATCAGAATTAGTCAAATTAGTTGAACCAGAAGCAATAGATTATCATACAGCTCCAAATTTTATTTGTGGCTTCTTGTGCAGCCAGGTGACACCTGTCTTTGACATTCAGCAGCCTCACACAAGGCTCTAAAGGGAAAATTAGTTTCCTTTCTTTCCTTTCTCTGGCCCAGGAAATTGTCTCCTCTTCCCCCCCCAGTCTCTTTTTTTTTTTTTTTTGTTGCCAA